>VZTM01038915.1:65883-159736 GCA_013400555.1 Jacana jacana
CAACCCACTCTGCACCCAAGTGTCCTGCAGGATTCAGTGTGCCGAGAACCTTATTTCCCTCCTGGCAGTACCACCGATGGTTGTCCTGTGCTGCCAGAACAATTGCCACACAAAGGCAAGCAGCCCCAGACTATAAATTAATTACAGCTCTGCCCCCTTGCCCACATGCCAGTGTGGTGGGAATCCTGTGCTTTTACACACACACACACACACACACACACACACGCATGCACGTGGCAGTCAGGAGCGTGGTGATGCTGGCTGTCCCACGGTGCTGTCCCCACATGTCCCTGGCCATCCCTCTGCACTGAGGCATATGCCGGAGACGGGCTTTTAGCTTGTGCAGCGTGTTGCTCTTTGCCAGCAGCGAAAGCAGCGCAGGGTGAAGTCATGCTAGGAGAAAGTTGCTTTAAGGTGAGGCACGCCAGTGAGGAGAAAAACACCCGAGGATCCATGTTGGGTGGTTTCTTCAGCGCTTCTCCTGACTTTAACCTGGTCCTGGTTTTAATTGCCCTGGCGAGATCTATTTCCTTCACTGATTTTGAGGTGGATCCTGGCACCTCTTGCTAACTGAGGAAGAGGTCTTGGACAGTTATGTCTGAGCCTGAGCCAGGTCAGGTCAGGATGCCTCACTGGCATTCCTACCCAGGGCAAAGAAGTGCTACCATGTGCCAGGATGGCCCCTCTGGTGGCAGCAGGGAGGGTTTGGGAGCCAGGGCAGTCACCCAGCCTCCCCAGAGCCTGTTTACCAGCCTCAGCATGCAAAGAGTGCCAGGGGTTGTGCCCTCAGAGCACCAGCCAGGGAGAAAAGTTGCTGCATTTCAGAAAAACACCCAAGTTTGCTCCCCATGAAGTGCCATAACCTGGCTCCACAGTGTTCCACCCCAGCCTGGATGCAGAGGAGAGCTTGAATCCCCTCTGCATCTTGGCTCCAGGGTCAGGCTTGCCCTTCTGCCCATGACAGATTTAGCATGGCTGGCTGGGTTTAATTCTGGCCTAGATAGCTCCTTATCATATTAAAGGATCCTTCCTTCTGTATCAGCACAGCTCAGCAGGTATATGCTGATACCACCAGCAGCAGCCACGTAATGCTCCCTGTCCCATGAGGAGCAGGAGCTGGGCTTATCTTCATGTCCCTCCCCAGCAGCACGAGGTTGATGAGGACCAGTAGAGACAACTGGGGTGCAAAGACCCACCCTGGCCTCTACATTTGGGCTGTGGCAATTCTGCAGGTTAAACACTGCTTCTGCCCTGAGTCCCCTGCACTTTTTCTTTCTCTTCTGCAGCCTGCGAGTGCAGCTGTTCATTAAAATTATTTTAAAATAATGCTCTGCAGTTTCTGTGTTGTCCCCCTTCAACTCTGTCCACAAATAATATACTTGCTCTCTGCCAGGAATTAAGTTTCATCCATATCTGTGAAAACATCAAGACAAAATACACTCAGCTCAAAACAGTTGCCAGAGCTGGCACCCGCTGGGTCCCCAGGCTCAGAGGCAGAGGCTCAGAGAAGCCTTCCCTGCTTCCCTCTCACATTGCGGATACATTTCAATGCTGCCTGATCTCTCCCTTTTTGCCCCTTCCCCGATTCCCAGCAGCCCCAAGCTCATCTTGTCTGTGGGTTCCTACAACTTGTTTAGCAGAGGTGTGATAGGGACCCCCACATTTTAAGACTGGAGAAATAAAGGACTGGATGGTGATCCTTGTTATAGCAATACAAGCAGAGGTGATCACGCAATGGACACTAGGTCCCTGCACCTCTGGAAAAGACCTACTTCACACCTTCCTACTTGCTTTTGGATGTTGCAAGTCTTCCCCATCTGAAAAAGGCAAAGTGATTTTCAAGGAGATAGTAAAACCACTGCCTCTGCTTACTGGTGAGCAAAGAGGTATGAAGTGGGGGCTACACTGAGCTCACAGCTGATGGGGCACCCAGGCCACCCACTCCAAACTGGAAGTACCCCCGCAAAGCGGACCATAGCGCTCAAGACTGTTCACTCCATTATGAACACAGGAAGCAACTGTGAAGTGCAGCCCAAAATGAGGACTTCCCTCAGAGCTGAGGGAATCCACAAAGTGAAAGGTTGATCTCAGAGAAACTCTTTCAAAGGGAGAAAGTTGTAGCCCTTCTGAGCCCTTCTGAGCAGAGAACCTGCGGGTTTTTTACTCTTCTTTAGCAGAGTAAAACTTTAGAATTTACTCTCTGCCTCCAAAGTGTGGGACTGAGGAATGCTTCTACCATAGACACCCTCTTATATGTGGGCACTGGTGCCTGCTGGAGGACATTGGGATGAGAGCTGTGCCGTGGCTTCCCTCCCTCCCTCCTTCCCCTGCCCCAGCCCCTGTGGGGTCCCCTCATTTCCTGCAGATACCCCCAGGCACCTGCACACCCCAGACCCACTGCCACGTTTCTCTCAATTGAGCGCGCTGTGGGATGCACCTGCTCGGTAACATTGACAAAGCTGTGTTTTTCCAAATCTTTGTCTTGTAGTCCTTTTATTTTAATGCATTAACAAACATCTCAAATCATCATTTGAGTTAATTACCGGCTGTCACCACTCAGCAAATATTTCAAACAGCTGACAGCAGGAAACACCCTCTCATGAGTGCTATATGAGATGAGCTCCTGAATAAAGATCTATACAATAAAAAAAGGAGTTGTCCACAGTGACACTTTTTTGCCTCCTAGTGGGTGGACATACAGAAAAATGTGCAAAAATCCTTTATCCTCCATTCATTCAGAAAAAAACTTCTCAGAGACTTTGCATAATTTTCAGAAGCTCATGGAACACCAGTGGGACCATCTGCCGCGATTTCCTCGAGCGGGGCTCTGGCTCTGTTGTCCCCTGGGATAGTGCAGGGCAGAGCGGTGGGAGGGCCTCCTGGAGGTGGAGGTTTTGCAGGGCTGCATCAGACTGAAGAACACACCTTCACCTGATCTTGAAGAGACCACTTTTCTTAATGCGAGACTTGCCAGATCTGCAGGAAAAGCAGTTTATGGCTAAATGCAAGTAGGCTGGGGTAAGAGCGGGGAAGAGGTATGGCAGAAGGTGACAAGTTGCAGGTGTCTGAGTGGCTGCAGGAGAACTCCTCCTCCTCTGGCTGAGAAACAAATCCTACCTTAGAGTTTGGGTTTGGGACAGGATTCACAGGGAAGACACAGCTTTTAAAACATAAAGTGTTTGTTTATAGCATATGCTCTCCTCTAAACCTGGACTCCCTATAGCTCGGTGTCTGCTGATGGGAAGCTAACACTCAGTGTTGCTTTGTCATTTTTGTTCAGAGCTATGGGGTTTTTAGCAGCTATTTAAAAATGTCTCTTCCGTTTTACTTGCCTGTGTATCCCCCAGTTGTCTGGCCAGCTTGTGGTGGATAATTCTCAGTGACTCACAGATAAAAACTATTAAAAAGACCCTAAGCAGTGATGCACCAGATGTGCAGGGAAATTTTAAAAACATGCTATGACTTTTTAGGAATACATGCAATTAATATTAAACAGATGCCTGAAGTTTCCTGCACAGCTGTTTCTCTATTACGTGTCATGACTTTTAATGGCACTGAGGTGAGACACACAGACATGAGGAAATGCAAGACTATTCCAAATTCAAGCTTTTAAAATTCTAGCAACAAAGAGGGGAGGGGGGCAGGGTGGTGGATTCAAACCACCAAATTTCTTAGAAGGTGCAAAATGGAACATTTCTGCTCTGGTGCTTCACAAAGCAGCCAGTGACGTAGCTCGGCAAAGACAACACAGATGATCTACTGCTGGGTAGTTTATCACTTTTGTTAGGCACCCTTGTCTTTGTTGGCTTCCTCTCACATATCTGTTTCTGTAGCAGAGATTCACTGTGTGTTTATACACAGCTAGGACTAGAACTGAATTACAAGGCTGCGTTTTGTTCCAGAATCCCTCTTGCTGTGTGTGAAGTGTTTATGCAAACTGAGTAGGTCTTTTTCCAGGGAAGCTTGTCTACCAAGTTTCATTTTCCTTTTATTGGATACGTGAGCCATTTATTACCCCCTGAAAGGCCTCCCTGAAATCCATGCTGTCAGGACCTCCACAGCTGGCAAGGTGGCAGCAGTACAGCAGGGGCTGTCCACGTGGGCAGCCAGAACCATCAAGTTCCTGATGAAGAACATTGTCTCAAATACTCAGGACTTTGGGGTGGGATTCATTTAATCTGACATGAGGGATGGGATTCATCTCAATTGTTGTGCATACCTACAGCTGAGCTAGGCAGCAACTATACTCACTGGGGTGTGAGTTTGTCTCATCCTAGCAAAAACTTATGGAAATGTAAATGAATTACACCCAAAAGGTGCCTGCTTCTCTCCCTTGACTGTAAAAAGATATGACAGGGATCAGCCCTGATGTAGGTGTCCCTACAGTAGATGTCTAAAGTTAGACGGATCCTTCTCTGTCTTTCCAACAGTAAATGGTTGGCCAGGTAAAAGCCAGAAGGGATGAAGTCAGGTCTCCATCCTGTAGGGTTACTTTGCTTCAAGATCACCCCCTCACCCACAACCTCAGTAAGGCCTCACTCAGCTCATCCTTCGGCTGGCATGGTGTAAATGCACTGCTGCTTTCCTGTTTCCTCAGATATCTTTTCTGGCCCCAGGGTTAAGGAGTTATAGCGACACAGGACAGTCTCTGGATGATGGAGTAGCTCCACCCTGGGCACCCTACAGGCCTTTACCCTTAGGGTTTAGTTCCCTCTCCAACCCACTGGCCCCAGATTCCTCCAGCAGCTGCTGCCGCTCCCTGTGTCCCTTTGGAGGCTCATTAGAGGTCTGATACTTGCTCGCTCACTATTCATCGTGCCTTCTGTGGGGAGTCACAGCCAGTTTATCAGCTACCAGGAGCATGCTTTCTGGGCTGAAAAGCAATTTCCTTTTCTCTTCTTATTGCGGGAGCCTAAGAAGGGTTTGATTTATGCCATCAGTTTTAGATTTAAAAATCTTCAGCTTCACCTAGGTACATTTCCTGGAGATCGGCGATGCTTAGTATAGTAAGCATTTAGTAATGCTTAACAGATGAGCAATTCTGTTATGCCATATGATCATCTCTTATACACTAGCTCTGGATTTTTCCTACCATGTTAGTTATAGCCACTGCCAAACGGTGCTGTTCATCTTTTCCTCCTTCTCTTACCAAGCTTATGCTCCCAGGAGGGTTCACAGCAGAGAACGTGGTAGCCCTTCGATGCTGCTTCTGATCAGCTGCACTTCTGGCTCACTTTTGTGCACCACTCCTACTTGGTGGATATAATGGTCCTTAAAAAACAGAAGTGTTTGCCAATGTGCTCAGGTACAGGAGAACACAATGGCACCATTTGAGAAATGCTGGCTTTTTAATAAAAAACACTGCTGTTTGCCAGGGGAAGTGGCATTCACCGCTGCATGGGTAGCTCCAACTCAATGAGCCACACTCATCATTGCTGGATCTCTGCTGGGCTCATCAGCAGTTTGCCAGGGGGGCAGTTACTCTGGCCATGTCCACACTGTGACCTGGGTAACGGAGCAGCACTCCTGTGAGCTCCAGGTCACTTAAAAAATCAGCTCACCCAGCCACCAGCTTCCATGTTGTTCAAATCAGTGAAGCCCAGGCTGCTTGCACAGTCGGTCTGGCCTACCAGGCAGCCAACTTCAAGTCCTACTAGAAAGGCACCCAAATGACTCCTGTGCCCAGTGCATCCCAGTGGGGTGCATGGGAAATGGGAGCAGGCAGGCTGATGGAACCCTGTACACCTTTGCTTTCTGGCGGGGAGGTCTCTGCACTGGGGGATGGCAAGAAGGAGCATGATGGACTGAAACATGCCACCATGGCCCACTCTGAGTCCATGCCACTACATGCTGAGAATATTCATGGTGGGGGAGAAGGAGCAGAACTGATTGTGAGTGTGGACTGGACCCACCTCAGGTATACAGCGAAGGGGCGTCCTGAGGAGCAGGCAGGAGCACAGGCCTCCATGTCAGGCTGGCACTCCCCCATTCCTCTTCTCCATGCTCAAGGTGCTTTATTTATAACACCAAAGAGAACAAACCTGCATTTCTAAGAGAAGACACTTGAGAGAAGCTGGTGCTTCTGTTGACTTATTTCAGTTCCCAAGGAACCAGCTATTTCAGTTGCCAACTTGTTGAACACAGAAGGCAGGTTTCTCCAGCTGATGGAGCCTGACCTTCTCATGATGCTCTCCAGCTCCACCAAAGCTGCACCCAATATCTTGAGAGGTTAAACACATCCCAAAACGGGGGCCTGACAGCCAGCAAGAGGCCATGGAAGAGGCCAGGGCTCATCATCCACCCTGGCACAGTGCATGTCCTGATGTTGGCCCAGCATTCACACCCCCCAAGTGGGGAGGCGGTGGTGGCCAAGAGCCCCTTGGGCAGTGCTGGGTGGGCAGCAGTAGTGGCCAGAAGTGTTTGCTGTCAGCCATGCTTGGCCAGGAGCCTGCTGGCACTTCTTTCGAGTGACGACTTTGCTTCAGTCACTCATGGCTTGTCACTTTGCCAGGGTGGACGCCTCATGGGATTAGCTTTTGGAAATCACAGCCGCGTGCCCTGTGAGCAATGTCCCTTCTAGGAAAGCATGTTAAACCTGGAGCCAGCCCGTCAGCTGGATTTCAGGGTGAAATCTGATGTGTTGGTTGTATCTGCCTGAGAAAAGGAAAAAAAAACAGAGGAAGAAAAATCCTACCTCCTGTGGCATCTGCTGATGTCAGAGGACATGTCTCCCAGCACACAGCTTTATGGAAGGGATAAGAAACCAGCAGGCAGAGACCTGGGGCACTGCTGAGGATGGGGTGGTGCTGGGAGCAAGCCCTCCAGGAACTCCAGAGCTCATTCTCTCCTCTCCCAATCCCTTTATTCTTGTCCTCTATGTGCTCAAGCATACGTGTTGCTCTCTGATCTGCTTGCTCCTTCCTGTCTTTACCAGGAGCCCAAGGGCTGTCCCACCAGAGCCCCAAGCTGACATGGAAGCAGAGAAGCCAACAACCTGTGAACACAGAGCCTGCTGAAACAGAAAGATCACAGTCCTCAGATTCACAACAGGCTGGTCAGCCAGATTCAGGGCATTATTTCCAATCTGGTTTTCTTCAGATTTTGCTATTGCTCTTGCCTGCTTCAGTGATGTGGATCTTGCTTTTGTTGTGGTTTTTTTCATGGTTTGGGGCTATTTTTCCCCCGAGTTCTGTGAGACCCAAACACTTGGTGCTGGGTGAGAAAACCTGCATGTATCACAAGAAGGAAAACCCTCCGCTCTCCTCTTCAAAGCCCATGTTGACACGCTTTGCGCCATGGCTGAGAAGCATGGCTGCACTCCTCGGAGCTCTCTCTGCTCTGCACAAGTTTTGGTGCTCCACCCTGCTTGCCCTGCGATGGCTGCTTGCTCAAACAGCAAACCCCAAGTGTGCATTAAGTAAGTAATCTCGAGCTCGCTACCCCTTCGTCAAACTCCGCTCATCAGAAGTCTGCACCGCTCTACAAGTTGCAGCCTGAAGTGGTTTCTCAGAGGTTGCAAACTCAGGACCAGCAATGGCGAGGAAGAATATGTAATTATTGAGGCTCATTTCCCATGCAGACATCAGACCTGACGATGCAACGAGCCCAGTGTGAGGCAAATAAAATTCCTTCAGAAGGCTTGATTTTCCAGGTCCTTACATGGCTTGTTTGTTAGTGCTGAGATTTTTCTCAGAAGTCTATTATCCAGAACAGGGGTGTGTGCTGATCGCACACTGCTTCTTGGAAATTACTGGGAGGCAACTTACAGGGAGGTAATTCTAGATGGGAATCTGAACAAAAGGTGTTGCTTAAGCATTTTGAAGAATAATTGAGCACTTGCTATGCAGTTTGTTTAATAACCTGAAAGACGGATCCTTATCAGGAGTCTCCACATGCTCTAGTTATTCAATTGCTTTCTTATTTAAATAAAGCCTAGAAAATGTGCCCATAAAAATAAAATTACCTCATGGAAGGCAGTATCACTGAGGTCTGCCTGCTCAGATAATTGAAAGTTTTATTTTCCTGTTAGTATGTCTTTATATCCTTTTTTTTTTTTTCACAGGGCTGTTGGGTGCCCATTGGGCTTTCAAGGACAGTGACTGTGCCATCCCCATTAAGGTGCCACAAAGGCGAATGTGACTGCAGGCTTGTCCTGACCGGCCTCAGCCGATGGGGAACACCCCCAGCCTCATCCCGGTGTCACCGATCAGCACTGAATTTAAGGAAAAAAAAAAAAGCAGTATTGTCAATCAGAAAATAACTCTGACTCTGACTCTGACTTTGTATTCTCTGTATTCTCAACAAGAAACATCGCTGATGGGATCTGCACATGAGCAGTGCTCCCAGTTAAGGTGCTGTCTTACCCTGCCCTGAACCTGTTCATGGAAGAGACTCTGTCATGCAGAAACAGGACTTTGGGCAGTTAAATATTATGCATAGACACACATTCCTCAGAAAAGGCTATGACAGCACCCATGGGAGAATAATAGCTAGCCAGCAAGTGAAAACAGCCTTTGAGTGTGTACTGCAAGTTGTTAAGGAGGTCCCTGTGTGTCCTCTCTTTGTGAAAGAGCTTGCTGTCAGTGTGGAGGAGGTCCGGGTGACATCTCAGGAAGCTGATGGCCTCTCTGCATGCACCACGTGAACATTACTGCTGGCCGTGGCAATTCACATTGCCTACTTTGCCCTCGCAGAGTCTAATGGGTTTGTCCCTCTTCTGGGCAGAGGGCAGGTCAAGTACTCGGATCATTTAATCCTCTATGCCCTTTTCTAAGTCTGACAGCAAGGGCTGGTGTTGCGTAGGTCAGAAATGAAAGCCCTAAAGATAGAAGAGAGAAAAACCTGTAGTTCATTTTGTACAGGCTGCCATCAGGTCGCATTTCTTTTGGGTCAGTGTGGGTTTGGATCCTTGATCTTGAGGTGGAAAACTCCATGAATCTATTAACAATCTCCTGAGCCATCACATCCCACCTCTTAGGGGATTATTCACATTCCAGAACTCAAAATGTTCTTGGTTTTGGAAGCATACCGATACCCTTTGCTGAATGGCTCCACTCCTCTGCTCTTTTTCCTTTCTTGTGATGCTTACTTTGAAGTGAATAGTGCAAAGTAGCACTTGAAGCAGTGAAAAGAGGACCCCATAACCTAGACTGCTTACTACACCCACAAAAAAAAAAAAAAAAACCCAAACCCTTTCTTTTTTATTGCCCCACATCCATAAAGACTGCTTTTCAAAGGGAGGTAGTAAAAGTACCACGCTTCAGCAGGTTCCAATTAAAGAAGGCCTAATCCAAAGCGCGCTGAAGTTAATAAGAGACTTTTTGCCTCTTGTGCTGCTGGGACTTGGACCAGACATGAGAGTCAGAGACGGTATCTGTTAACACGTGCAGGCGTTTTGGTGCAGTCGCTGCAGCGGGAGTGCCCGGAGTCTTCCTGCGCCGCTATCGGCTCTATTGATCAGCCAGCTCTCCCCAGCAGCTTCAAAGGGAAATTGCCAATTTATCTCTTTTCACAACTAAAATGCTGGGTTCAGAAGTGAGCTCTGCTAAACTCCCCCCACACACACACTTCTTTTTTTTTAATCTGGAAAGAAATTTTGAAAGATTATTTCCTTTTCCGGCAAATGTTCCTCTTTCTCAGGAAATCAGTTTAAAAAGACACTATATTAAGGCCAAAAATAGCCAAATCACTGCATTTATTTTTAGGTCTATTTATCAGGTGGTAGAAAGACACCTTAAAAGTCAAAATTCTTTTCACTTAGTGAAATTTGGATAAAGCTTTTGAATATTCATTGTAAATGCAGAAAGCTTTTACACCAGCTCTACTAAACCTTGGCATTAGCCTATGGGCTAGTAGTCTATAGAGAATATGGACGCTTATAAACAGATTAGCTCTCAGAGACTGTTTTTATTTCCAGTAAGAAACAAAATTGGCAGCATGACCACATTTAGCATCAGATGAGCGTGCCCTTTATGTTCTTTGAATATAATGTGACTGTGTTTATTTTTCCAGCCTTTTGCAAGATATTTTATCCCATCGGTCAACGCCTGCCACAATAAATGACTCAAGATGGAATTTTCCCCCACATCACCTGGGAGAAGCAGCTCAGAGATGACGGCAATTTCATTACTCTACACTCCAGCCACTGTTCAATGCAGCATAAAGCCTCCTTGACATGGTTCTGCCCTGAGGAGATCCCTCCTTTGTGATCATCCATGCTGCTTTATCCAGGTGGGAAGCTGCACTCTTAGATCTTGCCTTTTGCTATGCTAAGAGTCCTCCTGGACTGGCAGACTGCAAAATGGCTTTTATGAAGCCTACTTACCACTCAGGAAAGGTAAATGGGATCTCAAAGTCTCCTTTATAGACCAAGGGAAAGAATCAACAACTACTTTTTCCAAGGGTTAAAAGTTAAGCCATCTGTTTCAGTGGAAGGTCCAGCAGGGGCCACTTTCGTCCTTTCCTCTCTCAGGGCTCCTAAACACTCCACAGGTAAGTAGATAATAGTAGTATCATTTTCACTAAGAAGGTTTTTTTCAACATCAGTTAAGAAACCCAAACACATCAGAGAGTGGTTGCTGCTGGCTAATCTTTGTCCCTGAGCACACGCACTAACCCAAAGCCTGGAATGGCCACTCATGGCAAGCAATGAGCCATGGAAGAGGGATAAGTCCTTGCTTGAGGCTGCCCCAGCTCTCACCCTGTCCTATCCACCAGTCCTGGGGGCACAGGAGCCCCTGCACAAGCTCTCTGTCCTCACCCAAACTGGTGGTGCAAGGGAGTCGATGTGAAGGGAGGGATGGGGAAATTCACTCCCTGAGTTGCCTCACTCCTGAACAACACTGAAGTTACAGGCTTGACGATGAGTGTGATGTAAATAAATAACATTTGCTCCCAAATTAGCCAGAGAAGAATAAACATTTTAAGACTTTTTGGCTGTCCTAAGAGAGAAAGAGAGGCCTTGCTATACATCTGAAGAATTAAATAGTCTTAATTGCATCCTTGTGCAAAATAAAGCATTACATACAGAAGAAAATATTTTTAAGTGGATGGAAAAATCCACTGGGTTAAAGGAATACTACTGTCAAGTTAAATGTGTCCCTGCATTTGTGTGGTGCAAAAACAAGCTTTAATAAAACTGAAGAGTCTAATAGGAACATTTCCGTGAATTTAAAAATAACAGCAATGGAAACAGCCTCATAAAATAAGTAAACCTCTCCCTTCAATATTTGCAACTCAAGTATTACAGTATTAATTTAAGGCCTGAGAATGTGAAAGTAACTATAAATTATGAATTACGTGCTTTGTTCTACAATATGAGAGGCCAGATTTTAAATTCCTTGCCCAGCCATGGCTCCTGTCATTTCGGTACCACTGCCGGGATGTAGAATTTAGCCCACAGTTTAAAGAATGTGAAGAAATTAGCTGATGAGACAGTAGCCCATCAGGTTTCCAGTGGCCCACAGGAGATCCGCAGAAGGATACCTGGCTTGCAAGGAAGGCTTCTTTGGCATGAGATTTCATACCTACTCCAGGCTGTTTACCTAATCATCACAAATGCTCTAAGTACATTAGTTACAAGTAACCTGACATGGATTTAACAAATCAGGAACATGAAATACCTAAAGAAGGTGGTACCAGGGCCTTGTGAGTATGCCCATTACATTGCCCCACTACCCAGACTGGTTGCCTTCCTGAAATACCGCCTTCGGGCTGGGTTAACAGGGGGTGACTCCCTTGCAGACCAATCTGTGCTAGGGCTTGGTCCATGCCAGCTCAGAACAAGGTAAGGTGCTTGTATTTATGTGACTGTGAGCCAGCTTCATTCTCTACCTCACGTTTTCAGTAGTTTCTTCCATCTCCAGTTTTTGTTCCTCCGAGCTGCTGTCAGGGGCACTGCTTTGCGCCTCTTCCCTAACATGCAGATGACACTCCTGCCCATCTCACTGGCAGAATTGCTTCAGAGTCCTCATCACACTCCCCGAGTTGGGCCACGCTCATCTGAATTTGCCAAACACCTGTACACCTGCCCAAGGATGACCTTCAACCAAAAAGGAATATACTGGCATTAAAGCACCATGAAACAGAAAAAATAAACAAATCCCAAGGCCTAAATTTATTTACATTGTTTATTTGGGACTCGTTGATAGCCTTAAACTCTGTAAGAGGCCATAATAGAATACAATCAGTTAAGATCTGACTGAGGTATAACATGATCACAATCTACTGAAGGTCACAACTGTACACAGAAGATTAAAACCAAAGTACCACCAGATTGCTTTGGGACCTGTGGGAGCTGATCCTGCCAGGATATGTTTTCTGTTTCCATGCTTCTGAAAAACAAGGCAGACAGCGTGTCCTTAAAATCTCTTTGTCTTTCCTAATTTCCCAGTCGTCTTCCAAAATCTGGGCACAGGAAGAATTAAAAAAAAAAGAAAAAAAGGAAAAAAAAAAAAAAAAAGGCAGTAGAGTTCATTCATGCTCCAATAAAGACTTCTGACAAGGCTGCTAAGCTGTTAAATTATACGGGGCAGATCTTGTAGGATGGGAAGTTACTTGGCAAAGACTCTGTAGATGAAACAGTCTACCAGAACTTGCTCATAAATAGATCTGGAAACCCCGCATCCAAACTTTGTTCCTCGTTTACTTTACAGCAAAAAGCCCCAGGGAGAATTAAAATGTATCCTACCTCTTATCCTCAGGCCTCAGAGAGCAGCTGGTCGCTTCCATTGCCTATGGATGCGTATGCTGTGGACTGAGCCCCACTCACCTGTTCAGCAAAAAACTCAATGGTTTTTTCCAGTAGGAAGAAAAAAGTCCTTGACAGAAGGGAAGGAGGAGAAAAGCTCGAGCTTTACTGTTCTTCTGGATAAAATTGAATCATCACTGGTGGTACAAGAACATTTGACAAAGAACAAGGGACAGGAGTGTTGAAGCTGTCCTCAGTAGGTGCAGAAAATCTGGTAGAAAGGAACCGAGCTTGATGGATGGCACAAGCTGGAAGGAGAGCAGTGGGGAGTTCATCTTCACCAGAAAAGACCTGCAAGCTTTAGTAACAAGTTGGGCACGTGGGAGTCAGAGAAAGGTGTCTATGACACTTGACCTAAGAGTTAAACTTCTGTGAAACAAGATTGCCTGGATCCAGAGCATAGCATAAAGCCTTAGCGGGCACCAGCTTGTCTCCCAGTTTATTAGTGGAAACAAACACGGACAACTTAGAAACTGTCTCATTCTTTAGGTCCCTTTTCAGTCTGTTCGCCTTCCCCTGCCTAACTTCTTGTGGCTTTTCTACCATGTGACTTACTAAGAACTCCCCACCCCTGCTACGCTAAGAGATGGCATATGTGCCTACTGCCCGTTTCCTTGCAGAAACACATTAAATAATAACTGGAGAAACCCTCACAGGCACACTAGCTTCCTGTTACTTCCACTTCAGACCAGTTTCAAAGGCAAACTAAGGGGGCAGCCATCTATCCTAGCAAGAAACGTGGGTGCTAAAATTTTTATAACTGTGACATTAGCCACCTGCAATAACTGCTGTAAAATTGTTAAATTAGTAACAGTGGTTATTCTCATTTCTTGCTGGGATATCAGGGAAGTAGCATGGCACAGCAGTAAAAAAAGTTCCTATAGTCCAGAAAATAGGTTAAACCAAGTGTTCCTCCCACAATGAAACCAGAAACCTCACTGAAATCACTGCAGGGCCTCCTGCTTTCAAGGATTTTAAGTGTCACCCTATATCCCCACTGGAATAGTACAAAAGTGAACAGGAAAAAGTGATCCATTTTTTTAATGACTGCTAAAAATTAATCTGGCATGAAAAGAATTACAAGTCACAAGATGCCACAGAAAATGGGAATGTTTAAGCTTAATAAAACCACACTTCCCAACCCCATTTTTTTTCCAGTTTAGGTGTCAGATCTTCAACAAACATTTCAGTGAATCCTCTTCAATTAATTTAACAAAGTACTTGAAAGCTCACAATCAATAGCAAAGCTTCACTCAAGCATGTACTGTATCACAGAAGGATCCACTTCTTCTGCCATCAGACTGGCTTGCAGACTTTGGATTGTAGCTTTTTTCCCCAAACGCTGTCTCCACAGGACAAAAGCAGCCACGATCTGCGACTGCAGGTTGTGAGGGTGATTGACTTTACATCGATAGATGTCAGTATGGGACAAACCCAAGCACAGAACTATGTGCTCCCATTCGGGTCCCAGTCTCCTCGCAAGCTTGTTCAGCTGCTGATCTGTTGGTGAAGTCTTCAAGATACATGGTGGGATTTCAGTTACCTCTGTAAAAGAAAGCAAACGCATACACATCTCAGCAGGTAACGCCGAAAATACTAACATAAGACCCTGGCAAGAGAGGGAATAAGCAAAGCTGAGGTGAAAGAATTCATTAATTAAAGAAACAGAATACATACTCGCCTAGAAAAATTAACTACTTAATCAACAAGAAGATTATTTAGAGGAAAACTAATACTCAGTGGAACACAGTAGGGAGCCTTGAGGTTTTGGGTGTCAATAATCCAGATATCAGAATTCTGTTCCAAAGCCAAGTCTTCCAAAAGCAACTATAGATTTTGGGGAGCATGTTTCCAGCAGCCATCACCCTCTGAAAATTAATCTGTTTGCACCAGGGTGACACAGTGACAAATGACAAGTATGGGACAAAAACCACCTTATCAGTCCTATTCTGTGACTCTGTTGATACACTTCAGAAACAACTTTGATTCCTTAGGTACTATGTATTGCTCTACTTATTTTTTTTTTTTTGCTGAGGGCTCTTCACAGCAAATCCTTCTGTCTCCTAAAATGTCACTTACCCTTTGTGTCCTATCATACATGGCAAACTTGAGTAGGCCAGTTTTGGGAGCTCTTCTTCTATTTGATTGAACCCATAAGCATGATTCAGATGAACCCAAAAGAGCAGGGCATCAATATTGTTCCCCAGTACATATTCTGATTCCTTAACCCTCATCCCAGCTGCAGTAACACTCCTGAAAATAAGCATTTGTGTGCTACAGCCCCATTCATCTGTCCTCCTTGAAGCTGCATTCAGGAGAGTGCAAGGAAGTCCCATGTTCTCTCAGAGATTTCTGCCCTATGTCCCTTAGTACTGCCCAAGTACCCAACATGCCCCAGAATGCATTCGTCAGCCGAGAAGATGTCTAGCATTGAACTGGTACCTGAGTCATGAAGGACAGGATCAATACAGCCATGAGACCAGCTTTCATGGGAAGCATTAAGGTAGCTATAACTATCAGTGTTAAAAATCTCTTAGGGACCAAACCAAGTATTTCTTACAAACACAAGTGATCTCTTTGCACGTTCCCTAGGGTAATCTGACCATTTGGGAAAAAAAAAAAAAAAAAGGCAGCATTAATACAGTGTTAATAGCAGAGTGAGAATGCAGAGCTACTCAGAAACGTGCTGTATGGGGTCCATCTCACCTAAACTACAGATACGCTCTCCTGAACTATTTATACTAGGATTAATTACTGCTTAGGAGAGAAAAAGACTCTTCTAGAATACAACCCATCTCACTGGAAAGAAGGTGTCTAAAATAATGAGATGAATTGTTCCTCTGAACACGCACATCTCTCCATTGACTGTAAAAGGAGCGCTGGGTAAAAGCTCAGATGTTGACGTCAGCACTGTAAACACCCAGTGCTGGCAAAATGATTCTCTGCCTGTAAATTCAAGCCACACACCAGGTTGCTTTCAAAAGGTGCATTTAGAAAAGCAACTGAAGATCCTTACGAAGCATATTTGCCCTTTGATACCCTTTGCCATCACAAGCTGAGAAGAAGGGTCAACCCACCTGCAACTGCTGCTCTACTTTTGCTGCTGAAGATATTGCATCAAAACAGAGCAAAAATATCCCCGAGAAACGCTAATTATAGCCTGTTGGTCTGAAGCAGCAGACTCCCTGCAGAAGAGCTGCTTTGCAAAATCTAATTTATAGCTCCAATATCATGCTCGCAGCCTCCACTACAGCAGAACAGCAACACTAGAAAGCACCGCTCCTTCATTTTATTAAAAGTAATTGTTTTCGCACAGAATACCCAGAGCCTGCAAACGTTTGTACAATTTAAGCCCAATCATACATAAGTACTATACAAAGCTGCTTTGAGTAAAGGGAAAATTGCTTTCTGAAGAGTATTTAGGTCCCTTTGATCTTTCTGTCTCCAGATTGCCAAAGGAACCCAGGGCAAGTGGCTGGTTCGGGGACAGGGCAGAGGACGCACAGCTCCGGAAAAAGGCTGAGCAATACTGGTGGGGCTTGCCCTACCCTGTCACATCCCACAGGATACCAGCTCCACAGGTAAGTCAGGATGAGGGATTGCCTTTCATGAATGCAAAGAGTTAGGAATAAGTAAAATTTAAAATAAATAGAGCAAGGTTGTGCTGTCGGCAACGTTGCTCTTTGATATCAGACCCCTGTATTGTCTTCCTAAGCATAAAGCAGTGTGCCCAAGGCAGCACTACCTGCCAGCCCGGGCTTTTTGCTCTCACACTGGAATTTGTATACTTCATGTTCTCTGGCAGAATGATTTTATGATGCTGAAATGTGATCAAGCAGGGAGGCCTAACAATGTCAGTTTGTCCATCCAGCCTTTGATACTAGGCAGATTTTTTTACTACAACAAGTATCTTGCCTTCAGCCTGTTATCAACCCTTTAATAAGAGTAAGAATAAAACCCATCCAGGAAATCGTTTCATCTTACACTACCATCTGATTCTAATATGGATGTGGAAAATTCTGGGACAGAAGCCAAATGTTAAATTTAATACAAAGGACTGTTATTTTAGTCCCATTTTATTTTCTGTGATAGCTCTTTTTCAGCTCCGATACGAAGTCACTGAGGAAAATCTGAGACAAGTATTACATGATGGGCAATATTATTTAGAGGCGTAGAGAAATATTTAGGGAGAACTTTCAGTTATGACAAATGCAAAATCACAAAAAGATCTGGATATGTTCTAGGATTAATGCCACTCTTAATTTAATAAACATAATGGCACTTCAGGTAAAAGGCTAAGAGTTTTCTGAGCTCAGCACCCAGGCTCCTTTGAAGAGATTGCAAAAACATTAGAGATGCCTTTTTTTAAGTTGCGTTTACTACAGACCCTCACTTACAATCTCCATTTGTCAAGGGACTGCCTGCGGGAAGTAATGAGATTAGAGCAAAAGTTTCAATTATGCAGGTCCTGTGGTTGTGTTTGAAGGATACATCTAGGACACTGCAACCTCAGTTGTGCAGAAAATGTGAAGCTCCTGCTTTAGGTGGCTCTGACGTGGAGGTGGAAGTGCTTACATTAGGTATATGCTCCAGCTTAGCAACAGGAGACCCGCATTGTCAGAAACGGGAAGAAGCGGCGCTTGGGGCACCACTGGAGGGTGTTGAAGGTTTCCCTGGAGAAGGTGATTTGTGGTGCTGTCACCTCCAGCGAGGACACCAAGTGAAACACCACGTCCAGCTATGGACACTGTCTACACTGCAAAGTGCCAGGGCCACAGGCTGCGGAGACTGAGAGGCTGAAATCTCGCTGCTCACACTGAAACCACCAATTCCCTGAGGAAATGGGGAGCTGACAGCTTTGTACTGGGGAGCCTGCTGCAGAGCTGCTCTCCTGGGACTGTCGGCCAGCTCGCTGCCATGTTCCTTGGGACCATAAAAATACCCTTTCTCTGGGCAGGAGGTGGGAAGGACACTTTCCACCCTGGTTTTGGAACTGAAACTGACACAGAGGAAGACCCACAACTCCTTCTATTCAAAGTTGCAGCACAAGGGAATGCACTTCTCCCCATCTTCAGCTCTTACTGGTCAAGGAAGCTCATCCACCCTAAGCCTTTATCCCAGCTGTCCCAGTTAAAAAAAACAGGAGATGTTGACAACTTCTGGCCTGTTTGTACATCTGAGCTTCCAGACCACTGCACAGACCGGGAGATAGGACAGTACTGGTGAGTGTGGACAGGAAACAGAACTGGATATAAATAGACAGTAACAGAGATCCGTATCAGACAAAACAGAGTAACCCAGACACCAAAGCTATATATGGGGCAAAGGCAGCTGGTCACCACTTTTGCATTTCTTATTTTTCAGGACCTCTCCAGTCTGAAGTAAAAGCCTCCAAGATGATGTTGCAACAAACAGGGGGATGGAAAATAAATTCACCCCAGCTCTGTCCTGCTTGGCACAAGTGGGAAGATAAAGTCCAGTGGAAACAGGCTTTGACTCATTTGAAGAATTTTTTTTTTATTTTTTGGTTTTGCTTTCTCATCATCATCTCTAGGTGATGAAAAAAGCTGAGATCATCTCTTAGGCTGCCTTGCATCATGGGAAAATCTTTATCCGCATCAAGGAACTGACCTCCCATTCTCCATGCTGCTGGAACGCAGTGGGGAGCAAGCCAGCTTGGCTCCAACATGGGACACAGCAGCAAAAAGTGCTGAGGCATTTTTGGATGATCTGCAAAGTACCCAGATGACTCCTCAGAACTGTTGGCTGCCCAAAGTGCCTTACAGTTTTGTCTAAAGGACCCTTCTCCATGTAAGTATGACTTGTCTGTGCACAACCAAAAGCATCTATTGGGATTTCGGGGAGCCTTCTACCTTACGCAGTCAATACATTTTATATGATGCAACACAAAAACAAATTTTGGCTTTTGCTCTTTGCTGTATAAAAAGGGACTTTGATAGAAATTAGGTACCTGAATCCAAAGTGTTGAAAAACTCTCGATCAGCTGCTGCCTAACCTGTCCTAAGTTTCAAGGACAACTTCACAGGCAGTTCAGGAGACAGCTGGGGAGCCAGGGGATACAATGGCCCACCTCTTATCTAATAACTATCTAATAAATCTCTCCCTTGGGAGAGGGTGTTCTGAGGACTGGCCTCTGCTTCCAGGGCTGCCTCTGTATTTTATCCATTAAAGTGACCATGTACATACTCAGTGGATAAGAAGACAGAAGCAGCCCTGGAAGCAGAGATGGGAATAGGTTCTTTACTCTGAGGGTGGTGGACCAATGGAACAGGTTGCCCAGGGAGGTGGTTGAAGCCCCTTCCCTAGAGATATTCAAGGTGAGGCTTGACAAGGCCCTGGGCAACATGGTCTAGGTGGGGGTGTCCCTGCTGACTGTGGGGAGGTCGGACTAGCTGACCCTAGAGGTCCCTTCCTGGGTCCCTGGACCATTCTATGATTCTATGAATCCAGGTCTCTCTGAGATGCACATCCCAATGCTGGGGTGCACAGTCATGGTCCTCTTCATTCTCTTTCTCCTAATAAATAATTCCAACAAAAAATATAAAGATTTCCTCAGGAAGGGCCAAGAACACTTGGAGCCTAATGGAGAGAAAACTCTCTTGGGATTCAAGAGGTGTGCTGAAACAGAGCAAAATTGATGGCAAGAGCCCTTGGCAGAAACAGAGCTTGGCAAATGCTCCAATTTTTATAAAATCATATCAGAAACAAGCAGGTGATTTTGGACTTCAGACCCCACATAGCTGGAATGAGACTGTAAAATGGAGTAGTTGCTTAGGCATGCATCTGGCCTCAGCATCTCCTGCCGACAGGTGTACAGAGTCCTTCAGTGATCTGGACTCACATCACTAACTGTTGTTCACTTGACCCTCTTACCAGATCCTATTCATAATTTCTGAAGAGTTTAAAGCAAGAAGTTTTGAGTCCTCTCTAATCATCTTTCCTGGCATCTGGAGTACAGTTCTTCCCTGAGAAGTGCTAGAGTTAGATCAAGCAGTTCCACAAGCAGCACACCAAAGAAGCCTTGTTTCCCACAGTTGTGACTCCTACAGCTGACTTCCCTCAGGACTTCTCTCCTCCAGCTTCTTACTGATCTCAAGACCCCCATGAAATTGCTCCTTTCCACAACAGCATCTAGGTAGGCTTCTTGAAGTTGGCCAACAGTTTCAGAAGCTCTTAGGGGTATGCATGCCGATAGTGGCCCATAGCACAGGAGCACACAGCCTTGGTTACTTCGAAGTCATGGAAATTAGACTAAAATAGGACTTTGAAGTCATGGCTATCATGCCAGCAGCCAGTGACACTTGGAGCACTTCAGCTAAAGGCCAACATATATAACAAAGAAACTAGTGCCGGGCTCTGCTGTCCCCTCAAAGTTCAGTGCACTTGTTCAACTAGCCTGAGCAACAGTCCCGGCAGTGGGCACTGAACGGGCATGGGCATGGCTGCCAAACTGTGAGCTGTATGTTTTGGCAGCTGTGCTATGTTCCAGAAACTATTTAATGCCTGCATGTCACAATAGCAAACAACTTGCGCACAAACAGGTATATTTGCTTTAAAGTGAAATCCCCTTGGCCTGAGCACAACGGTAGAAGTGGGTCATGAAATAGAACAACACTTGGTGGATCAGGTTGGGACAGGCTTTTAAGAGTAGTGAGCTGGGGTTGCAGAAACTGAACTGCAAAGTAAGTATGTAATGCTCCCACTAATGGAAAAATTGGAGACTTCTGAGAGCTGCACCCCCGCCTTGAGCCACCAGAGATGCTGGATGAAAGGGAAAGCAAAGAGTAAGTATTTTGAGATACCGCAGTGGGTGCTGTAGATCACGGAAGTCATAGACCAGATGATGACAGATGTCCTGGGGAGAAGGGTTGAATAAACAAAAGGTGCTAAGTAACTGCAGGAGCTGCAGGGGGTGGCTTAGAAAAGGGGATGCGAGGTGACAGTGGGCCTCCATTTGTACAGCTGCTCTTCTGCTTTCTTGTTCAGCTGTTCTCACCCAACCCTATCTGAACAGGTGGAACTGCAGGCGAATGCCCTCTTCCTACAGCATATCCAAATTCAGGAGCTCTAAGCCAACCTGCAGCAATGAAGTAGAGTGCCAGATGGGAACGTATCACGCCGCATATAAGCCACTGGGCAAGTCTCTATGGAGAATGCAGTGCTGACTCCCTCCTGTGCACCTTAAGAATGATCACGAAGCATTATGAGGTTATTTTGTTGCTGTGAACTTTAGGAGGGTCTGATTTGGGGCCTGGTTAAACACAAGAAACAAGGTCAAATCACTGATCAGTGAAAAAAGTAGAACAGACTATCCAGAAATCAACCCCTACTATACAATGTGGGTGTTGGTTTTTTTCTTGTTGTCATTGTTGCTAATTAAACACCAGACTGATTCAAAGGCTGGGAAGGGAACATTAGGGTTTTGTAACAGCTCCAAATAACCGTGCTCCAGGGAACACGGAATAATACTTTTCTTCTGTGTATCACCATATACATATATTCCTGTACACCTGCAAACAACACGGATCACGCAGCACATCCAAAGTCTATTCAAACACACCAGGTCCACCTCCTGCTGTCACTGGGTTTCAAAAAGTGTTTGACCACGGAGGGAGAAAAGTTGAATTGTAAATCCTGTACTATTTGAAGACAGATAGTTGAGCCCATTATAGACAGACCTTTCTACATATCCAGTTTATACACTCAGATTAAAATAACTTACAGAAGAAGATGAAAATAACGTGGAGAAGATGTATAGCCTTCTCCTGCTTTTAGCATGTGCATAGCTGTTTCTCTGTCGCTCCTGCTACACGTGAGTGGTGAGTTACATGGGTACCTGCGAGGTGGAAGACTCTGGCGCCTCTTCCACTTACCAGCGCTGGTTGCCACCTCTGTAGGCTTCTGCTCACTACCAAAGAGCTGCCCACCTCCTTCATCTCGTTTGAGGCTATCAGGGGACACCATTTAACGATGACTGCCAAGCATGTGCTGATTCCTGATCCCTGCTTGGGAGCTCCCGCTTCTTCCCCCCACAGAGCTGACAGCACAGGGAAATCCCGGTGATGGAAAACCTGCACCTTTGTAGGAACAACAGGCCCCATTACCTTCCTAAGAATAAACACTATCTTCTCTAATGCAATCAAAATTAAACCTTGGTCAGTTAAACACCCAGACTAAACCACAGACCGGAATCTGTACCATAAGCACATTAAAAGAAAACACCTAAACCAAGGGTTTAGAAAGTGGCACGTTTTTTTCAGCTGACCACGTTACAGTAAAACATTTGACAGGGAATTTTATGTTCATCTGAGTATATGCCGCAGTTATGCTTCCCAAATGCAGGATGGTAAAGTTTCTGTATTGTGATAATTTCTGATCTGATGAATGCAAACAGTCATCAATATACAGAATGCCTATGAATAAAACCAGTCTGTCAATTAGTGATCATGAAACATGTACCCGTAAGAATACTTCTGTCATGGTAATTTACATTTCCATGTCTTGTAATTAAATTATGAAAGGTTCTAATCAAAATGAAAGCAAATATGATTATTTTTTTTTAAGACTGGCTGCATTCCTCCACATTGTGCTGTTTTTTTAAGGCTCTTATTAAAAGACAGGAAGTTCTCTGTCTTATTTTAAATAAATTGGAATCTAATACCGTGACAGCCAACTTGCAGAATAAATTGTGGCCACAATCCCATGATAATCAAATCTATGGCAACTTTTACAGTCTCCCTCAAGTGAAGCAGAATCCACCCATGGTACCACATCCAGCTCTTTCCTGCCAAAGGCTTGCTGGGACTCAGCATTGCTGCTGTAATTAAAAAGTACATATATCTTCATTTGTTGGCAGTCTCTTCTCCTGTGTGAGCTCTAAAGCATCATGCTTTGTGACATTAAATACATTTTGGGTATTAGGGCAGGAAAAAAAGACAGCATAAAATTTTGTAAATCTACAGGCAATTCAAGAACGCAGATGTTTCTATTTTGGCTCAGCACCAGCAGCTAATTCGTATATTCTTTATCACTTGCTAATGACTGCCTAGTAGCTGCGGATGTGGCAGCAGGCTGCTAAAACCTGAAACATCAACCTTCAGATTTCATGACAAAAGTTTTCAATTGTATTCCCACTATTCAGTTCCAGTCGCCACGCAGTTTTTCTGAACGTTGTTCGATCTGTTTTACGGGTTTTGTACCGCAGATCTCTGCTATACTGATGGCCTTCAGCATTAACCCGTGTTGAACAGATTGACAGAGAAGTCCCTAGATAAATTCATGCTGTCTTACGTTTTCACCCTTTTCAAGCCATAGGGAGCAATCCCTGGGTTTAAGGAGTTGAGAGACATTGAGTTTTCACATCTTCATTTGCATTTTATCAGGAAGAGCAGGGAGGAAGTTTCAGCAGTTAACAGTGGGGGTGTTAAAAAATTAATCTGTGTTTAAATGCAAAAAAATTAATTACAATCCCACCTGGTATTTCTCAGTATTAAATAAAGTGGCGGATGCAGAGGCGTGCAAGGAGAAGAAAACATCTGCAAAGGAAACACAAACACAACACACCAGAACAACTGCTCTCTCTTCAAGCAGGTTACCCTACATTACAGACAAGGTCAGACTTAATCACAGTGTGTTTTTTTCACACTTTTTAGTTTTATTTTTAGCAGCATTTGATGCTGCCATAGGTGCCCTGAAGTGAAAGTAAAATTTGCTTACTATTCCCTATCGATTTCTGTGTTGTTAGAAGTAAATCAGCTATATGCATCAGCACTGAAGCCACAGCCAACGATGGCATCCTTGCAGCGATACCCCTGGTATAAATGCATGAACAGGTTCAGCATTAAGTTCAGCACAAAGGAAAACATGTTTTAAATCAGGTTCTGAGAAACACCTGAGCTTTTAGGAGTTACTTGGAAGAACTGCTTCAGTAGATGTATTGAGCATTCAGACCTTGGTCAAGGATTTTTTTCCAGGTGAACAAATATGGCTTGAAAAGTTATATAGAAAGAAGACAGATGACTGTTTTACGGAAGCCAGGTACAACTAGTTGTTGGACAGCCCAGAGCTGCCTTGATTGCCTGAGAGAGGAGAAACAAGAGTCTGTGGTCAAAATGCCAACTGTCACAGCGAGAGTCACCTCTAGAAATAATGCTGAAAACCTCAAATTCTGAAGTATGCCAGCAGATTTCTATATACTTTTGAATGCTCTGCTGTTCTTAGTGAATTCAGTAGACTTTGATAATTTTCACGACATTTTCAACCAGTAATTATCGATCTGAAGCACACAGAGCCATCATTTCCCTCATTCAAGTTTCCTCTCCACCCTATCACAAATAATAATTAACAATCATTGGATGACTGTACGAAGTCATGACGATCATAAAGCGCATCAAAATTTGCAGTAGACTTCTCATGGTTTTATAGGAGACAAATGTTTAGCCAAGTGGGCAGGGCAGCTCTGACAGTAATTCACCCACTCCAAGTGCAAAACAAAGACAACTGCAGCAATTAATGATTATTTTCACAGCTAGGTGACAAAATCATCACCCAACTTTTGTCATGGGATTGGAAGTTAACTTTTGTCGACAGACGCTACTTGAGTGCTTATTTCGAATAGCCTAAGCTGTCTTTCAAAGAGCTGAGGCAAGTATTAATCCTGCTGCTCCTCTGCGTGCAAGAATCACAGCCGACTCCTTTGGCTATTTATCTGCTGAGTACAATAAGTGAGTAAATTTTTTACTAGCAACTTTCCTACCAAGAAATCTTTCTAAAGGCTGCAGCGTTTCAACAATAAAATCGTGTGCTTGGACTTTAGCTATTGATGTTCCTTTCATGCAACAACAAAAATCATACTGCCAATATGTAGGACTGTTTTCTTATACAACCAACTAATCACACACGTTTCCTTTGCAGGACTTAAACCAAGTATGACAACAAGCCATTAAATTTAGCCTTGATAAAACCGTTCATTCCTCCTAGAGATTTTTTTTTTTTCTTCAAGTTGGCTCCTCTTTTTGCTTTGGCTCAAGTAGCTAGAAATATCAGAACCGAAGATCTGCGCAACAGATGGAGCTCGGTTGAGAAGAATGCCTTTGGCTGGTGAGGATCTTTGCCTGGCAGGTGTCAAACCAAAATTAATACTGCACATATTATGCTTTACCGAGTTTCAGATTTTAGCGAAGTGAGACTGCGTTCCTTCCCAACCACAAACATATATTAATAGAACAAGCCATGCAGAGCAAGCTAAAACAGTACAATCATTATGCTGAATTCTCCACTGCTTGGCATTTTATTTAATCGTTTCTACCCATGCAAAGCAAGTACATGAAATGCAGCGGGTTTGTTTAGTCCATCTTTACAAACATTTTGTGCAGGTGTCAAAGGCTTCACAAAATGCCATAAGCAACACAGACTTAGACCCCTGTTGCTTTTTTTTTTGTCTCCTTTTCTTGTGTCAGTGCCTCTGAACTTTAGTAGACTTTTTGACATTTCAAAATCCCCAGGAAAAAACAGGTACTGGTCCTAAAATACACTGCTCAGCTACAGCCGGTCACTATGCCTGGCTTGCCAAGCCCACGACTCAACAGGCTGCGTCAGGAGACGGGACTTTCCATAGGTGTCAGGAACGAGAGCTTCAGATGGCACCATCTGCTTCTCTGCATTTCCAGACCACTGGGAGGCTTAGCATCACCACCAGCCCTCTCAAGTGCCAAATCACTGGAAGACCCGAAAGAGATCAATTTGGAATTTACCTCGTGGCTGGTTTGACAGATCGGTACTGTCCACAAGCAACTTTAGCTGACTGACGGGGCAGTAATTTTAGAAGGTCACAGTCACAGGACTTTTAGTTATCTGTAAAGCAAATGTGAGATTGTATTTGTGTGTGTGTGTAAATAATAAATAAACAAATCTTTTCAAATTCTTAATAAAAAAAGATGAGAATCTGAGACATCTGCAAGTCAAATTCATCCCCCTTTTGATTTCACTTCCACAAATTCAGATCAGGGAACTGTTACACCACCCTGTGAGAAAAAGGATGAGAATGGGAGCACGGGTGAAGTCATTTCATAAACAGAGATCCTAATTCATGGAGCGCTTCACGCTGCCAGGGGTTTGATGAGCACTCTTTCCCCTCTGAGTCAGCACTGACCTAATATCCCGCGCTGTGTGCTCACTGGCGTGGCTCGTGGCTGCCCCATGACACAGCTTGTACCGGCTGACACGGTACGGTGACCAGCCATGGTCACTAGAGACCCCAAGACACTCCTGAAAGTCATGAGGTGACCCGTGGCAGCAGCCACGCACTGGAAAGCTGCAGACCCAATTTCTCCTTTACTCACTCAGGAACAGTATTCTGCCAAAGCAACCGAAGCGAGTTCAGAATCAAACAAGCTATTAGCAAACATTTGTATTGCTTAAGATATTTGTCGAAGATTTATGCTAGTACTGCTGGGGCAGTTCATATGCAAAACCTAAACAGCTAAAAAAACCTTTTGCTTAAACAATTAATTTTCATATTGCGTGCCTACAGAACAATGTTTTCCTTCACAGGTTTGCAGTCTACTAGCTGCTAGGTTTTGATCCAGAATTGAAATTTCAGTCATTTTGGCTTTCATACATAGCAAATCAGAAATAAAAATGTTTTAACATCAGAAATGAAAAGGCTGGAAGATCAGACAGACCATAAAAGATTTGTTTTACTTGGTTTGGGATTTTTACACAGCTATGCCTAACCTAAGTACAACTGAAACAACCCCAAAAGGCAAAATAAAAAAGTAGACAGATCTGTTCTATCTCAGAGATGCAGAAATACAAACGATGCTGGTGTCCCTGGGGGAGCCAATTCCAAAACCCTGCTATGAACAAGAGAGAAGGGCTGTTATTTCCTGGAGAACTGTTTCTGATATCACAGCTACCTGCTAGAGGTAACAATGGAAAAGTAATCTTAAGAAAATTTTTATTTTTTTTTCCTCAAGCAAACATCATCTTTTCATTTCCACAAACTCATAAACAAAGAGATCAGGTTTGTTTTTTCATCATGCTGAAAACTTTAGTGCCGGAACTGTAAACATCAACACTTTTCTCCTCCTTCTTTCTTCAGATCTAACTGCTATGTGTTGGTTGACTTTATTAAAGAAATCAAACACACACCCTGCAATGAACCTTCTAATTGGTTTCGGTGTTAGAGAGGGCTAAATACTTGGAGCTTCGCATTCCACATCTTAACTAATGTTACGTGCACGCTCCCCGGAGAAGAGCGGGAGGATCGGGTGATGCGAGACATTCTGCGAAATTAACACATTCTGCAAAAGTGGCCTCAAATTTCCACTTGCGGAAAGGTGCCATACCACACCGGCGTATGCAAACCCAGCCTTGCTGGGTACAAACCACACAGACAGTGCCCAGCTACCTAACCTGACCTTCCACTTGCACTTTAGTGTGTGTGAATATGCTAATGACAGGCACAGAGGGCTCATGTGCAAGTTTACAAGTTGAAGTGCAGAAGACAGACGAAAACTTGGCTGCAACGCTTTGGTTTTTCCCTCATTTTGGGAGATTCCAGCTTCCTCAGTCTGTTATACAGCTGATGAGTTGCGTCCTAAAGCCACGAGTCTGAGCTATTCAAATACCTTTATTCAGTTCTGTAGATGGAAAATGAGGGCTTGTTTACTCGAAAGAGGTTGACAAGAACACGAAAGTACTGCTATGACTCAGGCTTTTCAAGACACATTATTTACTAGACATTATGTAGTGATATTTATACCATATCTGAATCATTTGAGGATTTCAGACACCCTACAAAAAGTCCTTGCTTGAAGCATCTTGGAATTAAAAGATTTGGGAAAGTTTTCACTTCCAAAATTGCCAAGTGAATGGGAACAATCAAGCTGAAAGCTGAAAAGCCTCAATGTTTTCAGGAAGCTGTGTGTGCAGACAGATTGTGAGACTCAGGACCAGAATCCCTGGATCACCACGAGACACCACTACTTTTCAAGCAACCCAGGTCCAAAGTATTCGACAAAGAGACTCAGCAGACTCCTTCTGTAAACCAAGCAAGGAAAGCAGAAGTGATTTTTAATACTGTTCTTCGTGTTGTGCAATTATTTCCACATGCAATTAGAGAAACTCGGTCAACCGAAGACGCCTGGGTCTGTAAGTGTGGCAGGAGCACACCTTTTACAGGGAACAGCATGTTTGGAACAGCTGAACACAAGCTTAATGGAGTCATTTCAAACAACGTACAAAATTAATTGTCTCAGATACACAACTGTAAAAAATTTGTAGCTCTGTAAACGCATGAATTGCTATTTTAAAGAGTTTCATTAAGAAACACAGCTTGAGAATATCTATCAAAGAACATCAGAGCTACACACGGGGACAGCAGGAGGCAGCTGAGGCAATCTGCAGCACAGCTCCTCCGCTCATCAGTCTCTGACCCTCAGAAAAAATACAGTTACTGCATGAATACACATATTAGACCAAAAGAGAAAGCCTAGGAGAAGATAAAACTACTAGAAGGAGATGGTCGGAACTCCTTTCTGGTGGTGAGAACGGGTTTTATGTAAGGATCTACAGCTCTGTATGTCCCAATCTGACACACTTTGTGAGACTGAAAACATGGCTGTGGCTTCAATTTTGAAGTCCACGTTTTTCTATGGGAATCATTAAATATGACACACTTGTCCTGCTCAACAGAAAAACAAATCTGACTCTACTTTTTATTCCTCTGAAGTCTTAATTTAATTGTGCAACATTTGCTTCAGAAACATATTTGAAGATGTTTTAGATATTACCTCATTTGTACACCATCCCAGGCTTTCCAGGAACTCTGAACCAACAGCTTCCTAGCCTTTCATATATCTGAACTACTGTATTTTATGGCTGCCACACTGTACTGTCTGGAAACTCCCCGTGAGACTGGCCTCGGTGTGTTAAATACAAACACGTAGGGAGGAGACACTGTGCCGGAGAGTTCGCAATCTCAGGCGTGGGTTGTGAAAAGGGCTTTGCATGTATCAGTTTATGTACACAGAGATTGCCATGATCCAAAGAGCTCCAAAGAGCTGGGCCTACACCTGTACAAAAGGAAAAGCACCAGAGGAGACAACAGCCCCGCAGCTCGTCCTTGCTGGATTCCCAACCCCCGGCCATTGAAAGGCACCCATACCAGATGCTGATGGAGCCCTGCTATACCTCTGCAGTTTTAACCAGAGAACCCAATTTACCAGGTCTCAGAAATGTAAATAATAACTTGTTCCAAACAATCTCATGTAGGGAATTGAGCATACTGGACTTTGGAAATCCACCAAAGTACTGATAACCAAAGGGAGCAGACAACCAAAGACCTAGAAAGGCTGAGATGTTGTGGAGACAAATATGCACATGTGTGCTTGGGAGGAGGCTGGGGCTCCAACCTCAGCACTCTGAAGAGAGAAGCTACCATTCATTTAAGATGGAGACAGTGAAGTTTTCCTCTGTCTGTTTTCCGTCATCCAGTGACCACTCATGAAGAGCATCTGAAAATATCTCCCATTTGTGCTCTTTGTGCATGCAGGTGTTGTCATGACAATTTCTTCAAAATTCATGAAAAGCTACACCAAGACCACAGCTGATCCACTGCCACTGCTTAACAAAGTATCCTCCAACGTCTGCACCTCATCTCTATTCTGCCAGTTGCTTCACGTGGAATTCAAGGCATTGGGTTTAAATGGAAAAAAAGAGACCCTTGAGTCAAATGCAGATGCCTGCATCTGCACACAACGTGATAGATTTTCCCAGGCAGCTCCAAGTGTGGATTCCTTCTGGTCTCTCACACTTAGCACCGACTTAGTCTATTCCCACTGTCTGCCATCTCCTCCATCTCTCTTCTCTTCCCTGCCTTGTGCTGCGACTGCTGGAGGACCCTGGAGCTGGGGCAGGGTTCTAGTACCCTGTTCCTCCATCACAGAAAGGCAACAGGTTTGTCTCCTAACCCACGCTGGGCAGGCACACGGCCCTCCCACCGGATGGGTGGACTTGCCTGTATCAAAGGTGTATTGCAAGTTTTTCCGTAACAAAAATCCCCTCCTGCTTTCAAATAATGAATTTGGTTTTTCCTTTTTTTTTATTCCTTCTCCAGCTTTTTCTTTCCTTCCCTGCCTACTTTTTCAAGCAGGAAGGAGAGTGACAGGGAGAATAATGATTTCCTCAGCTTCTGTTGGAAAAAAAAACACAAAAATTTTCCACCAAGACAGAATTTTTTTTCTGGGTTTTTTCTTTTTTTTTTTTCAGTGTGGCTCAGAAGCCATTTTTTTTATTTAAAATTTCCTAAATAAGTCTCCAGTTAATACTGGCATTTGGTGTGGAAGGTAGCAGGGGGCTGGTACCTCTGTTTCGTTTAGCACAGATCCCAGCTTTAAGTGTGGCAAGAGGACAGCTTGAATTTTTCCTCTTGAATTGTATCTTTGCAAACCTCTTTTTGGGTTTTGGGCTGTATAAATCACACCCCGTAGCCCAGCGTGGATGCACAGCTTGGGACGTTTTCCTTCTGCCAGTTGGCTTCGCGCGCCCCCGGTGTTAATCCCCGCTGCCTCCACATGTTAGGGAAGGAGGGAGGAAAGCGCTGGTGAGCAAGGAGACAACCAGGGCGGCCAAAAGCTGGGGCAGCCTTCCCATGCATGGAGACAGCGGCAGAGACCACAGCGGCCAGTAAAGGAGGAGGAAAAGGCACTGAAGCTATTCATTTTCCAATGGCGTTGACGGGCGGGGGTCTGAGCAGGTCACTGGTAAGAAGGAGTGCGTGGATGCATCACACGCTGTCTCTGTTTCTGCTCAGAAGTCCACCTGGTTTACGGCGTGCTTTGCCTGAGCAGATGGCAAAGCGTGACGGCTGCTGGGTTAAGATTTTGCTGCCAAACAAGCCCCCGTCTGTTTTCAAAAATAAAGACTGCTGCTCTCTTTAACAATGCAAAAGAAGCAGCTCTCCAAATCCTTCCTTCAAACTATCTTTTTATGTACCACAGGACCGCATATCTAGAAAGGCTATACAGTTAATATTACACAATTTTTAATTAACTACCTACGACAATCTTCCAGCTCTAACTGGTGGTAGTGTTGGAGGGGTGGGGTTTTTTGAGGCTACTAGGAAAGTCCAAATTCCCAGCTAGAAATTCACATGGTTCAGAGCAGAGCCTGCACCACCAGCTGCAGAAGACAACTCATCGCTCTGGCTATACCATGTCTCCCACAAACAAAAAACGCTTGTGACACAGGAACAATCTCAAACCTCATTTGCAATAGCAAGTACATAAGGCAGGACTGTACCAGAAAAGTCAGTGACAGGAACACATACTAATTTAGTTAACTCCTTCATCAGCTTTTTGGTTTGGCTGGTTGGGTTTTTTTTCATTTATTTTTGGCCAGGAACATCCTATAAGGCTTGGCTGTAAACTTACTGCGCCCTTTCCAGCAGAGCCTCCAAGGATGTGCTGTGACCACATGGCAGCACAGCTTCCTTTGGGTATCCTTCCTTCTGACAGCAAGTGGTGCTCACCGACACAGTGAGATGTAACTCAATGCCACCCTGACCCAGCAGCAGGGTGTTGGACTCCTAACACTCAACAACTATCTACAAAACATGAAATAAGTGAAAGGCCAGCAACCATTGTTGGCATGAGTAAGTTCCACACAAACCAAGATAAACAGAAGCTCTTGGAAACATGACGAGTTCTGGGGACAGACAATCGTGATCCTCCTTCCTCTGTGACTGAGAGTCTGCTCACACCTGGAAGTAGGAATGGAAGAAACACCCCAACCGCACACATGCACACATGCAGCTTCTCAGCAGACCACCAGCAACTGTGGATCCAGCAACTGCAGCTGGAGCACAGCAACCCCACACTAGTGATAAAACACCAAGGGGTCAGATTTTATGGTGTCAGCCCAAATTCAGTATCACGGAGCATACATCGGGCAATCCAGCTGTTCTTTCTCGCTTCAGTGAGCCTTGAGCTGTGCTGTATGGAATTGCTGCTTTCCACATGGAACGTCTCATTAAAAGCAGTGTCTGCCACAGCAACTACAATAGCATCACACATATTTGGTGTGATAAGCTGTATTTAGATTGGGAAAGTATTGCTTTGTGAACTGAAAAGCAAACCAAATTAGAAATTGAGGCCAAAGGCTTTAATAGGTTTACCCCACCTGGAGTACTGCATCCAGCTCTGGAGCCCCCAGCACACGAAGGACATGGATCTGTTGGAGCAGGTCCAGAGGAGGGCAATGAAAATGATCAGAGGGATGGAGCACTTCTATAAGCACAGGTTCAGAGAACTGGGGTTATTCAGCTTGGAGAAGAGAAGGCTCTGGGGAGACATTACTGTGGCCTTTCAGTAGTTAAAGGAGGCCTACAGGAAAGATGGGGACAGTCGGTTTTGTAGTGCCTGCTGCAATAGGGCAAGGGGTAATGGTTGAAACTAAAAGAAGGAAGATTAAGACTAGATATAAGGAAGGAATTTTTTACAGTGAGAGTGGTGAAACACTGGCACAAGTTGCCCAGAGAGGTGGTAGATACCCCATCTCTGGAAACATTCAAGGTCAGGTTGGACAGTGCTCTGAGCAACCTGGTAGTGGAAGGTGTATTTGCTCATTGCAGGGGAGTTGAACAAGAGAATCTTCAAATGTCCCTTCCAACCCAAACTATTCTATGATTATGTGATTCTGTGATTTATTAGCTGGTATCGGTCTCACTTCCCAAAACAAAGGATAGTTTATGAACACTGTAGACATTTTCTGTCTCAAGCAATGCTAATACATTATCTCTTCATTCACACTGCAGACCAGGTGTCCTGCACCCCCACCCACACGATGGCCTGAATATAGATCCACCCTGCTGTTGCTCGTGGGAGGAAATCTAGGTGTGTTGCAGAGACGATGGGTCCTAATATTCTGCAACAACATCAGGCAGAAAAGACAACGTGTGCCCTTCCTCACAAGGCTCCAAGGTCCTCCCAGAATGATTTCAATATCACCTGTGGCCAGAAGACGAGGGAACAGTAGAAAGATCTGTGCCAGACCTAAAAACTCGGGATTTCTGGAGTCTCCATCATACACCGTAATTGCAAAATCATGCTTCCTGTCTTCCATGTATACAGCAGATCTTTTTGCTCCCTTCATCCTGGAGGAGATGAGATGATTAGGAAATTCCCTAAGCTTCCCTTACTTTGGTTTCTTCCCTCATTTTAGAACCTGACTTCAAAAAAAGATCAGGCCATTGAACGCAGTCTAGACTTTTGCTTCCAAATACTTCTTTCAGCATGGAATGGACCAAGCAAGGAACAACCAAGCAACTCACCCTATTATGCAACAGACGGGAAAAATATTTGTGCCGGTACACTGTGGTTTTCATTCCTCTGAAGGCTGCTTTCCTCCAGGGAATTCCAGTAACCCGACTAACTGAAGTGTGTTTTGACAAGTTATAACAGCCCAGAAAACCCACCTATGAAATTACATCCTGGTAGCATCTTCCAAAGTAAACTGAAATCTTGGTATGGCAGCTCATCTGGGAAACAGCTATGCCATAGCTTTCATTTGTTATGAGAACATAGCTTGAGTTTGTGTTGTAGATAACAGGTGGTGTTACACTTAATGATGCGGCTTAATCTTTTGTACCAGCAGAGGCCTCATGGATCATCTCCTGAAACTCCACCCAGAATAAAAACATACAGTCTTAATTTATTCCTTTTTTGTCTACTTTCTTTCACTTCAGGTGACTTCCCCACAAAGTCGTCAGCTCAGCCCTAAGGTTGTGTGTCTGTCCCCAGTGGACAAAGTAATCAAAGAAAACCAGAACAAGCTGGCAGCACAGATCCCAGCCTGTTGGGAAGACAGGGACTCTGGTGGAGTACAAGGACCAGGCAACGTTACTCTGCGAAAGCTTTCCTACTACCAAAACTAGCAGTGCCCATGTGCCCCAGCCACAGCACAGCATACGGTTCCCGTCACTTCGGGTTTTTTTGGTTCATTCCACTACACCATACGCCTCCCAGTCTCACACTGCCTTTTGCTTGCCACTGCCAGGGAGAGAAAATACTTTTGCTGCGGGGGAATCTCTTATATACTATACAAATAATTTAGGATTCAGAAGGCACAAGCTTTAAAATGCTAGAGCTTAGAACATTTTGGAAAGTGAGCTGCAAGAGGTATGGACAGACCAATTTCATTCTTGCTTCTGGGCTCAGCTGCAGCCTGGACAAGTTAGCTCGTCCTGGAGATATCTACCAGGAAGACAAAGGAGACAGAGGGAGTGAAAAGGAAGGAAGTCCGAGACTAGAATATTTCATTTTTCCATATTTTTCTTCCTGAATATCCCAAAACAGAAAGCAGACCGATTTTTTGCAGAAATGACCAGGATTTATTAAAGACAGGATATTGATATGAAACATTCATGACCCTCAACTTAGCAGTATTTCTCTTGGAAGGGGTAACGAAGCGAATTTATTACATATCAGTGCCAAGAAGCTCATAATAAAAATACAGATTATAGTTCTCAGATTCATCAACTCAAACCAGATATTTTTGAAAAAACACTCCAGCAGGAAGAATGTAAGTCTCATAGGATACTTGGGCTACCAAAGCAGCATATGAAATACGTATTTTATCCAACAATAGGATACAAAGTAACTGATTTGATTTAAAAACCCTGGAACAAAGGCAGTCTGTGAAGACATGAGAAGGAGGCTCCTTCTCATGTTATCCCAGGTGTGGAGCATGCAGAGGAAGATAGATAGATATATATGTTAGACATAAACAATGCAAGCAGAGATTTTATTGCACTGGGAGTTGATTTTATGAGACCTGAAATAAAATAATAAAGCATGGATAAATTAAGATCGAGAAATACTGAAACTCCTTGGGAAGCCAGGTTTCGGGTTTTGGCAAAGGTTTGGACAGACCACAGCCATAGGAAACGTTCACATCTGTTCTACCTGACCACTTGGCCCTCTCTTTCCTTCCGTTTCTGACCTTCGCTTCTTTCTTTACCAGGACATATCTAGTAGAGGATCGGCTAAGGAGGACCCATTTATTAATTTCCTAATAGTGAGTTTTGTATATTTCGTTCTGCTTCCACCACACTCCCTGCAAGGAAAGATCTCTTTTCCTTCAGAGCTGGTCTAACGTTGCATTTTCATGGTCTGCCCAGCTTCAGGAAGACCTAACACATTAGCATCCTGGGAAAGAAGGAACTGTTATGTCCCTAGGTACAACTGAGGGCATTGTCACTACCAAAAGTTTCCATAAATCAGAGTGTAACAGACCAAATCATCTCTCCTCGTTTCCAGACATACTACCAAGGGGAAAGAATTGCTTTGATTTTACTGCCAAGGATTTCCAGGGTTTCCAATTCTTCACTTCTCCCTGCCCATCCTCAGGAAAAACAAAGCAAAAAAACCCACCCAAAGTCCCCCAGAATCCCCAGAACCCCAAAGCAAAGAAAAATAAACCAAACCAAATAAGTAAGTATTACAGTGTTTCTAATTGTCTTGCAAAACACAACAAACAGAAAAGCATTTTAAATTGCTTTCGTTTGGGGAAATTACTAATCATGAGATCTCTAGTGCGTGTCTGTGTTTAATAGAGAATGTAATGGAAAAAAACATAGAGCATTAGTGACCATCCAAGAAACATTTCATGAAAAACAGGGTGGAAGGGAGTTTGTTTGGATTTAATGTTTCCCCAGAAGCATCTCTAATCCAAACATTACACCACAGGTCAAATGGAGGGGAGCCAGAAAGTGAAACATTTTAAAAATAGCCCTTAAAAAGGAAAGTGAAAGTGGCCAGTCTAGTTCCACCTTTTGTAACCATGAAATGCAAAATCTGTGATGAAAACCAAATTTGGGCTCTGGTACCATCACTGAGTGTCAGTAAATACTGCAACCTAGACACTGGAAGTCCAACAGAAAAATATAGGTCCAGCTTCTAAAATTTTTTGAGGTTTAGCAATCCGAGCTGGTACCACTGCTTATCAGTAAGCTTACGTTATAATATTTCAGTTTGGAACTGACAGCTTAAAATACTACAAAATACCTCGGCCTCTGCTGTAGCCCTTCCAAGATGCCTCCTTGCAGACAGAGAAGCTCAGCGAAGCTCTCCCAGGAGACTGATGGCCACCAAGATCAGTTATATATGTATTATCACAAACTGCCTTTGTAATATAAGGTTAGTCTTACCAGCCTGTTTCACACATTGCAATACTTACTTTACTCTAGATGTTCCTTCCAACTGAAGGATAGTAACCTTTTAAATGTTTGGTAGTGCTCAGACTTTGCATCTTGATGCTTATGTAAATTCATTTCTCCTTTACAGCATTTCCCTGGGCCTCAAAATTGAAGATGCTGAGGGAAGATAGAGAGAAGAATGGCGATGAGTACTGAAGACTGGTGAAAGCAGTCAAGTGGTCCCTAGCAGATTCTCACAGATGATCTCTGCAATCCCCCTCGATGCCTCTAAAATTGGTAAGATTGCAAAATGCCTGAAAAGCAATTTTTCTCTCTTCTGTGGCTGCTCTCTGAGAAAGAGATGTACATCATTAAGTGGGGAACCAGAGGGTTAAGCATTAAATCGCCTGAAAGACAGAGCACTTGAGGCTCAAACAAGCTTGACGTCTTAGTCAAAGAAAAGGCAATTCCAAACCTCTTGTCAAGCGTCATTGAGTAAGAAGTAATCTTACTCAAGGATGAAATGACCAGCAGCTTGCAGCACTGAAGCAAGAAATACAAGCTCTGGGAGCAAAGCCTGACACATTCTCAGAGGATGCTGAGAGAGCTTTGAAAAACTATTCTCTCTCGAGACCCAGGAGGCTGAAGGGAATCCCCCTGAGAAGGCAGGAGAGGTGGCACCTGTCTATTCTGATGTGTCACCTTGCAGGAAAAACTGTAGACTGATAAAGTAGTGAAGGAGAAAAACTGAGATAAAACAAGTTCTGTATTTTGGAATTGACCCAGAGGGAAAGACGTGCTCCAATACTGCAAGCTGAGCACTCCAGGCTTCAGAAGCAAGCAAGCCCTGCATTTCTTAAGAAGAGCAGGAAAATGTAAACAATACTGCAGGGAAGAGATGTTGATGAAAGGTATTGTGTTGTGTGCTTCAAAAGAAAATGAGAAAACTGCTCCAAAGAGCTAAGGGCTTCACGGAGGTCTGAAGAACCAAAAAGTGGGAAGTGCATATTTGCAAGATTTCAAAGACTGGATTTTCTTGGGACCTTTAGATGCTTTCCTGAAGGCTGAGGCTCCCTCCATGCTGTCCACAGGGTGAGTGAGACTTGTGAGAGCATGATGCACAATAGCTGGCAGACTGAGCAATAACAAAGAAATGAGAAATGCCAAGCCATTCTCCCTCGAGAACAACCTAACAGGATCACAAGGAGGTATGTCTCCAGTCAAGGTTCTCAGCCTAAAATCCTTTTCCAGAGCTGGATAAATCCTTTATTTCAAAAGCAAGCAATGCCACAGTCCTTGCCATGCAGTGCTGTCACTGACCCACTTCGCCCAACATCCCAAGGCACCCACAATTCTTTTCTAAGGAGGTTTGAATCCACACCTCTCAGTTCCCAGAAGAATGCTTGAACAAAGTTCTTTTTCTGGCTGCCTTCAGGCACCGAAAGCAAAGCCTGCGTGGCTTTCTAGCCTTCTCCTAGGTGTTTGCCACCAGTGGTTGCTCAAGGGTCTGCAAATGACAGGGAAACTCTGGGCCTGAGCTGCAAAAGGAGGTAAATCTCGAGCAGGGTGAAGCAGAACTTCCTGTCCCAATGCAGCTGGTGGAAGGCACGGAGGAAATGGGAAAATTTAATCAATTGAGGAAGCAGTCCCGGCCAGGAATGCCTTTGGTTTCTAAACGGCCTGATTTAAAAAGGGGAAAGAAAAAAAAAAAAAAAAGAAAGAATGAAAGAGAAAAAAAAAGTGGCTGTGGTAGAAAAAGCCCAGTCAATCAATTAGTCAGTCACTTCCAGTTCAAATATTTCCATAAGTGCTTGGCAGTGTTTTCTACGTAAGGGATGTGTACTGCTGGTGAAAGATTTCTTAGATGGCAGAGAATTCCCCTTGATGACAAACTCTCCTCAGACAAGCTCCAGTCTGGGCGATTTCCCTTTGGACGCCACCGCAACTTGTTAATTTCTTCAAGCATTCTGAGTGTTCTTAAAAGAAAAGCCAGTTGGCTATCAGTTGCATTTCCAAACCCGATACACTGAGAGAGACAGTGCTGAAGTGTAGGAAAATTCCTAAATTTACCACACCAGGAGCATATTCTGTACCTGACCTGGTTACTCTGCCTTCCCAGAAGACATTTACACAAGTCCTAGATGTGTCCCAAACAGGTCTACAAACAAGCCGTGTTTTGGGATAATTTTGTCTGCTGCTGAAAATCAGCTTCATCTGAATTATAACCTGGCAGCTGAAAGCTGGCTGTTCTCACATAGAAAAGTATAGAGCTAAGAGCAAAGAGAAATACAGCAATCCTCTATATTCTGATAACCCGAACTCTGACTGAAGTTCTAAAATCTAAATAATACAAGATCTTGCTGCGGTTTTGAATTTAGTCATCTTTTCTTACAGAAAATATTGTGGGTTTTTAGTCAGCCCCACGAGCTCAGTAGAGATTTACAAGATAAGGATTTCACGATCTGGCTCTGCAAGCAGGCAGCAGTGTGTTCCACTTCTAAAGCTACTAGAGCGCATACGCACACCACGGCAGCTCTACCATCTTCCGCTCTGTTGCTGAAGGGCTATGTCCTTTGAGATCACCTTCTACGTTTCCTGAGTTAATTGAACTGGTCACCCAAGGTTTGCTGGAAAACTAGACGGCTTTGCCAAGAATCTAGAGGCTCTTCTCTCCGATCCACGGTTTCCCTACGATTCCTGATCACAGCTGTCCAGCTACCTTACAAGTCAAGCAATGCACACACCAACACAACACACCCGAGTCCAAACTGGAGAGCAGGGCACAGACAAACTCACATTATTAATCCCAGATCAGGCCACACTCCCTCAAAGGGATGTACCGGCCAGCCAGCACGCAAGAAGGATTATGACCACTAATGACACAAAGGCAAATTTTAATTATGGTATATAAGAGCCTTCACTGGGCAATAATATCTAAAAATATCTACTCGTTTATTCCCAAAGTTCAAAAAGCGGTTACAAAGCCAGTAACAGGGGATCTGCAATCACAGCATTTGGTGGCTTTGTCTTATTTTCCTTTCTTGGTTATGCCGGCAAAGCGCATCTGAGGATAGATGCTAAATATTCCTCATACAGGAGAATGTTCTAATGCTTTCTTATAGAGATATCTAAATGATGCAGTTTCTTTTCTCTTTTTTTTTTTTTCTTGTTGTTATTGAGGTTTTTTTAGCTTTGAAATGGGAAGTGAAGTGCTCATCAGCTGCAAAGTGCTACTTTAATATCACCCATGCAACAATTACCTCTGCAATAACCTTCATTATATTAAATTACATGTTATCCTTCCTCAGCGCAGTGTGAAGACTAGCTGGAGAATAAAACTGGAAAAAAACCCAACCCACTGAAAAGCCATTGTACAGTACTGTGCCTACACAACAAAGGTGAATATACTTCCTGCAGGGAAACTAAGTATCACTTGAGAACTGCCTGCCTTTGTTTGAAGTCTTAAATAAAGCCGAAGTGAAGTCCTCTCACCTATTCTGATACTCACTTCCCTGCAATGATGCGAGGCTATTGCTGAAAGTGCATATAGATGACTACGTTGTTCAGGAGTGGGGTGATATGCACTCATAAGGAGTTAAATTGTGAAGACAATTTTGCTTTCAGTATTTTCTTAATTTTTAAAAATTCTCTTAGCAAACCAAGGAGGTCTCTTTCAGTACAGAGCAGAGGTGTATATGTTTTCCATTTCTATCTCTGAATAATCAGGATTAATTTGTTTCTTTCTATTCCATTCTAAAGAGATGTCTGTCTGTAGTTGATGGCTTTTGACAAACATAGTTACCTATTAAAATTCGCTTATCAAATGACATTAAAATTCTGCCTTTTTAATGTCTCAGCGGCTTCCACACAAAATGAATTCCATTTACAATGTATAGACTTGGGGGAAATTTTTGGCAGTGTCTTCTAAGTCTCAGCATTACTCACTGCCCAGGAGCTGAAAACTCAGCTGCACTCTTTTTGATTCAGTCATTAACGCTGGTAGTAACAACTCCGCAGGACAAGACGTGCGTTCAAGAGAATGGGGTGGAATGCAATAACTCAGGACGAGTGTTAATTCAGTGATGCTGAATAGAAAACAGCTCATAGGTATAAAAAAATCATTATTCTGAAAAAAAACCCAACCCAAACCAAAAGAAAACAAAAAAGAAACTAGTGAGTTTCAAGATGTTGCGGTCAAGGCATGTCTCTCATTGATGATAACTCCTTAGCAAGGCCGTCAGCAAACACAACACTATGAGACTGAACAATGGAGGTGGACTCTGAGAGGTCTGAGGGGAAAGGCGAAGAGTTCTGCTCTAGGGTATAAGGGCCCAGAGCACAGCTTGAATTTCAAATGACAAATCTCCTACAAATCTGCCCCTCCGTGTCCTTGGGCAGATAAGGTTGGTGGAGGGCAGATGCTCCAGGGCCCCCTCCATGGCATTGTCCTGCCCCACGCCGGGCTCTGCACTGCTGAATCCTTGGGCTTAGACAGTCTACCCTGTCCTAACTCTGTGAAGTCCTGGCTAAGCTGAACCAACAATAATAATCGTGTATAACCAATATGTTCACTGGAAAGAACACAAAACTGCTTATGCTCTTTGACATATATTTATGCTGTGAACCAAGCACCAGGTGCTGAAGCCTCAATGGAGAGAGGGTATTGGTAGATCTATCCCAACCAGTTTGGGTCTCTGAAAGTGGTTATGACTTTCTCTCTTTAGTTCTCATAAATCTTGTTGGAAATTGGAGCAACTGGTTGAAAAAGAAAAGGAGACCAGAAGCAACACAACAACCATCACTGTCCCTGAACTCATGCTCCTAGAACTCATATGCTGCTAGTCTTAACACCTTTGGCAGCAATGAGATCCACCACAGGAAGTCCCACTGATGTTTATCAGTTCTCTATCAGCTTCTCATGAGTTGCCCTTCTACTCTGCAAGTTCACAAGTTTATTTTTACCTCCTGAAAGTAAAGAGCCAACAGAGATACCCTATACTGAGAGCATCATTTTGGGAGTTGAGAGCTCTTACATTTCCAGAGAAACAACAAATGGGCATCTACTTGATTTTCTTGTCAAGCCTCACAGAGATAATGTCCATCAGGGTCTGCACTGTGGATTTTTGACAAAAGTGAGACTACAGTACCATATTCATGGTTCAGAGTTCTAAAATATTCATAGGATATGATGTCTTCCAAATACCATGTTTGGAACTACATATTCAACTAGGCTCCCCAAATTATTATGGAAACATCAATGATCAAATCCTTTACTGGTGGCCAGCGAGCTAAGAAGAAGAAACTACTGTGGGAGTTTAACTCATTTGTCAACTGGGAGGATATGAACCGGCATGAAACCTTTTCTGTATATTAGCTGTTATAATAAGGAACTGGTGCACCAAAGTCAAGCTTTAGGACACACCGATAACAATTAGCAAACATCAGCACATTCAAGAATGTTAAGATATGGTACAGCACAACAAAATGTATGTAGATTGTCATAACTGGATTTCATTTTGGGTCATGTAGCACCAAGAGCAACAATCATCAACATGGATAATGTTAATCTTTGTGTTTATCATAGCTCCTATAAAATTTGTCATTGTTGGTGGCATCAGAGATGACATTACTGCATTTTTTTAGGACACAGCACAAAAAAAACAAGAAGAGAACATATTCTAGGCTACTTGCAGTTTCTTTTCTTTCTCTTGGGCAGAATTTTCAATTCCTACATTGCAAGACAGTAGGAATTTAATTGTATTAAATTTGAAGATAAGCTGAGGAGTCATACATGAAAGTGTACTATGGAAAAATTTACTAGTACTTTCATTTATTTATTTGCGACATCCAAAATTAAGCAGATGAAAGGAGGAAGGAGGATAATCCTTATTCACCAAACAAATCTACAAAGGACAAATTTGAAGTCTGATAAAAATACCTGGCTAGATACATTTCAAGGTCCATCTCACTACTACAGAAAGAAAAGGGGCGCTGTGATAGGACCACATTTGCTTTATTCTTTCATATCCTCATTGGAAAAACAGACACACAGTAATGCTGTGTTGCGGTTTATGCCTTCAAACCAGGACAGTCTGACAAATAATACCTGCACATACAAATGCACCCTGGATGAAATCTTGGCATAACTGAAGGATTCTATGATCACAGAATAATTTATATTGGAACGAACCTCAGAAAATCTCCAGTCCAATCTCCCGCTCAAAGCACAATCAGCTGTGAAATCAGATCAGGACTTTATCCAGGTGAGTCTTGAAAACCTCCAAGGATGGAGACTGCACAGCCTCTCTGGGCAACCACTGCTTGACCATTCCAGTGGAAAAATAGTATTTCCCTACACCCAGTCTGAACCCCTCTTGTTTCAAGTTATGCCCGTTGACTCTTACCCTACCACCGAGCATTTCTGTGAACAGCCTGGTTCCCTCTTCTTGATTATTCTCACGTGAGCAGTGAGGGTCAGCTACCAGGTCTCTCTGAAGCCATCTTTTCTCCAGGCTGAACCAGCCCTGGTCCCTCAGCCTCTACTCACACAGCAGGTGCTACTGCCCCCAACCATCTTGGTGGGCCTTTGCTGAGGTCATTCCAGTTTATTGATGCCTTTCCTGTGTTCAGGAGGCCAAAACAAACCACAGTATCTCTATGTGCCCTCATGAGTGCTGAGGGAGGTAATCACTTCCCTCAACCTACTGGCTCAGATCCTCTTAAAAGAGCTCAAGAAGCTGTTGTCCCTCTTTGCTGCCAGGACACAGTGCTGGCTCATGCTTGCTTGCTGTCTATCACATCCCTACATGCCTTTTCAACACTGCTGCTCCCCACAGTCAGTCCCTAGCCTGTATTCCTTCTTTCCCAGGTACAGGACTTCACATTTGCCCCTTTTGAATTTCCTAAGGTTCCTGTTGGCCCCTTTCTCCAGCCTGTCTGGGTCCCTCTGAATGGCAACCTTGTGCTTGAACATACTCTCTGGTTCCCCCAGTTTGATGTCATCTGTACACCTGGTGAATGTGCACTTGGTCTCCTCCTCCAGGTCCCTGATGTTAATCAGGGCATGTCCCAGCACAGACCCTGAGCTACTCCACTTGTTACAGGCCTCCAGGTTGAGTATGACCCATTAACCACTAAAAGAGTCTATTCCAACCTCATACCACCACAGAACAACAAGAGATTGCATCACCTGTGTAAAAATGAGTGTTTTCGCAACAGCAATATCCCAAACTGCTTTGTGGGCTGCAGTGAGTTTCAAAAGATCATTTAAAAGTATGTTCTTATCTTATTTGAAACGGAGTCTGTGAACACTAAAAAGTCACCATCTGTGCAGAGAATATATAATCTTCTTGAAAAGATTATTTGTCTTCATATTTCCCATTTGGTTATAATTTTTTATATTTAGTATCTATCAGCATGTCAGCAACACTCACTGAAAACAAAGGAACAGAAAGACAGATGCAAGCCACCCTTGAGCACAGGTGCTTACCATACATACCTTAACAGGCTGCTTAGAATTAAGAAACAGGATGGAAAAAATTAGCTTTTTCCCTCACTCTAGTTTGCCAAACTCATAGACACAGGATGTTTTGGAGGCTGAAGTAAAACTGGGTTCTAAACAGATTAGATAAATTTGGAGGATAAACAGTCTGCAGTGACTACAAAGCACAGCCCTTGGCCACATTCAGGTCCTATACTTCTCCATCACCATCTCCCACGGGCCCCTTTCAGAGAAGCAACACTGCTCTAGGCAGGCTCCTTCTCCAAGCCAGTCCACAGCTTTTATCAGACCTCTCTAACAAAGAAAAATGCTTAAAAATAGGGCCTCCTATAAGAAAACAAACTTCCCGTCAACTGCCTCAGAGTTTTGTCTTAATCTCTAGCAGAAAGATTCTACCATTTTCTCTCAGCTGTCATAGTACTCCAGGCTAGCGCTATGTACCCCTAAGCTGGGTATCATGGGATATTAGGCATTGCAATGCAAGACAAAAACCAATCCAGAGATCCAGGTCCAAATCATATGAATACCCACAGTAATGTTAAGAATGCTTGCAGAACTTCTAGAAATGGATATCTCAGTTAACAGGTTGCATCAACACCTTGTAATGGAGAGCATCCATTCCTCAAGGAGCTGGATAACCTGAAGAGAAAACCTGTCATTTGCTTCAGATAATCTTTGTCCAACTCTTTCTCCATGACTCTCCTTTGCTATGCTGCCTGCAAAACTTCAGCAATATTCAGCACACGGAGGTGCTTAGTTCAGTGCATACCACTGTGCCAGCAAATATCACTTTATAATGCACTGTGGAGCATGTTGTTTGTTTGCTAAGTAATTGCAGGGGTGTAAATAAAGGTTGGGATTTATGAGAGGCCCAGCAGATTAACATCTCTGTTGGTTGGTCTAAAAGTCAAATAATTTCTTTTTTCATAACACAGAAGAAGGAACTGTTTCCTGCTAATTAGGTGAGAGGCAATGAAGTGTGTTATGTGCTAATTGGGCAGCATGGAATGTATTGAGAAGGTGGGGGAGATGATGTGATATAGGATGATGAGAGCATTTGGGTATGTCATTATGAGATAAAAAGTTTGCATAAGATATTTGTAAAGTTATTAAGGCACCGATTATATTCAAAATTCTAAAGCAGGGTAAATGTAATAAAAGCACAGTTCATATAATAAAAATCAAATCTGATGGTCTGATTTATATGGTTTATAAAAGACTGTGTATGTGGAGCTTCTTCCACAATGGTGACTCTACCTCTTTATCTCAACAGAACAAGATGACCAGAGTGTAAGTATGAAAATTATCTCAAGCTGCTGGTAGAGTTATGAGTTTTAAGAGTACCTCTTTGATTGTAGTAACAATGAATGTTTCTGCTTACACAAAGTAATAACTTTCCTTTAAGTATCAAATGATTTATTCTGTGCTATAACAATTTATGTCAAGAATGACTTAGAGCAGGAAACACAAAGATGACACTTTGCATTTGCATAACGGTCCCTGGTTAGTCCCTAAACCCATAATAAAATGCCTCTAAGAAAAATAACATGAAAAAACCCACACCACATAAAGAAATGTTTCACAGTCAAAAAATAAATCTCCCAACAACATATTACTTCCTATCACCTTCCCAGCCCTACACAGAAGGATGAGAGCTGATCCTGTGTTCTGAACACAAATTCCTGGGCATTATAACCGACAGATTACTGAAATGCATTATAAATGCTGGTTTTATTTCCAGGCCAGGTATTCGAAAAAACAGCTTTTCTCATAGCTGGGAGTTTCTACAGGCAGGTCAGGTAACAGCAGGTTCCCAAGGTATCTGCTTGGGAAATTCATGCCTGAGATTTCTAGAGAAGCCTAGTGGAGTTCAGTGGGAGCAGAACCCCGACACACTGACATGCTTTTGCAAGTCTCAGACTTGGTTCACGACAGTCTGTTACTTCTGATTTGTGGGACCATGGTCACAGTACAGCACGGTGTCAAACACTGTCACTGCCACAGTCCTGTCAGTGGGAGGATCACAAGTGGTGACAGAACTATGACCTAGCTACAGGAGTCTCGGGGTACTGTCTGCTGTCTTAAGAAGATAATTTCACTAAATTACATGGGTTTCTTAATTGCACCACACATTATTAATTCATAGCTGACTCATCTTCAAGGCCTTATACACACCCAGGATCATAAGAAAAAACAACACATTGTATTTGTTGCACCTTCCATCTGAGGACTGGAGGGCACCCTATCCACACAGCCACACTAGAAGTTTTCTCCATTTTATATATAGACCCGTTGAGCTACAGTATGTAGCTCCTTGTTCATCCTTGCCTTGCATCTCTTTTTCCAGAAAAGTCTGACCACGTTCAACAGAAGTTATGAGGTTCACAGAAGAATTACTTTGCAGAGTATGTGAGCTATAATGTGGGAGGGCAGGCTAAACACTACGTTAAAACTCCCCACCTCCCCTGCCAAGCCCAGCCTTAAAATTGCGTTGACAGGATCCTTATCTTCTATGTTTCCTTCTTAGGTCTTAATCGCAGGACCGTTTTCTATCTCTTCAGGGGAGTTAAGGGGCTCCTCAGCTCCATTCCTGTACGGTTACACTATGCCGTGACAAGAACTTTCCTGGGGCAGTTGCTAAGAGTTTCTCACAGATTTTCTAATCTTTGAGTGTGGGTAGATCACCTCGTCTTTCGAAATGATTGTGTCCACATCCGCCCTCTTCGAACATTTTCTGCTTATCTCATCCCAGACTTTAAGCAGACATTTTACACTTAGGACTCTAGGTGAATTTCATGGGCTGGAGTGACATTGCAGTGTACAACTAGGTTCCTGCCTGCTCTTGACTGTCCTCAGACAGAGAGATACATGTGTCCTGGCAAAATTATCTACTGGCCACACTCTTCCCAGAGCCGTGCCACTTTTTACCCCATCTCAGGCTGGATGAGTCCTACAGCAGCAGAGAGTGGCAGGCTGGATGAGGAGCTGTGTATGACCTCGAGTTAGATGCTGAACCCCTCTGGTCTGGTCTTGTCTAACCTTTTGCACTATCACAAGCCATTTTATTTCAAGTTGTTGCTCTTGTACTAAGTTCAGCTGTGCTTGAGTACAGGAAAATTTATGTTTGTCTACAGCACATCTTCTGGAAATTTTTCTAGTCATTACTAGCAGATATCAAGAAATATTTAATTTGTCAACCAGCGGTTCCTCCAAAGGTTAGCCACCTCTCTTATTAAAAATATGAACCCTGCTTCTAATTTGAAATTTTCTGTCCTCACTTCCAGCCACTGATTCCTGTTATGCCTTCTGCTCCTGACGTTCAAGTGACCTTTGGTAACCTGCAATTTTAGCATCAAGTGTTTTCTCCCCATGAAAGTACTTAGGCATTACAAGCGACCCACTGCTTGAGTTTCATTTTAACAAAAGACACAAACTGTTAAGTTTAACTCTCTCCTTAAGTAATTGGAGGTCATATAAAAAAATATCTTGTTTTCCCTCATTTCTTCATTCTCTTAATTAGAGCCAAATGTTAGAAATATCCTTAGGAAGACAGAAATAGGCAAGACATCCCTGCTTGGCCTAGTTACACAGCATGACTCAACAGTGGCCACAGAGTTGCAACACATTAAAACTTAAAAAAAAAAAAAAAAGAAAAAAAGAAAAAGCACTACTCATGCAGGCAGTGAGCCAAAGTTACTCTCTGTAAATCTAGTATAGTATTGAACACTTATAAATTATTAACTAGCACAGAAGTTAGAAAGTTAAATTACAAGAGAAAAAAAAAAACAAACCAACACCAAAAGATCCCAACCAGAACAGCAAAACAACAAACAGAATCGTAAACTCCAGATTTCACTCTGATTTAGTTTACAGTATGAAAAAATTTAGCCACATTTGAAAAGCCATAATATTGCAGTGTTATGTGGCCCTCTTCCCTCTGATGCCTAAAGAGCTCATAAATTATTATTGCTAACCTACTCAATCCAAATTTCAACAGTAATTTTTTGCACTCATATCCTCTGTTTGCAACTAGAATCATAAAGAAACAGCTTGAAAAGTTTTACTAATTATTTGTTAAATTAAGTTAAAATACACTTTTCCATCTTCAAAGTAGCCAGCTTCAGGCTTGAAACTGCATCTGAGTTTCACAGTCTCTGGAGATGCCAGCTAGCAAATCCACTGCAATGCAACAGTGCATTAGCTGCTGCTTTCACCCTCAAGTGCTTTCATGGCAACCTGACAGCCACACCTGATAGCTTTCTAAAATGAGACGACTGCGTGGTGACAAGGGGAAAGCAGTGGATATTTTTTATCTCAACTTCAGGAGCACCTTTGACATTGTCTCCTATAACATCCTGGTAGACCAGTGATGGGGTTCTGGTGGACAGTGAGAGAGATTGAAAAGGGAACAAGCTGTTGGGCTTCAAGGGTTGCACAAAGTCCAGCTACAGGCAAGTCGCTAGTGGTGCGCCCCAGGGGAAGATGCTGGGGTCAAAACTACTTAATCTCTTCATCAATGATCTGGATAATGGGACAGAGGGCAAGTTTCAAGCAAATCTGCGGATGATACAAAACTGGGAGCAGTGTCTTATACACCAGAGGGTTGCGCTGCCATTCAGAGGGACCTGGACAGGTTGGAGAAATGAGCCAACAAGAACCTCAAGCAGTTCAACGAGGCACCTGTACAGGGCGGGAAGCAGCTCCTCAAAGGACACAGAATCACAGAATCATCATGGTTGGAAAGGACCTCTGACATCATCGAGTCCAACCATACACACACAAAAAACCCCTAAAATCTTAGCCACTACAGCATGTCCCTACAGCATGCCCTGAAGTGCCACATCTAGACATTTCTTAATTACCTCCAGGGATGGTGACTCCACCACCTCCTTGGGCAGGCTGTTCCATTGCCTGACCACTCCTTCAGCAAAGGCATTATTCCTAATAGCTAATCTAAACCTCCCTGGCTGCAACTTCAGACCATTTCCTCTGGTCCTGGCATCATTCACTTGGGAGAAGAGGCCAACACCCACCTCGCTACAACCTCCTTTCAGGTAGTTCTAGAGGACAATGAGGTCTCTCTCCTCTCAGCCTCCTTTTCTCCAAACTAAACATGCCCAATTCCCTCAGCCTCTCCTCACATGACTTGTTGTCTAGACCCCTCACCAGCTTGGTGGCTCTCCTCTGGACACACTCCAGCACTTCAATGTCCCTCTTGTAGTGAGGGCCCCAGAACTGAACACAGAGCTGAGGTGAGGCCTCACCAGTGCTGAGTACAGAGGTGCAATCACTTCCTGCTTCTGCTGACCATGCTATTCCTGATACAAGCCAGAGAGCTGTTGGCCTTCTTGGCCACCTGGGCACACTGCTGGCACCTTGGGGTCTTGATGAACATGCTGACCCTGAGCCAGCAATGTGCCCTTGCAGCAAAGCAGGCTAACAGATTCATGGGCTATTAGGCAGAGAATCACCAGTAGGTCAAGGGAAGTGATCCTTCGCCTCTACTCAGCCCTGCTGAGACACAGCTGGAGGGCTGAGTCCAGTGCTGAGCTCCCCAGAAAAAGACAGACATAGACTCTGTGCACCAAGTCCACCAAAGGGTAAGGAAGACAATGAAAAGCTTGGAGCATCTGACATACAAGGAGAAGTTGAAGAAGCTGGGAGTATTCAGTCTGGATAAGGGAAGGTTAGAGGGATCCTATCCACGTGTGTAAGATACTCCTTTACTTAATGGGGGGAAGTAAAAAAGGTGGAGCCAAGCTCTTCTCAGTGGTGCCCAGCAGCAGGATGACAGACAATGGATGGAAATTTAAATACAGGAAACTCAAGCACAAGAAAATTACTTACTGAGACAGCCATCAAACAAACACTGGACCAGGTTCCCAGAGAGGCTGTGTAGTCTCCATCCTTGTAGATGTTCAAAATCTGATGGCTCACTGTCCTGAGCAACCTGCCCCAGCTCACCCTGCTGTCAGCAGGCAGGTTGGACTAGGGCAACATCCAAGGGTCCCTGCCAGCCTCAACCATTCTATGATGTCATGACTGTGCATATGAAAGTAGTAATTCTTTTCATTAGGGATATCATTTTGCCACTCTGAGAAGTCACTTGCCCCTTGATGCAAACTAATGTGTGTCTGAAACTTCCATGCTCCACAGATTTTTGTTTTCTTGGCCTTTTTGATGAACATTTCTTTTTCTGTGCCTCATCCACTCTGCAAAGAGGAATGAAAACCTTCCAGTCTGAAAGAGTCTGATGGTTTTTTGGGGGTGAAAAAGCAGGAAGAAGAAGATAATCCAGGATGGATGGTCAAATATCACTTCTTATGCTCACAGAAAATATAATGAGCTATATTTAGAGAAGTCAGAAAATGGACTCCTGGAGATGGCTTTGTCAACAGCCATGATAATATGATATCCATATGCAGAAGTAAGGTTTGTGATTAAGAACCCCATTGAATAAGGGCCAGAATGTCAAACAAGGAAGCCCCTTGAATTCTGCTCAGCATATGGACAAAGCTTAGATCAATAAAATCAGCCAAACAAGCCAGATTTACTCACATGCAACCATATTCCTTCCTGGCTTTTCACTAATTGTCCCTAGTAATGAGGGTATACCCATTAGCCCTTGAAGTTACATCCAATTTACTTATGCAGTTTCCAAGCCACAGATACCGACTCACAATCAGTTGCTAAAAAATATTTCCATTTCAAACTCCTAAATACAAGTCATTAGAAAAAGACACTAAGGTTCCTGGACAAGCCCAGAGAGCCCAAGTGGCAAAATAGCTTTGCTACCAGGAAACTGAGGTCATTCTCAAACACAGACATACAATGCAAATCATCCTGTGGTACCCGCCAATGTGCACCATAGCCTTCTGACAGAACAGGCCATATATGCACAACATGTACAACATGCCAACATATAGTTATATTCATTATAGGGACATTTTAGCAGAAACAGGGCACCAGGGGTCGCAAACATGAAATACTCTAATCTCCCTTTTGCTTTAATGTAAAATTGGACCTTTAAGGACCCTCTTGACCCTCAGTCAAGAGGACTGAGGGAAGAAGGAAAGGGCAGCTTTAGCTAGTTTCACTATTACTCACCAATAAATGAGACTGGCACCTCGTCCTCATTTTAATTTAGATATTCTGGTGGGAAATTGGGGATACAAAATTTCAGAATAGCTAGTTGTGTTGCTGGGGAGGCCCAGTCTGGCTGCAGCTTGGTTTGGAGAGTTGGTTGGTTTGGGTTTGTTGGGTTGTTCTGGGTGTGCATGTTGCTTTTCTTGTAACTTTGAAAGAAGTACCTGAGAGCTGCGTGTTTTTATGCTGCACAGAAAATACCACTTCCTATGGGGCTGGTGAATAAATACACCCTAACCACACTCAGAGAGCTCTTTTTTTATTATCATCATGAACCACACCCAAAAAGAGCTCTTTTTTTATTACTAGCTTGAATAAATGGGAGGAATCATTTTCTCGCTTGCTTATTTTCTCTCCTTCACATAAAAAATAATAAGACAGCTCCAAGTTTAATTTTACAATTTAACACCCAAATTCAAAAGTGTAGCTCAGGTTCCTTATAAGACACCAGTAAATTTTCTAAAGAAAGGACTGATCAGCCTTCCCAACCTTCCAGGCGCATCCAAGGGCCCCAAGGGGCCTCCAGTTCCCCTTATACTCTAGTAAAAGCAAACCCCGGCTCAGGATAAAGAGAGAGATTCAGCATTTTGGCCTTGATACACAGATTGTACTAAAACGAGCACACAAACCTCAAGGACAAAAGAGTAACAGGAATGGGAGGAATGGGGGGGATGCTCTGAACACTCAAGCCACCTACTCTAGTCTCTCTATCCTCATTGACTGCACCTAAGTTCAAGGTTTTCTTTACTAATGCTGGTTTTAGAAAGCTCTGATTTACTACAGACAAAAAGTACTTCAAGTCACCTTAAAAGCCTAACAGCATAATAAAAATTAAAAGCAAAGCAGCAACTTCAGCTGACAGTCCCTGGTTTCTGCGAGGACCTCTGCTATTTGTATTACTCCACCAAGCAAAGATCACTCCAAATGGATGTTCTGGCCGAAGTCCCAGAGGCACATGCCACCAAGTCACAACCACTCTTACTAATGAGGAGCAAGCCACAGCAGCAGTTCTTCAACATCTTTTCCTCTCTTCTTTCCTGGGATACGTTCCTTATGCCCTCTCCTACCTTCCCAAGTCAGCTGGAGGACCGCTGAACCTGGGAAAAATAAGAAAGGGAGAGATGGGGAACTGCAGTCTGTGTTCTATGAGAAAGAGGCTGCTCTTCCAAGGAAAACCATAGGGAGGGCAGCTAGCAGTGATGACTGGGCAGGGGCAGCAGGGGGTGAGTACCCAGAACTGACCACAGCTAGAGGAGGGTAGGCTGGCAGCCTCCATGACCAAAGACTGATGCTGCACTGGCCACTGGTTACCACATGCTCCTGCTTCTCCTGCTCACTGTGTTGTCTGCCCTCCTCCATCATCTTCCTCAAACAACTGCAGACTCCCTGTATCAGCCACTTCTTCCCAGGTACTCCCTTTGCGCTGTTCCCTGAAGCACACCACAGCACAACCCGGCCTGGCCCCCCCAGGTATATTCCACATTCCCCATCAGACAGAGGTGTGTCCCGACTTGGCAAGCCACCCTGCCGCATCACTGGGAGAGGAGAACAGCAAAACATTATATGGTGTGAAAAGCTGCTTGGATGGGAGGGTAGGCAGCTGGTATGTGAGAGGAGGAAGATTCAGAAGGAAAAGTTGCAGAGCAAAGCCAAGCCCAGATGAGACACTGAGTGGTAGGCACAGTAATAGCAGGAGAGAGAAAAAGCAAAGACAAAGATCTTCCTTCAAAAGAGCTGGAAAGGATTATGTAGGATTGTGATCACATTTTTCCTCAACCATCCAGGCCTGCCTTCCAGCTAAGCAGAAAAAAGGAGAGTTCACTCTTTATTATGCACAAGGAAGCTCTGGGAAGCTTCTTTTGAGACAAGTGGCTATTCCTCATTCAGGGGACAAGAAACAGATTTTCTTTTTGCAGATTGCTTCAAGCATTGTGATAATCCAGGTGTTTGTTTCTTCCTGAAGCCTGGGAGGAACCCTAAGCGTGTGCAAAATATTAATGAGCAGAATAGTTAGCTCATTCCAGAAAGCAATGGCAAGGAGGAGCAAATAGATCCATCGGACTGTGACAGCATCTGCGGGCACTAGAAGTGAAGAGGGAAGCTTTAGAAAGCAGACAGAAAAGGGGATGGCTGAGGGCAGAGACCCTGACCACACACAAGTCCCCAAGTCTAATAGAAGGGACTGAGGGTTGGGAAACCAAGAAGCAACCCCATGACCATCTTGAGGATTCTGAGAATGACAAAGAAAGTCATGACTAGGAAATATGGAAAGGGCTCTCTAAGGAAGGAACTGAAACATATAGAGAAATATATATCCATTATGTAATTGTCTTTCCCTCTAGGGAATTAGCGTCTTTTCTCTATGCTCCTTGCTGGGTACCCTGGGAGAGGAAGTTGAGGGTACAGGGAGACCCCACTGCTGAGTACACAGGATCCAGCACAAGTCTCACTGATCAGCAGAAGCCACCACAGTTCTGAAGACAGATTTATCTTTTTTCTAATTTAATGCAATTTACAGTACATACAATGCAAAGTCAAAGGAGGACGAAGGTGGTTTCTCAATGCTGTTTTGGGGTGTGACATGAGCCACACTATACAACCTTGAATCAGCCTCTCTCCTTCAGGAAAGAGGACCCTCTTCCCCACAGGCCCACTAGCAGAAGGGACTGGCAGATGAACTTGCTGGCACAGTCTTGGGGGCGGGGGGTGGTGGCAGCCATTCAGAGGATAGGCAGCACGAAAAGTCACTGGGCATCTCTGGGTTATGAGATTTTGGATGGTTTATCTTATCATCTGTGGTTAACATTCCTGGATGGGAGAAAATATTGTGGTGTGTTCCAAGAAAAAGCAGGCTCCGGCGGGAGAAGAGGATGCCAAGCTTGAGACAGGCCTAGTAGATTCCAACAGAGGCACTGTCCACATGGGGACATCGTAAGGGTGGTGACGTGGTGCTTTTCCCTGACGGACGTGTGAGTCCAGCAGGGCTGTGGTCATGGCAGCCTGTGCCGAGTCCTGTATGAGGTGCTTGGGAGTGGTACAGCTTCAAGGATCCAACATGCCTTTCCCTTGAAAGGTGTTGTTCATATTACATCACATTTCAAACACACTTCATCACCAGAGCTTAGCCTCTCCTTTCTTGTTTTCACTTATCTACCAATATGTCATTCACATGAAAAATTACTCTCCAAGACAGCACAGGAATTTACCACACTCAATTTCAATGTCTTCTCCCAGTAGTACAAGCACAGAGACATTTTATGGAGGGATCTTCTTTTATTTTTCTTTTTTCTTGCTATTTTTATGCATTTCAGCTAGCCAGAGACTTCTGACCAACAGAACCATGATATGTGAGAAAACTCTTCAGGTTTAAATAATTAATGTTAAATATTAAAAGTTTAGTACTCAAAGGGAACCTGATGAGAAAAGCAAAAAACACAATTGATACCAGCATTATAAGTAAGTCTGCACTAAAAGGCCGATTCTCCTCAGCAGGGAGAAAATTGCAGGTTAGGAAGAAGAAATGTCTTGCAAATACAGAGCTTCACTTGAGTGACCTGTTACAATGAAGTGAGAAAATGGATGCTACTCCTGTCACCTGTAACTGCTACAGAGTGGACTCAAGCCAGTCTCTACACACAACTACAAGTGCCAACATGTCAAGCAAAAGCATGCATACCAACAGAAATGTAATTTTCTCAGCACTGAGAAAACTATAATTTAATTTACTATAGTTGACATAAAGCAAACACCAGCTATCAGAAAGGAGATTGCCTGTATCATTAGAATCTACTGAAGAAGCTCAGCTGGAGAAAAGGAAAAGCTTTTACCCAGGCAACTGCAAGTGAAGAAAAAGAAGAGCAAGGCAATATTCAAGACACCAGTAAGATCAATTATCTGGCCCATCAGTCTAATAGAGCAGCATTAAATCTTGAAATGGGTAATCACGAGTATAGTTCTGAAGGCAAGCTGCAGAACCTCAAAGAAACACAGCTGTTATGTACTGTTTACTTAGGATTTGCTTGGCTAACAGCACACAGCTAGTATATGCTACAGTGTTGGCTCTCAAACAGGAGAAGTGTGGAACATATCCCAGGATGCACACCAGGGACAAGGAATGGGAAAGTATTGCTTTGGGAGGCAGCGAGTCTCATCTTTTTGAGGGCTGCTTTAGGGAGGTGAGATATGGGCTCAAATGAATGGCCTGTGCCAGCTGGAGGAGAAACTGCCAAGACCCAGGTCTGATGTGAAGTGAAAGGGTCAGCCCAACAGAGCTGTGTAAGAGCTGATTTTGCTGCCAGTTGTTGCCTGTTTCAGACCCGCTTTCCCCTTACAGGCTATCAGAAAGGCTCCTCTTTTTACACATCAATAATTTTTACTTGTAAAATAAACCTGGGCTGTGATAAATGAAGTATTTGTCACCATGCACTGAATGACTACTGGGAGAGTACCTGTACTCTTGACAGACAACTGGTATAAACTGGGCTCAGAGTCATTCACCAAAGAGATTATTCACTAGTCTCGGCTGACAGAAACCAGTGTAATCCCAAACAGGATTAGCAGAGCTATATCATTTTACACCGTGTGGGAACCCTCCTGTTTGCCTTAAACTGCATGTAACTTCATAGGCTACTTATTTCATCTTTTCTCAGGAGTGAGTATCATGATCCTGAAAAGAGAAGGAGGATAGCTACGCTGGGTATTAAAACCCAAAACATAGGTCTGGCAGCTGAGCCACACATTCTGAGATAACAGGGCAAGTGAATTTCAGTTCCTAAAACCAACCTTGAATTTTGCTGATGCGATACCTGCTTGTGTTTCACATTTACTAGACTTAGAGCTTCCTTTCCTCTCCTCTGGTTGGTTTTAATTTCAAATAATTTTAAAAATAGTAGGCATTAATAATAGAGTTCTGCTTGCAGCCCCCAGTGCTAGTGACTGAGGGAAGAATATCATCTACTCTTCCTCACTAAGAACAGGATGGCACCTGCAAGCCTAAGGAAAATATTGCCATGGACTCCTTGAATATAGAGCATCACTGGACTTAGGCCCTAAGAAAAGAAGGATGAGGGTGGAGAAAATATGAAAAAGGCAGAAAAGGACTAAAGATGGATACTTCTGAGGAAACCACTGGAAAAGGAAAAGAATAAAATGAGAGAAAGGTCAAGTTTTGGCAAGTTTAATGTGAAAAACAAATTAATAGGAAAATTACAGGAAAGAAGAAGCTTCCTTCTTTCACAGAAGCCAGTGACAATAAAAAGCAGATATGTTTCATTCAAGCACAGATGAGAATGGCAACAAGCTATTACATAATTTCTGTATTTAAAAAAATCCAGTTTTTATTATTTAGTTATGTATCCCTTCTTTTTTTGGTATTGTTTTTGTTTTGTTTTTCTTTGGTTTTGTTTTGTTATTAAAATCACTCTCTTTTGGAGGGCAACATTTCTTTGTCTAATGTAGCAAGAATGTATCTGCAATTACTGCTGGTGGCTATTTGCTCCATGAAGTGCAATTAAATTATATTAAACAAGGTTACATGATAGCACATAGAGTAACAAATTAGAAACCCCTATTTCACTGCTTTCCAAACTTGAAAACAAACTCTCTGAATTGAAGGCTTTATGTTTTCAAATTCTAAGTAGAACATTTCTTAGTTCCAGAATTCCTGGAAAACAGTAAGAGTAACTGAGAAAAAAAAATAGCAACAGCGAAAGCTCAAGAAATAGCAACTGTAACTTAATTAAAATTTACCTAATTTCATGCTCAGCTGCAGGAAACATCTGCAATTGTAACAGAAATTTTCATCTCTTATTCAACTGTCTGACTGAACTTAATCAATATTCTATACTCTAATATGTTTTAACATAGATTTGGCTGGAGAAGGAGGATCATCCACTAATTTTTCAAAAGCTTTAAACTATGCTGTTCTGTAGTAAAAAAAAAAAAAGAAAATTCCTCAGTCTTGAGAAAGAATAAAAACATAAACCTCTGTGACTCCACCAACAAACAGCTTAAATAACTTCCCAATTACTGTAACAGATTTCTACGAATGATAAGAAATTATTCTGAATGTTGCCTGCATTCTTTTCAGGCTCAAACAGACAATAAGAATTTATCTTACTACAATCAGCCATGCTAAAAAAAAATATGATGCTTTCATCTATTATTTAGATTTTTTTGACAGTGTCAACCAGAAAAGGTTAATTTATAGAAGCATCTTCATTTTCCAGGAAAAGAAAAAATTCTTTGAAATTGCTGCTTTAAAGTATCTCTGTCAATATATACAGACAAATAGTAGAAATCTTTCCTGCCATGCTGCTAGGCTGGGTTTTTTGGTATGCGCTGTAGTCAGAGGTTCCTTTAACACAATAACAAGCAATATTAAATTCATCAACTTTTTACTACGCTGTGTGCAATTCCTCAATGTAAGTCTTTCTATTAAGCAATTCACCAACTGATTACGGTATGTATTTTCTCGAGAAAGAAGCCAGTAACGGTGGACCAGATCCAGCAGCCTTGGAGCCAGCAGCGGAGAGCAGGAAAGAGAGCAGGCTGTTTGGGAGCTTGGACGGGGAAGTGTTTTCTCATTGGCTTTGTTGCTACAAGTTCAGGGCAAGGATGAGAAAACACTGTCGGTGGCTACGGCAGCAGTGGGGCAGACCCAAATAATTACAACAACAACAGAGGTGGCTGGATATAGAAAATGAGGCGTCCCTCATCCTCGCCAGGGTATTTGACCGATGTTTTTTCACACAGGGAGACAACCAGTACGGCCCAATACCATGTCAGGGACTTGGCACAGGTTTTCCTAAATAAAACAAAAGTCCCTCAGATAAGGGTGATCGTGTAAGTGGAAAATGAGACCTTCGAGTAGTGGAGGGGAAGGGAACATGTGGAAAATATCATTCCAAGGAGAGAAAAGAACAGAAACATGGAGGGACTGGATTCTGACCATGTACTGGAGCCTGCAGCTAACACTGCAAGCAGGATGCTCAACTGACAGGAGAAAGGATGGAAGAGAAAGGAGTCAGATCCACACCAACAACAGGCAGAAGAAGATAGGCTCAGTGGGGGACTGTCCTTAACAACAGCTGAAAACCTGTCATCTGACTGGATCTATGGATAAGAACGCTGTATCAAATGGTTATAGGATATGGAGTTAGGCTTAAAAACTATCCTGAAAAATTGTGTATTTAAAAGATATGGCAACAGGCAAAGGAATGTCAGCGAGTGAAAAATTAGAAAGAAAACAGATTCAATACTGCAGAGTGCAGTAATTGAGAGGAAACACAGGATTATGCCTAATCCAGTAAGGGAAATGGATGTGGTTAGTGAGAAACAAGTGAAATGTTTGTGTACTAATGCTCAGGCCACCGACCAGAAAAGAAAAAGTGGAAATTTAATTGCTGGTGCAAAATGTGAAGCAATACGTTGAAGGAATAACAGAAAATGCAATCAGGACTAGAACACGACTGTGTTCAGTTAAGGTGAAAATAGAAGTAAAAATGATAGACAAGAACTGAACGTGAATAACATCAAAAGCAATGTGATTAGAAGGAATAGCATCAATAATAGAAAATCCATTTAGGAGAAAGATGCTTTGCAGTAGACTCTCAGTTCCTTCGCAGAAGATTTTGTCCATTTTTCCCCAAAGAAATTTATACCTGACACTCAAAAGACACAATTCCTAGAAGAGAATAGGATTTTAAATTATAAGATACAGATAGCAGAACAAATGGATCTAATAACAGCAGGGGTGGTGATATTTCTGGATTTATTTTTTTTATCAAACACTGGTTAAACAAGTGGGTCTGTGGGCAGTCTTAGGGATGATTTTGCTTGAACTATAGAGAGATAAGCAAAATGCCAGTAATAAAAGCTCAGGACTTCGAAGTGGCAAGTTTGACAAACTTAAAGAAACCAGTTTATTAAATAATCACCTGACCTGAGGAGATATCAAATAGGAAGAACTAACCTGAACTGGTGAAGCATTGCTATAGAAATGGATCTGAAAAAGCAGGTCATGAACAAAAGGACTGAAAGCAAAAATTCTGCTATAAACTGGAAACTCATCAGCTAGAAATGTCAAAGAAGACAAACCTGCAAAATCACACAGAAAGTCACCCTGATACAATCATAAAAGACAAAGACACTGCTAAAGAGTATCAGATGTGCTTCTGCCAGATAAAGACCACTGCAGGGCTCTTGGTCTACAAAGCAAGAGCTCACCTGATGCACAGCAAAGTTTTTAATTACCATACTGAAGAAAACTGGCGCCCAACTGGTGTCCAGCAGAGTTACTGGGGTGGTCAAAGGAGCACACAAGCTTCTCCTAGACAAGAAGAGGACCCGAGGAGCTTGGCTTTGTTGGCCTTGGAAGACATAGGCTGAGAGAGCTACAAGATATGTTTCTATAAATATATTGCAGAGGAAGTAAAAGTGCTATTTAAGCAAAATGACAATGTTCACTCAAGAACAAGTGGATATAAACAGGCCACAACAAAATTCATGCTGAAGTTAGAAGAAGGCTTCTAGCCTGACCGCACTGAGGTTTTGGAACATACTTTTAATGACAGTAACGACAAAGAACTTAACAGGATTTTGATCACTTTGCAAATGACATAGCAGGAGGAGGTTGCCTGGAACAGTAAGAAAATGAATGCTACGTTCAGGAAATCTTTTCCATTCCTAATTTAAATAAAAAAATTTGTTCACTAAAACTTGGCAGAAGTTTTTCAATGCTGTCTTTTAATGGCTGTCTTTGTTACTTCATGAAATGTACTTAAAAGGATTGTTAAAAGGAAAACCTTTCTGTTGAAAGATAGCATGGTGATTTTATGATGTAAAAACAATAAGTATCCTGGAATCCCAACAAGCACACTGAAAGACACTAAAATAAGCTGCAGCAAATTAATTAGGAGCAGTGATAACTATAAAAATGAGGAATTATTGAAACAGCTTAATGTTCATGCATTCTGGAGTTACGTATTTTGGTAAAATTCCCCAAATCCAATTCCAGATTCCAAGTGAAAATTCTATGCAAACAATTTGATACCTATTCTTCATGCCCATTGGAATCTTATGTTCAGACCTGTACAGCTGTACTGCAAAAGAATTTCTCTTTTTTTAACACATTCACCTCTGTGCCGCCTAATCCCCAGAGCAGGAGTAAACCCCTCGTTTTACAGGGAAGGAAACAAGTATGATAGGAAAAACGATTTTTAGAGCTAATATAGGGTTACAATCTTTCAGGAATTTAAATAATTATTTTACCAGGTTTCCTAGAAAATATAGACACTGATGGTTCCGAAATCAAGAAATTCTCTACAGAGGAAACAGCAATTTCTGTCTTCTTGTGGGACCATGGAAGAATTCAGAAGTGAGCTAGTAGGAGTCTTCAATCTCAGAAGTTGAATTCCAGCAAATTTTAAAGTAAAATAGATACCAGACATTAAAACACTCATAGGTTAAGATGGACCAGTGCTGTCAGCTCTGAGGTATCCCTGAAAAACAGCCTTGAAAGATTTTCAATTTACTGATGATAAGAAAAACTGTGGTTAGGACAATGGACTGGGACTTAATAGTTCAGTTCCTGAATCTGCCGTAAACTTTGGAGGAGATATTCATTCTGCTGCTTAATTTGTTACCTGCAAAAGTAAAATAGACGTTTTTCTTTCCCTTGCCCTACATATGGAGGTCTCCACACCTGGAGATGGGGGCTACAGAGAACAACGGAGCTGGTTCTCATTTTACATTTCTCATGTTACTATGACCAGAGAGTCAACCTTGCAGGGTGACTTTGGCTTCGTCAGCTTATTCCCACTGTGCTGACTTCCAGTGACTGATTGGGCTGCGCTTTTATAAGTAAAATTACACAATGACCTGGAATCCAATCATGGTAGAAGTCAACATATCAACCATATCAGGTTTATATCAACCTGAAAGATCAAAGCTCTGGCTTGGAAATTAATTATATGTCAGTGAAAGGCAATGCAGTTATAATCACACTTCACGTGGTCAGTCACAAATCCCCATATTAATAACCCCTAGTCTTCAAGTTCAAAAGCCAAACTCAGCCATACTACTAATATTTAAGTAAAAAAAAATATGTACATTTTAACTTCATTTTAATATCTTTTGCCTTCACAGAGTAAGCTCTACATTTTAAGGCGTCTCTGAAAACACTAGTTTCATTCAACTTCAGTACCTTCCCAACGGCGTAACAAAAGGAAACGAGATAAAAACAAAGGATCTCAGTGTGAGCAGAAAACCCTGCTGTGTGTTTGAAGAAGTTTTTGTGAAAGCAAGGATTACCACATTTGCATAAAATTTGACTTGTTTTAATCCATAATTTTTAATGGGAGGCTTTTTTTTTTTTTTTCTGCTTATTATTATTACAACCTCTAGGGGCAACACGGAAACCCATTCTACCCCCTGTAAAATAAAAGCCAACAAACTTTCACCTTCATTTAAAAACACCCCAGCAGCTATAAATTAATAAGCAGTACTTAATAGGACGCAGGACAATTTCTATCTGTCTGGTATGCAGAGAGCACAGCTTTATTATCTTCCCTCTGACTGCCAAGAACTCCAGCGAAGAGACGAAGCGGCACAGTAGATGGAGCGGCTCTTTCAACAGATCTGGAAGACCACCTGTGTCGTGCAACTTTCACATCACAGAACAAATAATTTCACATTACTGCTGAATGATTACTTGAACAGCGTGGATTAATCCTATGCAGAAAAGAAATCATCAGTGCTGCAAGTTGCGCCAGTCAGAAGGCAGCCACTCACAGTAAAGCTGCTGGGGGACTACTTTATACAGGGGAGACAGACAGACATTACCTTTCTGTGCATGAGGTTGGTTTGTCGTTCATCTCATGCTGACAAAAGGATGTGCTTCAAGTCTTTGTGTGAGGCTTTATGTAAATAACACCAAACTGATACCCTTGGGCAGTTGGGTGCCATTATTCCTCATCACAAGCATTTGTCAGACTAACGCTGTCTCACTACCTCACTCTCTACTCGCTACTACAGAGCCAATCCTAAGAGCAAAAAAAGGCTCAATTTGGTTCCCTGAGCTAAGAGCCCTGATGACGGAAGTGAAGAGCAAGGCCAAAGAGAAAGGGTCTAGTGGCGTGCATCTCTGCATCTCTTTGTAGAACTGGACTTTGCCTTTGTGCTGGAATGTAGATGTTTTTATTACGTGGTCATCACAGGCTTCACCCTTAGTGAGAGTATACTGCTCTCTCTCCTTCAAGCCAACCAGATTTGGGGAACAGAATGGGAGAGTAGGTCAAAAGCTAAATCTGTCACAATCTCCAGGCACCAGACTTCAGCAAGCACATTAATCTCAAATTAAGGGAGAAAAAAAATCCACGAAGGGCCTTACAACAGAGACACAAACTGCAGCTCACAAAACCTTCAAGCCCCAGACTGCAGGAACAGCGTGGCAGGTATCTATACTACAGGCAGGTCCTTTTCTTGCCGCTTTCCCTCGGCCACTGAGCTAATGATCTTAATCAGGAACAGGTTGCTGAGACAGATGGACCTGGGTCTGGCTTCATATGGCCATCCTTAGCTTAGTTTTATGTTCATGTTTTCTCCAAGTCTGTTCACAATACACTCACTATATGCTGTTTCAAAGAATTAGCACATGGATTAGAAGAAATTGGTGATACTTTGCAAAATACTGCCAACCCTGAGCTGCTTACGCACCAGGATGACAAAATAAAAGAAAGATCTGGAAATGGCAGGGACAGGAGAGGAAGTTTATTTTGCAAATGTTTGACAGAGTAGCCAATTTGTTTTTGAAGGTTTGTTTCCATAATTGGTAGGGGCAGCATTTTGACATTATCACAAATTCTCTGCAGGATTAAAGTACCTTTGCAAAGAGAAAATGAAATGAGAAGCTCTAAACTTGCTACAAATCTGAACAGCACAGTATTCAGCATGTTAATACCCTCTTGAAATCAGAACCACTTTCCTCCTTTATCCCTCCCAGCACTCCTCAATATTGGCTTGTCTAATGTACATTGCAAGTGTAAACTGAACCTGCTGGTGACACGGATACAGAGCCCTCCTCCCCCTGTAACACCGAGGAAAGAAGGTTTAGGAAGAAAGGGCTGTGCTTCATCTGCCACAGCATGAGATTTGATTCCCTCTGCTTACATGGGAGGAACAACTGCCCCCGAAGAAGAATCCCAAGACATTTCCCTGATCTTGGGAGTGCCAGGACATCCCACTCTGGTGTCAGTCCCAGGAATGACCAATTTCACAGCCATAAGCCTAAACCATGAGTGTTATTCTAGGGGAGCTGCACCTGCCCTGACCTACAGCTGTTAGCTAAATTTTCTTTCCTAAGCTATATGGCACCAGGGGTGGAGCTGGGACCAAGAAGGTATGATATAGGACAATGCTCTTCCCTTCTGCCAAATCTCTGCTTCTATGATGTGAATCTCAGATCCTTTTTGCCTACCCAGGGCCTGGAAGAGGAGACAGATCAGCTGTTGATATTCTCCCTGCCTTTACATAGTAATGAAAAAAAATCAATGACCAGAGGAAAAGTATCAGTCTATCAGGATGTTCTGCACCACCACAAGAAAAAGGTTCCTGAAAATTTCTTCCTGTGCCAGGCAAACTACAGCCAAAGACAGACAAGCTCGCTGGTTATAAAGCATGCTGTTAATTTCTGATTCTCCCTTCCTCTTGTGGGCAAAACAGTCTCAACTCCAGGAATTTTACTTAATTCACTTTATTGCTAATTAAGACAAAGTTGTAATTACTGGTTCAGATGTTGAGGTGGGGAAAAAAACTTCACCAAAAATGAAGACATGAATTTCTCCCCCTTCCTAGCCTTGATTTCCCCTGCTTTCCCCAGGTGCCAGGTTCTGTCTGCAGGAAGACGGGCAGCAGAGGCAGCTGGGGTCTGGTCCAGCAGCTGCTCCTTCCTCCTGTGCCTCCCTCCTTCCTTCTCCTCCCCACATCTTGTTCTCCCCTGGCCCCTCCAAGGACCAGGAGTGGGTCCCCAGCCCTGTCCCCAGCGATGGTGCCCTTCCAGATGTCTCCTCCCGGCAGCTGTTCATCCCCCAACACATGCAGGCCAGGCTGCAGGGGCTGCTCAGAGACAGCCCACCCCCCCACCGCGGGGCATCCTGCAGCCCCCTCCTCCCAAACCCCACAAACTTACACTCACAGACCCTCACTGCCAACAAACCCCCAGAAGCCAGGGCTGTTGCAATTTCAGAAATAATCACACAGTGAACCTTTTTCTTTTTTTTTTTTGTTGTTTTCTTTCTTTTTTTTTTTTTCCTTCGAAGCAGCAAAAGGAGGAAAAGAAACAGCAAGAGGCCAAACCACGCATTGCCCAGGCATCTCCTAAAGCTGTCAGGCTGCAGCGGCAAGGCTGCTCGCAAGCTGACAGCAGCCAGGCTGGCTTTGCGCTAGCTGCTCCTTCTATTATTTTCCTCTTTTTTTTAATTATTGTTTTTTCCGGGCAAAATCAGTTTTAGCCGCAAAATCCGTTGGTCCAGGTGGGTGCCTCTGGTCTGGGGAGTGGGGAGGAAAGGGTTGTTTCGAGCAGAGGGAAAACGCACGGGGCAGGGTTTGGGAAGGGGCAGGCGTGTGAATTTTGTGGCAGTAAAACTTTCAGGGTGAACGCTCCAAAAGTAATAGCTGTAAACATTTTTCCTTTCTTATGCTTAAAAAACCCGACTGCACTGAGTGGCTAGATGCTGGTGCGTGCACTGGGGGACAGGAGAAGGGGAGGAGAGTCGAGGCCCTGAAGGTTGCCTGCTAAGCTCCTTCTAAGGTAAATTTTGTGTAGCCTGTTAGCAAGAAATCATCCGCTTTAGAGAGAAGCACGCATTGGCGTGTTTTGTTTTCTCAGAGAAGTGTGGAATTTGAAGCCAGGTCTTTTGGCTTATCTGTTGTAAACCATGACTGCTTCTCAGTGCCACACCACTCAGTATTTCCTAGAGAAGGGATTCTGAGAAAAGAGAAAGAGCCCCAGTTCCCTAGAAGCATTAAATTAACACAAGGGATCTGTAAACGAAACAGCAGAGGTTTGAAAGCCTTACCCTTTACTGTTTCCTGCTTTCTTGGAAAAATCTCAGTATTAAAACAGATTGGATTACATTACAGGACTAGTTGCTGCTGAAGAATTTTATTTTGGGTTATAAAACACAATGTTTGCTGTTTTTCTAATTCAATTTGCTTTTACCTTCATTATGTCACACTGTTACTAAGGTTCCTGTGAGAAAATGCAGGTTGTTATTGCCTGCAAACTACCTCGATTATCATCTGCTCTCACTTTGCAAAGCAATCGTGGGTAGAAACTATGTAGTAAGTATAATGCTGACCTAAAGAAGTATGTAATAATTTCAAATCTATTTACAGCTTTTGCTTTGGGTGTATTAAAAATTACATTAAGAAGTTTTTTTCCAAAAAATCCCCCCAAACCCTTCAAAGGTCAACACAATTCCAAATTAAAACAAACACTGGCCATAACACTACCAACCAGTTTACATCTCCGAATTATAAAATGTAAACAAGTGATCTTGTAAACTTTATTTTCAAGGGCTTGTGCCTTTGTAGAGAAGTTTGCAGCTAGAATAACACCACCAGCAGCCTTGCGTGGGCTCAGAATAATTTCACCACGAAGGGCTGACTGTAACTCCAGCCTTACTCCTGCAGCCCTGACACAAGGAAAACTCGCGTTTAATACAGTGGGAATTTCTGCCAGGTGACAGCCACAGGATCAAGCTTCCTGGGTAGGGTAAAAATCTAAAGCAAATTTTTATATTCACGTTTAAATGTTTTAAGTAGGTGAAGTGAGAATTCTTGGCACTCCCAAATTACATCAAAGATTGAGGGAGGAAAAAACCAGAAGATTCTTGGTAGCAATATATTTAACACCTTTCTTGGAATGTAATTGTTACTGGAAACTTTGGGGGTGTATCCATGTGCGTTAACCACTCTTGTACAGTAAAGTCCAGTCTCTGAACTCATAAAAGTATTACACAATATTCTAACTACCTCAAGAGGCCTGATAATGATCATAAAATCATAGCGTTCCACAATAATCCTGAAGATAAAGGGAATAATTAGTTTGCAGCTGGAAAAAATATGCTACTGCATATGTTACCGCACTTCCAATTTCTCTGCATACTGCAGTGATGCTTCTCATCTAGCAAGAAAGAACAGAGTTAAAAATATAAAAGTGGCAGGCCCAGGCAAGTAATTGACTCTACCAAATTTAGAGATGCATGTAAAAATTTGATTTAACAATGTTTTTTGCCACGTATTCATGAGCTATGTGAAAAATGGGTGGTCAGGGAAGCTGTAGTGAAAACAAGCGATTCGGGTCCGGATAAGATTGTTTTTCCTGTTGTCTTTTACTAATACTCATCTGCTTGGTTTAATCTTCCTACTGCTGACCTAAGGAAGTATGTAACAATTTCGAATCTATTTACAGCTTTTGCTTTGGGTGTATTAAAAATTACATTAAGAAGGTTTTTTTTCCCCAAAAAATTGCTAAAACAGTATAGTTCTAATGAAGAACATTTAATGATACTATCATGATCGCAATCAATATTCCTTCTTGAAATGGCACAGCACAGCACCATCACATCTGAAAAACAGGGAATCGTGTGAGTGAAAATCTCTTGTCACTGCCCAGTCTGTGAGCTTGTTCTTGAGTGTTTGTAAATAGTTTTGTTGAAAGGTAAGAGAAGAGCAGGGCAGTCCATCACAATCCCTTATACATTCATCTTGCCAAATATTTCACCACCACCACCTTTATATTTAGACAAGACATATATCAAGCCAAAACCAGACTGTAGAGCCATTTTTAAGCTAGACATGAAGAAAATATGCATTACATGAACTCACTAATGGAAATGACGTGAGAGCCCTACAGGTTTTTAAATTATTTCATTCTTTTTCCCTGTTACATACTAATGTATTTTCTAATACTAAGAGCAGAAAAATATAGAGATATTATAATATTAAACAAATACCTAGAGTGTAAAATATTCTGCATTTCAAACTGAAATATCAAGATTTTTTTCAAAAAGCTAAATACAAAAATTCTGGTTCAGACCTGCCTACAACTTGCAGGTGACTTAAAATGACTTGAAAAATAAATTAAGATACTATCCACCCAAAAGAATTTCTAGCTGAGTATTCAGATCAAATAGCAACAAGGACAGTAGCTCAGATCATCATTAGGATCTACTCTTTAAAACTCGGCCACAGAATTATAGTAATTTTGACAGCACAAGGAATATAATTATGGTTCATACAGAAGCCTTTCTGTCTACTGACTTCTCATGTATCTATTAAATTATAATAAGGTAAAAGGTACTTGCTGAAGGGGAAAATTATTTTAATTCTTGTTGTTCCATACACAATACTCCTGTTCAGCTCTCAATACTTTCAGAATTATTTTCTTTTACCTGATCTCCTTCAAAGTACATTTATCACTGACCATCATATTTTCCTAAGTGCTGCCACTGTCTGCCTCAGGACATGATGGGGACTCCTCATTTTAACAACTAAGCCCAAACTACATTAAAAAATAACAGAAAACATCAGCAACTGAAAAATATTCTAGGCCATCACAACCCATGAATACCCACGTTTGAATGTTTTTAAGGAAGTTAAGGGTGAAATCTGGGTACTCACTTTGAACCACAAGCATTCCCAATACAGTGCAATTCAAGTAGAAAGGAAACAGTCTGAATTCTTCCCTCTCTTCTAAAATGCAATACCTACCAACTTCCGGGAAACTTCGGATTTCAGGAAAATCAGATCAATATTACATGAGCACACTGAATTTTATGGAAATAAAACATTTAAACTCCTTGTAAGATTCTACATACATCTTATTTTTCCAATTATATATTATATATAAATATAAAAATACAAAATTTGGGTGGGTGGGTGGCTGTGTACATACATTTATTTTAGGTATCTGCATATATCTGACTTCTTCAAAAAACTTCAATATTGATCATACGTTTGTGTGATAACCATGAAGGGCTAAGCTACCCACGGCCAACAACAACAACAACAACAAAGCTATTCTCATAAAATATTTTTCTTAGGCCCTTTTAATATTTGCAGAAACAGTTCTGCATTATTAATTTTTATAACACAAAAATTATTCCACTAGCAGATTTGTGTGAAAAATACAAACATATATTTGGTATAAATATTCAGAATAAATGTAATTAATGAATGTGGTATAGTATCAGTCTTTTTATACAAACATTCAGGTTTTGAGACTATGATACACTTTAAGGGGCTGTGCTAGCAAACAGGTTTTAAGAAATTACTGAATACACAAAATATATTTATCATTAAAATTATATGCATGGAGGAATGTACTGATTTAAACATGGATGACATGACAAAATATTTGCTTTGAGGAGAGGGAGGGACAGAATTAGAAAAGCAAACTCATTCTCTCTGAGACATTTAAACAATTTAGTGAACTTCCTACTCTAAATCCTACTCACGATATTCAATATGAAACCAAGTTAATATAGCCTGATAGTAAAACCAGAGGTAGTGCTGTAGCTGGTAGCCTTGGGTGCAAAAGAATAAGTTGCTTAAATGCAGAACGTGGGACAGGTTCTCAGTTGATGGTTCACTGGTTTAGCTGCTTTCAATGGGACTATGACAATTTAAACCAGCTGAAGGGCTACCCCACCATTTTGTTGTTCAAACAGTTCAATATGATCCCTGCTTCAGGGAGGAAAGGAGGGCAAGGGTTCTAATAAAATGAATACCACCACCTGATTTTGTGTTTTCTTTATTTTTAAAATAGGCAGAGCTCTAAAAGTCAATAATAATATCACATTGTAGATGTGGGACTGAAGTCAATGAGACACAGTAAATTCAGTTATGGGAAACAGCTTTGAATGGTTTTAATTATATTTTCCTAGAAAGACTTATAGAATGTTATTGATATTTGACCTGGATAGTTCTGTTTTCTATTACAAAGTACATAATATCAATACAGCACCATATATGTCTGCATTCAGCAGTCCTTAACCCTTTGCAGGCCCCCAATGAAAGGAAAGGCAGGTGGATGCTTTTTTTTTTTAATCTGAGAAAAGCAGATGGCATCGAACCTCTCACCTGTCACAAAGCATTAAGCTGAAGTAAAGAAGTAATGAGGTCTTAAACACCATCACATTCTAGCACGAGGAAGAAAGAGAACAGACTATTCATTTTCTGTACGGTATTTGTATGTTAACTGCATTAGACATCTTTTATTTTACATTTGCCTCATTCTTTCTCTCTCTTAAAGCCGGCTCATGCGCCTGGCCTCCCCTGGAAGCCTCTGCTGTCTGTCACTTTCCAATGCACACATTCCAGCTGATTGAGTCCTTTATTAAATTAGATAACTCCATACTGAAGAAAAAAAAAAAAAAAAAGCCATACAGTATGAACAAAGGAATCCAGTTTCTCAGAACTATAAATTTCAAATCCATCTGGCCTGGGAGGGGGACAATAAAAATATACAGAAAGTGATTAAGAAGTACTCGACGATACCCACTGCAGCTAGTTACCGCAGGTCCTGTGGGTACATCCACCCTGTGCATTCATACCACGGCTGAGCAGCTCCAGGAGATGCATAAATGAATATCATTGCCTCCAGTGAACGTAAGGGAAAGCAGACCAGCAGTCACTTGCCCAAGGCCACGCTTTAAATCAGCGCTAGAACTGGGAATAAAATTCCCAAATCATTCTGCTTTCCCGGTTCAGGCGCCATTCAGTAGATTGCAGCAGGGAAAAAAAACCCAAACAAGCACACAGGCAAAATTAACAGTTTGGTGTAAAGGGAAAATTCTTTCAAGATTGGAGCATTGTGGCACGGCTGATGGCAGCTGAACAACATGCATTCGGGCTCAATCAGAGCACCCACCTGAAATGGGAGCGCTGATCAGCCTCGAAGAAAAGTGGGCAATTTTCGGAGGCCTGGGCATTATCAGCACACCAGCTCAGGGAAAAAGCAGGATTTTTACACGCTGTGGCCAACAGTAATCACCCCACTACTAACAGTATACATACTGTATATACACTTGTGTGTGTGTCAATATATACATATATATATATACATATATAGATGGCCACGTAGAAGACAGCTCACCACGCAGATTCAGTAGGGTTAGAAGTGAAAAGGAGCTGCAGAGCACTTGGTGTGACGAGAGCAGTGAGCAGTGAGAGACAGCATGGTTCAGATGCTTGCCGGCAGGACACAGAAAATCAGAGCTACGAGTTTGACAGCAAATATAGGTTAGAAATACACGGGAGTGACTGGTGGAATAGGCCGGGGAGTTGTTTCAACACCCTGGTGTGCTGCTCAGAATGATCTTTAAAATCCATTACAAAGAGAATATGCAGTGAGAGCGAAAAGGCAGCAAATGTAAAAAATTAAAGAAAACAGCCTCCTGCCCAGTTAAGGCTCTGCTGGGCTGTGTCCTGCACCAACACGGCATCAAACTGAAACCAAGGGGGCACCAACACAGGCAGCAACTTTTCTCCCCCATTTTCTTCTTTTGTTTTAAATACCAAAACAAGCTTTCTTGTGCTCCATAACTTAAATGCAACCGTTAACCCTAAGAAGGCAGGGAAGCAATTTTTCATGGGAGAAGTTTTATGCATAATATGGGGATTCTTGAACATTTCTCGAGAAGCACTAAAACTAACCAGCCTGGTATTATTTAGAGGGATGGCACATGTGGGAGTGGTTTGAAGAAGCCATCTACTGAAAATGTAGGCTCTCGGGGTGGTTTTTTGATGCTCAAGAAGGAAGTCTGTGAAGGGACTTACTTAGAATCACGTCATACAGTGATTCTAAGGGCAGGGAGTAAATTCAGCAATCTTAAACAGGAACTGCCCTCGAACTACAACAGAATCAGACTTTGGAAGTGTAAGATGTAAGGCATTTGGATAAGTAAGTGCACCAGATGGGGCCAAAACATAATACAGAACACAGATGAGACCACATGGGGGATTCAGAGATGGGTCAACAACAGCATGTCAGGAGGTGGTTTGGGACCTGCGAGAAAGCCCGTAAAAAGGCATAGTTAAGCATGGGTGAGTGAGCCAAGAATGATGAATGCATGAGAGCTACCAAAGTGTGCTTTAAAGAATAAAAATCTGGCTCACTACCACAAATAAACGGAGATCTGCACGTCAAGGAAGGCATGAGTTGAACAGGCCATCTGAGGAGTAAGGCTGCCACCTGAAGTGGGAGCTAACAGGCTGGTCTCCGTGTCTCCAAGCCACAGTGTCCACATCCCACCTTTGTCCTCCTTACTGTCCCACCACCAGCAGCTCTTCCCCCACAGGAACAGCAGTCTCTGCTCTTTTGCCTAAATGCCTGCCTCCTGCTCATTTTGCCAGACACTCTACCCTTGGTTTTCATGAAGAAAAAGACCCTCCATTCTTCATGATGAAAAGAGGGGCTGAAGGCTTGAAAATGTTCACCCTCAAGAGTTAGAAATGAAAGACAGGCATTGCTCCCTTCACCATGCTGAGGGGTGGAGGCAGAAGTCTCCAGCTACCCCGCAAGACACCCTGGCCAGAGAGACAAGTGGTCACATGCACACCCACAGACAGACACCAGATTTCTGGGATCTTGGTTTGGCATCCAGACAAAGTTTAGTCATGGTGCAGGGCAAGTCCTTATTTAAATATCTCTTCTACAAGACACAACTGTCATATCAACAATCATCTAAACCCCATTTTTTGGATAACATCTTTTAGGAGGAGAACAATAAGATGGCATTTGTGACTGCAGCTCATCTTGGCCACCCATGGGAGCAGAGTGGTCAGTTACCTTAACATTTTTACATCATTTTTTGCTATTGAGTTAAAAGGGGAAATTCCTTTTCCATATAATTTTTATGGGTAGTCAGCAAGTCCTGGACAAAGATCCATGTAAATTACAGAATAATTTGTGAAGTTCAAGTGCTGTAAATAACTTGGATCAGAAAGTCTGAAAAAAAAATAGCATGCAGCAGCAATGAAACTGGGTGATAGAGCAAACTGAACCCCTAAAAAGAACAACTATTCCTGAAAAGTCAATCATGCAATGCCATTTTTAAAAGCAGTCAAGTCGAGGCAGAACATGACAATTAACAGACTAGACATTACCAGCAGTAAACCTTATCTCAGTCCAGGAGAGTGGAGCAACACAAAAACATTAGGTTACACGTAATATCCTACAGTCAAATCAAAACAGGCTGAGTAAAGCAAAATTGAGGTTTACACAGCTACTGAAACCATGAGCTCAGTTGAATGACAACATATATTTTAGACTAGTTTCCTCTTCTCTTCCAAATGCAATACAAGGTGCTGATCACAACATGAAACCCTAAAAAATCTGTGCTGTAGTTAACAAAGATGTTTCCCGTGGTAAATTATGAATCCAGGCTTCATCCCTGGTGTTAAACTCCCCTCCAGCAGTGTGAGGTATCTTGCAAGAAAAGGTCAAATCTTTGGAAAGTGCATCCTCTGAAACACCGTGCTACAGTGCCCCTGGGCCCTAAGTAAGCATCGTCAGTATTATACCGGTCAGCTGTATCTTCTTTTATGACTTTTAAACATGAACTACTGTAAAAGCTTCAGGGTCTCAGAGTAAAGTGCTTATGCAAGATCAAAGCTTTTGAGATTTTCTTACTTATTTATTTATGTGCTTCTTAATTAAAAAAATCATTGCTAGCCTTTAAGAAGCCTGGGAGCTTTGTCCCTCTTAAGAAGAGCTCTGGTACTAGTTCCAATGCCTGGTGGGAATATGAGACATTTCTACTCTGAGATGTTACCTAACAGTAACTCAGTCTGAAGTTCAGATTTATCCTGCATATTCCTTATGGTAAGTCACAGAGCAGACCTGAAATCAAGCACCTTCATCTTGAGATGTATATAATAAAAGTCAGCGGGTGACCCCATGACTTCTACTCAGCAGGCAAGGTTCTTTACAGCAATTTCAATAAATTATTATCAAATTAAATCATTTTTCATGTCAATGTCTAAAGGTCCTACTATGCATTTTTCTTTACAGATTACAATCCAACTATTCAGCCACAGTAAGAACAAAACACAAAAAGATGGTATCGTGGAAAGCCAATGGAGCAAAAAAAAAGACAGCCTTGCCTAGTTCTCAGAAGCTTGTTGGTTTACCAAAAACTTTGATACAATAGTATACTCTACCTGTGGTTCATGTTTTTCATGATCCACAAGAAAAAAAGAACTACTAAGAAACATGATGAGAAAATACAGAATGGACAGGACTTCATTCATCAAGAACACCTTCTCTTTAATCTTTCCTGGTATCAGAAGACTTAATTTGTGTTCAGAATGAAATCCAAAACCAACCAGACCTTGAAGCTTCAACTTGTAACACAGAGTTATGACTGGATTTATCTCCAAACAGAAATGATTCTTCAAAGTTCCATCTCAAGACTTCGTAATGAAACTAGACCAATTACTAGGTCTTTGAAGATTAATTGAAACTCTACAAAACAGCTGTAGACAAACGGCAAATTTTAGCTTTCCCCCTGGCTTTAGTCATGAAGAAAACTACTCAGAAATTAAGTTTTGGTGTGTTTCACAGTTTAAATGTAACACATACACTTTCCCTACTGGGGCAAAGCTCTAGCTGCTTTGTACTGCTTGGTCAAAGTGCAGCATGCTGTTCTGAGAAGACTCAGCTCAGCTGGGTGCTGTCTAGCGCCTAACACGCCCAACGCCTATGGAGGGAAAAAACTAAGCGATGTAAAACAATTCTAATTCTGTACTAAATATAATTCAATGAGGAAGATTTCTCCATGAGAAAACATCAAGAACAGCAAGCAATTCAGCTGTTTTTCCTCTTAAGGCCAAAGGTTCACCAGCCAGCCCGGGTATACCACAAGGTAAGAGAGTCATGGTCTGCCAGAAGCAGCAATCCTCTTGAGCAACCTCTTTTCAGCTACTTAAACATTCATTTCCCATTGGAAATAAACTACTTTGGTATGTATATATATTCGGAATTCAAGCTACCAAAAAACAGGGTGACCCACTCAAAGCTGAGAACAGCTCTCAACACTTTCTCATAAGCTGTAGGCAAAAACAAACGTAGAATTGGTTGTGGTTCTGTCAAATAGCTACATCCTCGTTGGCATTCCTAAAGCACCAACCACCTTTGTGTGCAGACGCCAATACTTATTTTATAAACCTGGAATGGTGAGGGAAGATTATCTAATGGCATATTTCACATATCTTGATCCTAAACTGTACCACGTTTTGAGTGATTACCTTCTGCCTTTATGTCTGAGGTAATTAATTTTGGTGTTCCAGACATGGCATGTGTACTTTCTTAAGGTATGTGTTGTATTATCAATTTGCAAGAAAATAATGATGACTGTGGTGTTAAAAGACAGAACTCTGTTGCCTCCAGTCATATAAAAAAATCAGAGTACTAAAATCTATGCCTAAAAAGGCAGTCACTGAAAATCCTGGAATTAAATGCTCACTCTCTGCTTATATATTCCTAGATCTCTGTCCTGACTGGCTTTCCTACCTGGGACAGGCAACAGAGGGCTAAATGGGGAGAAACCAAGAAAATGACTGCATGTGACAATCAAGGAAAAAAGAGAGAGGATCGAGGGGTCAAAGAGTTCAAAAAATGTCAGAACAGGGGGCCAGAGGAGAGCCTCAAATAAGGATCCCTGACAGCACTTCCCAAAGACACATAAGAAACCAGCAAGTGCCACCTAGCACGTCCCTGTCTGGAGACAGGACAGCAAAAGGGAGTGGAAAGAGGTCCTATCCTGATACTGGGATTCCTCCAGTCGAGCTTCCTTCTCATGGTGCTGTGGGTGAACAGCTTGACAGAGCCCAGAAGAGGTTAATGGTGAGTTCATTGACATGGTGGTCTATTGAGCAAGACAGACACAGCATGGCTGTTCTTTCATCACCTCTCATCCCAGTGGCTGTATTACAGAAATGCTGAACAAAACCTCAGGCATCTCTCCTTTTGCAGCTAAGACTTCACGGATAAGGAAGTTTTCTGAGCAACTGCAAGACCACTATGGGAGAAATAATATTACTAATAACAGAATGGATCCTACAGCTGGAAAAAAAAAACCAAAACCACATCAAAGCCTATATGGCCCTACAGCTCAGAGGCAAGGCAAAGAACACTGGTAAGCTTGTAACACAGGGTATGCAAGGATAGGATAGGACTATGATTAAGTCTTGAGAAAGCCCCTTTTTCAAAAACGAGGTGAGGAAATCTATAAAACATAATATGAGGAGTAAGCCCATCAGCTGTGGTCAGGCATCGGTGGGTGTCTGCTACACAGCTGCAATGATTCAAGGACAAAGCAGCAATCACAACCATACATTAGAATTTATAACAGATATATTGCAAACTGGAAAAGATAAAAGACCGTGATGGCAAGCACAAATGTTACAACTGCAAAAGACAGATGAGCAGCTTTTGTAAAAGGAAGATACTTCAGGGTCATTTTGGTGTTGAACATTTTTAACACAAGGAAGAAATTATATCCAAAATCCCAAATGCAATATCCAATTTCAGTGTAGTGCAGAAAATAAGCATGTAGATAACCCACAGCAGTTCCCTATGGTGAGGCAAAGCAGTCAGTTCTTCATAGCTTATACATTGTGTCTGTCAGTAACATTTTTTTTAGCCCTGAGATACCATTGGACTCAGAAGTTGATAAGAAAGGACACAAAATAACAACGTACCCACCCCAAACATCCCGACAAAGGGAGAAGATGCAATCCTACAGAAAAGTCTGGGTAGCAACTTTGCCTTTAGATATTGAAAGAAGATGCAGTACAATGATGTTTGGTTTGTTCAGAGAAGTGCTATAAACTCTTCTCTGGTATGTATGACCAACGTGCCTTGTGTCTCAGAATTAAATCAACTGTATGTTATAATGTTAACTGATTTGTGAAAGGGCTATGCATATGGAAATAGTAAATTGAGAAGAAAAAAGCCATCCAGAATGGGGAAAAGGCTCAGAGATGACTGGAACCAGATAAGGACCAAGGGAGACATTCAGAACTGGGCATATATGGAAGGGGTATAGGATCACAAGTGGCTTTCCAGGGGATTTTATACCCTGCTCCTGTATTAGCTTACTCAATAAACCAGAGGACTTAAATCTATTCAGAGAATAAGTCTTCACTAATAATATGACAATATGAATGCTTTTCTTGATGCACAAGATTAAATTAGCAGTTTGAATAACTAAATGGCAGTAGCACTGTGGGAGGAAAAAGGGCTACAACTTGTACAGTCAGTAGGAACTGAGCAATAAAATAAGCAAAAAGCCAAATGTACAGCACCCCTAGAAGTATACAAATGTTAGCTGGGGCCAAATCAGAAGGCTAATTAATACCTGGAGGTACAGAATCTCTTACCACCTCCCTCTCCCCACCAGGACCAGGCATGCTTTGGGACTGTGTGCCCACTCTGATGCTCCAGGATTAACAGTTATTGGATCTCCAATTCCAGGCCTTCTGGTATTCTCCAGCCTCGTGTAGAAGCTTTCTTAATTACCACACAGGCAGTAATGTAAGACAGCGATGAGGTTTGAAGAGCTCCAGACTTGCCTGGCTATGTATGTCTCAGAAAATGTTGCTGACATGATGACAGTTTCCCAGAAAGAACCCACAAGGACAGCACATAGGAAAAATAGTGTCTGTCTGTACAGAAACTGGAGGGGGTTTAACTGGACAGTGTATTATTTAGTACAAGAAGGACTAGTAACGCTGTATCCTGCAGAATTCCCTTCTTTCACACCAGAAGGAATCAGTTGGCACAAAAGCAGTATCAAGGTGTGGGTATCCTGTATATTTCCTTAACTTGGACCTCTGGAGCTTTACAGAAAAAAGTTATCCAGTATTTGATAGTACTCAACAAAAGACTGCTAAAGGTGAAATATTAAGCTGAAGAAGTGCACAATGGTTAACTGCATCTTGGGGGACACTATTAGGAGGGCTACAGGAGGAATTTTAGCAAGTGCATGGGCTACTAATCAATGGAAGTGAAAGCTGTAAAATTTATGGCTGGACCCAATGATCCTAAAGGTGTTTTCCAACCTAAATGATTCTATGATTCTAAAGCATAGAATTCATGACTGAAAATCACAGTTCTCTTCTTATAAACAAACAGGGAGAAGTCTCTAAACCAGAGCCTGGTATGCCAAGAATTTTGTAAGAGGGTGCATGTACACTCTGTAGTGGACGTATAATCACACTAGGAATGTTTCTGATCGGCATTAGCCAGGAAAACACCTTGTCAGGCAGCAGGCTAGAGCATGAAACTCAAGTGAACAGAAAGGTTTACACTCCCATTCTTCCTGATATTAGTTTGAATGGAAAGGCAACACACCACACAGTCACACAAACAAATGTTTGCAGGTTGTGTTTGACAATAAAAATGTACTAGCTCAGACCTTTTAATTAGCTATTCCAATTAAATAAACTTTAGCAACGCACGTTTCCATTAATTGGGATATGGACACTATGTAAGATGACCATCACCTTCTGAAGACTGAGGAGCTCTTCTCAGGCCCTTATCTTGTGCAAGATATCAGATCAACGCAACGTCACACCAGCAGCTGGCCAACTTAATTTTATCTAAACAAAAGTATGGTAACAATCTTCTAGTAAAAGGGTAGACATTTTGGCTGAGCATGTATTACACGTTTCTTTCTTACTTATATTCTACCCATTGATCATACTGGAAGCAGAAAAATCCCTAACACAGGTATCAACTTCAAACAGACAAGCGTATGTATTTATAGTTTGCAAAGGAGATGGAAGATTGTGTACTTAATTGAACAATTTAAAAGGAAACCTCCCACTAGACCAGGTGGGAGCCCCATCCAGCCTGGTCTTGAACACTTCCAGGGATGGAAGCGTTACTATATATGAGAACTAGGATAAATGAAATATATAAACAAATAGTTATCAATGAATACAAGACTCTTGGGAAGAGGGTAAATTCTCCTGGATTCGGATGCAAGGAAAAGACATGGATTTATCATCAATCCCCTTCCACCAGAACAGGTCTGAATTACTTTGCTAAAATCCGTGTACAATTTCTGGGGAAAGCTAGGAGTACTAAGAAGGGCATTCACAAAGTGTGCCAACTTAGAAGATGCCTCAATCAGCCCAGATGAAACAAGAGGGAGAGGATCTCAAGCCCTATCTCAGTTCTTCCTGGGACTTGGCTACATTTCTTTCAACTGCTAGGAAGGCCCTTATTCTAGTCTAGAATCTAGTCTAGACCTTTATTCTAGTCAAAGTTCAAGTTTTCATAGAACCATAGAATAGTTTAGATTGCAAGGGACCTTAAAGGTCATCTAGTTCCAACTCCCTACTATGGGCTAGGACACTTTACACTAGACCTGGTTGCTCAAAGCCTCATCCAACCTGGCCTTGCAAACTTCCAGGGATGGGACCTCCACAACTTCTCCAGGCTCTCTCTTGGAGCGACAACTCTGCTGAAGATCTATAAAACACAGCTGAGTGGGCACTGCTCATATAAACCATAGATGCCTTTACTTGGGAAGTGTCTGAGATGTCAAGTCACAAGCTGGTATCCTACCCATTATACCACGGGATCATATCAATATTAAACTATTCTGTGCAAAGAGCTGCACCTCACTGCTAGCTGCTGGCAGGGATGCAGCTCCATCTGACAGGTCTGTGGCACCAACACCCACAGGATTCAGCCCCGCGGGTGAGATCAATGGAGAAAGGCCTGGCTGCATGTCCCAACGCCGGCCAGTTGCGTGTCCCGACACCAGCCGTGAGCAAGGCCAGGCACCATAGAGGGGGCAGGCAGCCTGGGACCTGCCCAGATCAGGCTCTGAAGTGCCCAGGGAGCTCCCACAGCAAAAGCTGCAGTGCTCAAGGACCTGGCTGCAGGTGCAACCAGCAGCCCCATGGAGAAAGACTTAAGGCTTCCCATTCTGGATCCAGGTGCCTACAAAAGGAATGCCCCAAGAATCCTGAGTTCATTTCTACTGCAAACAGCCAGGTAGTATTTCTAGCCATAACCTGACCTTGCTTTTAAAACAAGAGTTTTGCGGGTGAACTCACCAGATGCAGCACGAGCACAAGAATCAAAGGGACGATGAGAGAGTTTTGCAATCCTACCTCCAGCAATTGCTGTTCAAGGGTACGAAGATGAAACTAATCTCATGTGGGATGTGGTAGAACTGGATCAGAGAGAAATACATGACTTTTTAATTAAACAGAAGAGGAGTAAGAATAAAGAACATGTTGCTTTGAAAAGCTGAGCAAACACAGCCATCGCCTACAGTAAATAAAAACATATTTAAAGACATACTTTCTTCACACAAAAATACTGGAAAACACTGGGTTTCCTTTTCGTTCCAGCTTTGCTTTCTCAACAGTGATTTGCTGGGGATTCCTATGCCCCAGTTTAAAGGCAGCACTAGCTGCCCATGGAGGTAGCCTGCATCCCACCAGAGCCAGCCAGGGACCCCCAGGGCTGGCAAGGAGCTCAGTCAAGCCATTACCTGTGTAAAGTCCTTTCACTGAACCATAGCACATGTTTTATTAGAAAGATCCAAAGACTGAAACAGGCCGTTCGTTAAAGAGCTCAACATATTATTAACTCCAAATGAAAGGTAAGACTTTCAAAAGCATCAGCACGAGACTAAAATTGCCTTCTTTAGAGCCAAGGGGAGCTTACCCCTGACCTTGACGGGAGGAGGGTTTGGTGAGCTTGCGTTAACTATGAGTCCTTTTGAAAATCCCAGGCAAGGTGGTGAAACACGAAGATTAAGAAGGCTGCCAGAAGAAGTGGTGCACTAATGGCAATTTATTCCCCTTGACCCGATGCATTAATGCTTATTTCCTGCACACACAGACTGTATCGTGTAAATCAAATCGGCTCCTTCTCTAAATGTAGATTGGAAGAAACACCTAGGCTTCCCTTCAGTTCGCAGCAGAGGTGTTTGTCAAAACAGCTGTACAGCTCCTTGCCAATGCATCAATATATGAAGGAACACAAATCTAGTCACAAACCAAGCAAGAGCAGGAAGAAAACTTAAAAAGAAAACCTGATGTTATACTGCAAACGTGGCCCAGTGGCTAGAAGAAGCAACAGGATTGGTTTTCTATCTACACAAGCAATTGCCAAATAGATAAAAACTGGCTTTAAAAGCCTTGTACACAAAACCATAAATCTTCTAACAAGATAAAACTGCAGCTGCATCACTCTGACATAACAATGAGTGATACTTGGGTGTTCTAGTTCTCATTCACATAAACATATATATGTGACCATAAACAAATCTGGATGGAAAGCTTAGTTGCATATGGCAAGGCAGGGAGGGCTTCAAGATATAATAACCATGCATAATTAACTGTATCCTAGAGAAACTTGCTGACCAACCTTTTCCCTACAAGTGACATTTCCCAGTGAGAAGCACGTCACATCACTGCTGATACTCTCAGGCAGCAGGCGGAAGCAGCGCAGGGTCTGAACTAGTAACAGCTTTTCAGCTGCAGAAATTACTTTTTGGTGAAGGTCAAGGTGTGCTCCCACGTCAGTGAAGGGAAACCAGCAAAGCACCCATTCCTTCACCAAAGAGAACTTTTCAGGCACCAGTGGCAAGACCCTAGTTCTGCTCTGGTCAAGAGGAGCCCGGCCTCTGACTTCACTAGAGGCAGACTTTCACTGTGAAACACTGGTTAACATTTTTGCTGACTTTTGGATGGTTACACAGCCTCTGCAACACATGTAAGCTAAGGTGAGTGTGTTTGCTGCTTGGTTGTGGGTTCTTTTTAAAAGCAGCATTCATAGACTTCATTTATGAAAGACAATAGATTTTCTCCATGCAATGGGAATATAAAAATTAAACAAGCATTTTCAAATGGAGCTCCAAGGCAATTCTGGAGGTACTAAAAGAAGTGCTGGCCAGCTCTGAAGGAAAATATCAATGAAGGAAAATTTCATTAAAAGAAGTCTACAAAATCTTAAGAAGGCAATTCTTTCAATTGCTCTGGAACATATATTTGTGTGTATCGATGGGCCAGAACAGCCATTACTTAGTATCAATTGAATGCCTATACTGATGCCATAATGCAAAAATAACAACTACCTCTTGCTTTTTCATGGCTTTATCAAGCTGCAGGGTCAGGTCCTTACAAGAAAGTTTCCAGTCTGTTCTGAAAACAATTATTATTGTCTGTACAAAGCTTTTTCAATGGTTCCTTTGCCACATCCCGAGACAAGACCAACAGTGGGAAGCTGGCAACGATTAACAAAAGATCTCAAGGATCATAGAGGACTGCAACTATGCATGTTTTTGGAAATACAAGACATGGGCATGATTTTATCATACTGTGATGCAAGCTGAGGAAAAAAATGAGCAGAGAAGATATTTTGTTTAATGGAAAACTTGAGGCAGTGAGCTCTGTAAGGCATTAAGAATGGACATAACCAAAGATGAAAAACAGTAGCATAAACTCTGGGAAAAGAAATACTTAAATAATCAAAGAAAAAGAAAGAAAAAAAGCATTTATTTGAATGCAGCAGCATTCCTGATAAGATGCACATCTACAACTATGTACCAACACAGAATTTTGGGAAGAAAGGATTACAAGACTACAGGTGTTTATGGACAAAACCACCACACCCACTGGACAGAAAAGGTTATGTCTATATAAGCAAGCAGTACAGAGCAATAGAAGAGGACCTGTAGACTGATACAGCTCATGGTGAGGATCTAACATTCAGACTACACACAGGTAGAAGATTTCACTTTGAACTGGCTCTAGTCTGGTACAATGGACTTTGTGAACTCCCAGAGCACATTTTCCTTTTCAAATTTACCTGAAAAAAATCTAATTCAAATACTCCAATACACTTAAAAAGCACCCTCCTAATCTGAACTAGAAGTCATGCTTACATATCCAAAGTGTCCTGTGTCAGCACCGGTTATATTTGGATTAAATTCCCACATACTGAGTACACAAAGCGTGATGCCAAGCTTACAGTATCACAGAAAAATTCAGGTTGAGAGGGACCTTTGGAAGTCATCTAGTCCGACCTCCTGCTCAAAGCAAGGACAACTCCAAAGTTTGATCAGGTTGCTCAGGGTCTTCTACTGTTGAGTGTTGACTGTCTCCAAAAATGGGAGATTCCACAGCCTCTTTGGGCAACCGTACTTGGGCCACAACCTCTGGTGGCCAATGCTTAACTGTCTTGAGAACTTTTTTTCCTCATATCCAACCATAATTTCCCTTGCTACAGCTTGTGGCTGCCTCTTCTTTTCCTTTTGTTGCACACCTGCGGGAAGGGTCTGACTCCACCTTTTCTGAGTCTACTTGGCCTTGTCTTCTCTAAGAACAAACCCAGCTGTCTCAGCCTTTCCCTGTATTTCATGTTGAAGTAAACACTTTAGTGGTGCTCCACAGGACTCTCTAGTTTGTCAACCTCTCCCTTGTACTGGAGGCAAAAAGCATTTTAAATATGGCTTCCTAGTACCAAATACAGGGGAATGAATAATCACTTTCCTCAGGCTGCTGGCTTTGCTCTTTCTGATGCAGACCTGTATGTGGTTAGTCTTCATCATCATACTTGCTGTCTATCAAGATACCCAGCTTCTTTTCTACAACTGGCCAGTCAGTGACCATCTTGTGTTACTTTGCAGAAATTTTGTATCCCGAGTATAGACCTTCACACTTAGTTCTGCTGAATGTCACGAGATTCTTGCTGGCCCGTTCATTGAGCTTGCTGGGATCCCCTGAGAAGCAGTCCCACTCTCTAGCATCAAGTAATCCCCAGGGCCTCGAGTCGTCATGCTTTAGACATGGTTCAGAAGATCTCAGAACACAAACTGACAAGCATGTACAATATTAATTTACCTACAAACTTTCTGAAGATACAGTCCCTCCCATCGCCCACATCACTGACAAAAAGGTTAAACAGAATTGGTCCCACTGTTAGCCCCGAGGAACACAACGTGTAATTAGCCTCCATTTAGATGGATATTGAACCACCAACCACCACCTTTTGAACTCGGTGGTCTGGCCTTTTATTCACTCACTGTGCAGTCCACCCATTCAGCGCATACCTCCCCAGTTAGCCACAAGGATGCTGTGAGACTGTGCTGAAAGCCTGGCTTAAGTCAATTAAACGAAATCTACTGTTGTTGTCCACAGGGTCACCCATTTTACCACAGAAGGCAAGAATCAAGTTGGTCAAGCTTGACTTACCTGTGGTAAAACCAAGCTGGCTGTTCCAAGTCACATTATTGCACTTTGTGAAAGTGCAGCCTCTCAAAAACAGCCTCTGAAAAGCACTCTCAGACACATCCCATCTAGCTCCATGGGGATTTGTGTACGTCCACTCTACTCAGGTAGTTCCTAACCCAGTTCTATTCTATTGTAAGCAGGATCTCCCTCATGCAAATTCTGCTACTAGGCACAGAGACCAGGGGCAACTGACAGCAGATTTCATATATGAAGACCCAGCCTTTCCTGTGCCCTTCATCAGCTATTGCCTTAGTCTTCTTTCCACTGCCAATGTACCTGTAGAAGCCCATCTTGTTGTCTTTCACATCCTTGACTGTTTTCAAACTCAGATGAGCTTTGCCCTTCATAACTCTATCCCTAACAGACCACAGAATGCTTTTATATTGTTTCTGGGTAGCCTGTCCTCACTTCCACCTCCTAGACAATTCCTTTTTGAATTTGAGCTCAGCTGGAAGTTGTTCTTTCAGCCAATCTGGCCTCCCGCCATGCCTGCTGCTTTTCCTGTATGTAGGAATGGACAATTTTTGTGCTTTGAAGAAGTTTTCCTTGATGATCAGTCAGGTCTCCTGGGAGCTTTTGTCCTTCAGAACTCTCTCTTACAGTGTACCATCAATCAGTTTTACGAAGCAAACGTCCAGGACCTTTATTCTGCTACTTGTTTTGCTCTCTTCTCTCAGCATCTTAAAACTTGAGCACTGTATGGTAACTGCAGCCAAGACTGACATTAAAAACCACATCCCTAAACAGTTCCTTGTTTGTGAGTAGCGAAGGCCAGTAAAGCACCTCCCTCAGTCTACTCATCTACAATATTCATCAAGATATTGTCCTTTTTGCATTCTACAAGTCTCTCGGATCGCCATACCATGTCACATACCCAGTAAACAGCACGGTTGTTAAATTTTCCCTGAGAACCAGGACATGCAATAGAAACACTCACAGGACTTCACAGGATCATAGGGGAATTTGGGTTTGAAGAGACCTCCAGAAGTCTTCTATCCAATCTCCTATTCAAGGGAGGGTCAGCTCTGAGATCAGACTGTGTTGCTCAGGATTCTATCCAGCTGGGTCTTGAAAACCTCCAAGGACGAAGACTACTCAACCTCTCTGGTTCCTGTTCCACTTCTTGCCTCCCCTTGTGATAAAAAACTTTCCTTAGAGCCAATCAGAACCTCCCATTTCAACTAACACCTTTCATCTCTCATCTTTCCACCATACATTGCTGTGTAGAGCCTATCCCTGTTTCTCTTGATGTCCTCATTGTGGGTATTAGAAAGCTAGTGTCTTCCCTTCTCATGGCTTTACCTCCTTTTTAGCAGGAAGCTCTATAAAAGATTCCACTACAATGTCTCTCTTACTGAACTCCCTTCTGATCCTAACCCATAACCTCTTGACCAGCCTGTTGCCCAGGCAATAGCAAAGCTCTGTGCATTCAGGACACTCCTTTGAAGAGGCTGCAATGTCATCTTTCTCTAAGAACCTGAGGCCATGCACTATGGCACTGCAGTTGTGTGAATTATCCCACCATGTCTCTGCAAATCCAAAGACATCGGTGTGCTGCAACTGTGCAGATTTCCACTTCCTCCCAGCATGCCAGCTGGTAAAGACACTTTTGCCCCACACTGTTGAGTTGATCCCATCTGTCCACAACAACACCCATGTCTTGAAAAAGGTCCTGCAGTCATAAAGTTCAAAATGTTGCCATGACACCAGGTACAGCAGGGGTGTGAATATGCAGGACGCATGCCCCTTTCCCAGGTTTTTCCCCTTGAATGGCAGGATGGAGAACACTGCTTGGGCTCCATCCCTTCACAAGGGATCCCTGAGCCCCGTAAATCATCCTTAATCTGCCAAAGTATTACTAGTGACCACATGAGAGAGTAGCTAAGTCTGATGATTGGCCAGGCCTTGGCAACCTCTGTGATGTCCTGGATCCAGTCTCTGGGGAAGCAGTAAACTTTGGAAGTCATCAGGTCCCGTCAGCAGGTGGATGTCTCCATTCCCTACACCAGGGAGTCTTCAATCCCAATTACCCATTGCCTCCTCTTAGTGGCACTGGGTATGAGTAGTTGATCAGGCACTGCTGACCCAAACACCTCTCTTGCCAGAACTCACTCCTCTCCTGTTTCCAGGAACTATACATTTTATTAAATCTGTATTATTAGCCTCACATATTTGTGTTACTGAGGAGGACACCAGGTACGGTTATATCTTACCATTAACTTACCTGAAAGAAACTGTTTAAGACTGGACAGGAAACACTATCGTCCTTAATAGTAATGCCTAAAATTCAGGCTTCTCAAAGTGAAAAAAACATAGATGTAAGAAGCATAAGCACAGCTGCTTATTAAGATGGCAAAAAAAAAGCAACAAAGCAAATATTCCTAAAACGGTAAAAAAAATTAAAATAAAAAAATAAAATCTTAGGTTCGTGCACACATTAAAAAATGCATAAATGCATACACAGAACGCTCTGTAGAACCAGGGAAGTTGATTACTTGTCCATGTCATGATGCATGCTGTTAATATTGAGTGTGTGCACAAACCTTTAATGCCAGACTTCACAGATCTCGCTGCGGTCAGGAACTAAGCCAAAGCCATAAATGTAACACCCGATTTTCAGGGGAGATGGGAATGTGGAAAAGAGTTCGGGAAATTCTCCTACGAGGATGCCTTTCAATCTCTCCAGACAACATTTTCTATAGCCTCCAGGCACTGGGATGTGGCACAAGGGCTTTCCTTCATCTCTAGGTCAATCCAGTGCAGCCAAAGGCTGCTAAGCCCATCCCTTTCCTTCAGACATACATGGGAAGAAACTCCCCCTTCTGCCACTGGACTATACACGAGAGGAGAGAGAGAAAGGGAAGAAAGAGGGAAAAAAAAAAAAAGGCAGCGTCTTCTGTCCACCATTTTAGAGAGAGAAAAGGAATTCACCAGCTGCTCTCCTAGCTGACATCCAAATGGAAAAGGCAAGAGACCAGGCTGTTTCCTCACTGCATTAGACGTGAGAGGAAGCAGGGAAGCAGGATAGGAAGAGGGCAGGAAGCAGCCAAGAAAAGGTAAGAAGAGATGCTAAACTTCCCCATGTCCTAATGCCACTGCATTTGAATCCAAATTCTTAAAAGCCTACAGCCTAGCTGTGGAAAAAAGACTTTGGAAAAGCTGTGGGGGGTGGGAAGGATGACTTTCTCAGCAGAAATACATGTTTTGCTTTGTTTTGTATTTGCATGCTTCATCCAAAGTGTTACACAACATGAAGCTTTATATAGCTATATGAGAACACATACTCACCACACGTTCAGGGAAAAACCCCAACCACAGTGTTCAAATCAAAAAAACCCTCATCCAAATCTAAGAGGACCCTAACGCAGGCTGCTGACGAGGTACCACAACAACAACAACAAAATTATGCATTAGGAAATATTCCTTTCTTACTTGTGAGAGAACAGCTTTCCCCAAAGAATTCTGTGTAACTCCATGCCCCAAATTGACTAACATTTGCCAGAGAGCAACGGCTGCTGCAGGATTCCTCTGGCAAACACTGTATCTCAGACTTTTCTCTTTCTCAATATGCTGCGATTTCCTCTGGAAGGGAGAGATCATCTATACTACAAAGAGGTGCAGTACTAACACTTTTGGAAGTAAGTAATTTTGTAGCAATATATAGCATAGAGAGAAATACAATACGTGGGCAGAAAAATTCCTGAGCGGAAAGAGATTAGAAAAACACTCTGATAAACAAACACCATCAGAGCTTATTGTTTTATTCAATGCAAAAAATATTAAGTAACCGTTTGCTGTTCCTAGAAAGAACTGACTTCTGTTGCCAACAGCTGTAGTTTTTCATAGGAATTATAATACTATATTGAAGATTAATGTTTCTGACAAAAGCATACAGTTATCCAAACTAGGGCAAAAAGCAGAATAGTCTTTTCCCAATGAAACAGACCCACATTATTTTTGTTAACTCTTACTGTGGCAGAAGTTTTGATCTTCAAAACCAGGAACTCAGGCTGCTGATGTTTATAATGATTAAGTCTTGCAATGCCACTCTGCACAGAGTGTTTTATCACAGGTTCTTAGACAAGCAAGAAACACACCCTATCATCCTGATATCAATTAAAGTCATAAACATTTACCTCCAGAAGCACATGACTTTAAATTTAAATTCTTGAGATTCTGGGGTTTTACAATGATGCTTTCCCTACCTTAAGAAAATTTTCCCCACGGCTGTGCCCACCTGACAGATCCATAGGAGAGAGGAGAAAGGTGACCCCAGGCAAAAGGCTGCCCTATGCATAAAGTAAGCAAGCAAGGAGAAGGAATTTGGGGTCGCTTTGCTGCAATTATACAGATGCAAACGACCCTACCTGCCTGCATGCCACTCTCCTGATTCCCACGGAAAAACTATTCCTCACCCTCTGCAGGATTAGGGTCTTCTGTGTTTCTTGGAACTACAGCAGATAACAGTATACAGAAATATTATGTTTAAGTCAACTGACGTTCAGCAATAAAACTCAGGATATCACAGGTTTTAAAGTTCATTTATTCGCAAGCAGCCAAACAGCATACTCTGGGTTGAATCCCGGGCCAATTTACAGTTCCACTCTATGCTGCTCCATGAAGACTACACAGAGTTACACAACTTGGGAATCGATAAATCCAGTGCCTTGGAAGAGTTTGCCCAAGGGCTCCCGATGAGTCAGTGGCAGTCAGTTTAGGTCTCAGACTTTGGTTTCCATTTTGTAGTTGCTCGGTCCACCAGATCATATTTACACTACATTGCCAAAAAATGTTTTTATTCCTGTCCTTCTGAAATTGCTGTTTGTTTGGTTCGTTGGTTTGGTTAGGGATTTTTTTACTAGGGGAAGAAAATAAATTGAAAGCTTCTTAACAATTAATGTTGTGATTTTTTTATTTTTTTTTTAACTGGGAACCAACAAACTGTATTTCTCAGCTGAAGCAAAGATAAAAAGCCTGATCTCTTGGAGTGTGTAGCACAATAATCCAAAGGCCAACAGAAAAATCACTGTGCATGTGCCACAGTTCTTACATTCAGATAGGGAACAGCTAATGGTCCACTTTTACTGACTTTAAAAATCCTACATGCAGTCAGTGAGAAGTGAAATACTATAGAATGAAACCTTCCCTCAAGGAACAACTTGCCACCAGTCCTTAGTCCTGCAAGAGATCTGCAAAAGCTGAGGATATTTTGCTTGAGTAAACAGAATTTTAATTGAGCATAAACAAGTGAACAGCAGGCATGCAATTTCCATAAGTATGCAGGATTCAAAGGGGAAAAATCTGGGGCCATAAAACCAACTACAATTTAAAAAGTTTTAGGGTCTAAAAAAAAAAAAAAAAGTAGTGTGTATGTGGCAGGCTTTTTTTCACTAGAAGTGGATTCTTTAAAAGAAACTGCCAGAAAGAAATCATCATTTATAAGAACTGTTTCCAATAAGGCAAAAGTTATCTAGCATGGCACTAAAGAACACGTTTAATTTTAAGTATGCTTATAGTTTTATTAGAGTTATTGGCTTTTTCCATGGTTAAGGCCAAGCATATGCTCAAGTACTCTGCTGAGACAAAAGCTTACAAGTTTGTTGTTCAGAATGCAAAGTGAGGCTTTTTATCCCAAACCACATTTTCTTGCATGTAATCAGCACTGATGATGCCGCCATAGTTTCCAAATCATTCCAGGGTGCACTCAGCATTTATTAGGGCACAGATGGTGCTCTCTTTCTCTGACTTCTAAAGAACATGCCTAAATATTAAAACAAACTTGGCTATCTGCCTCTTATCCTGTTCTTACACTCTGTATTGCCACAGTCAAAGTAACTGTAACCTTTGATCTGATCTGGAAGCCTTTTCTAATTTACACACAAAATTTGGCAATAGGATTATCAAGTACAGTCAACCCACTCGAAACCGGAGAACCTGACGTGCATAAATCCAGCACGTTAGTCACAATTGATCAAGAACAGGAACAAGCAATCCACAAAACAATCAAAAGCACAAAAATTGGAAACAATTTTTCTGCCCACAAAGTACGCGATCCTGACTGTACTCAACGGTGGTGTGTGCATTTCTGGAACTGTAAGGGAGTATTTCACAGCTTAACCAGCAATTAGCAAAGGAACAGCCTGATTTCTAAGGCAAATAAAGAGCATTAGCGTGACAGGATTTGTCATAACAGCGAGCAAGGTCTTTTCCAACACACTCAACACTGCAAGCCTGCATTGTGCTAAGAACTTGCAGTGTTTTCCTTTCTAGGCAGCAAGGGACATTTATTTCCCTAAATTCTGGAAATTATTTACCCATCTCCGAGCAAGCATAAAGCAGCCTCCACAGAGACACAGCAGAAAGGCAAGCTGTCACAACATTCCATTAAAAACGTCCTAAGGTAAGAGAATGTCAGATTTGTCCAGCAGATCTTGACAAAACGTTCTTGAACGTGCAGCTAACGGGGACGCAGGTGCACATGATGGTCAACGGGTCTTAGTCACCCATCTTCACAGGCTTTCAGTCTCAGGCAAAGCACACTGATACTGGAAAAATCACACATCACGTGCATCAACATACATGTGACCAAGCTCAAACAGGGTGGGGGAGTTGGGGTGGAGGGCTTGAAGCAGGGTTAATCAGACTGCTTGGAAACGACGTTCCCAAGTGAAGACTAGTTCACTACCTCGCCGGTAACTTTGAGGTTAGCAGCCAGTGCTTGCTGCCAAAACCTAGGGCAAGAAAACGTGCATTTTAAGCAGTCATCTTGACTTCAAAACAGCTCAACTGCAGGCATGGATTGGCAAAGAACTCACTTCTGAACAAACACTAAATCCAGAAAACTAGTTTTAGAAATACACTTAAATGTCAGAAAGCCAGAAATTTGAGTAAATAAGATTAGCTAACACCCCCTAAATCAGTTAGCTCCTAAATTTGCTTTAAAATTAAGCAATGGCTAGTAATTTTGGCAGTAATGATCCTAGACATTTGCACTCCAGTAAACACAATAAACAAAATAAATCTAAATTAGCACATGGTACTAAACCAGAATTACATTAAAATAATAATAAAAGTAAGTAAATAAAAATTCTGTCAGTATGTACAATCCAGAAACAGAAACCACTGTAAAACATGCATAAAACAAACAATAATCAGGTTTTGCTGGTGAAGAGACTGTTCTGTTGCTAGTCAAAATGACTTTTTATAGTCTGTTCCCTTTGGGGCAACGGAGTCTGGGTCTTCCTACATCCTAGCCTCTCCCAAGGCAGCCTCTCCTGCCATCTCCCAGTCTCCTGAAACTCAGCCCTGCTCGCTCCCCGAACTTTGCAATACTTCCTGTTGTTTGGCTGGCTTCCCCTTCTGTTGGCATCTACATGACGCATAACTTGAAATTACTGGTACATTCAATTCTTTCAAAATCCCAGCTTGAGAACAAGCTTCAAAATATCAGTAACAACAATCCTGGCCTTACCTGCAGGATCTTGCACTATTTCCTGACGCTTCATCATCAGCTTCTCTTTAACCCACGGAAACTCCTGCAAGGAATCCAAGAAGGCATCAAAAGCCTTGGGTCCTCTGGTGGGGAGGATATCAAGGAGCATCATGGTCTTCCTCTGACTGGTGGTTTGGGATTTTATTTCTTGAACATGACTGTCTGTGAGAATCCCTTCTTGGTAGAGATACTGAATAACAACTCCATCCACCAGCACCTCTGTGCAGAGCTCCAGGCGCAGGGAGCGTAAAAGCTGCTTGTCTCTGGCATCCATCTGGCAACCTAGAGCATGAGAAAAGGAGTAGGGAAATGCCTGAAGGTTAAAATACCTCAACCTTTAACATCCAGAAGTGATGTTTGGTACCTGACAACTTTTAGAAAGAATCACCAACCTGGGAAAGCTATTAGTGATTCCCACCATCTTCTTTCCACTCAGATTTCATTATCTTATGAGCTAAAATGCAGCTGCATTTGGGCAATATTAGGCAGGAAGGGAGCCTTCAGCATTGTAAAGACCAGTCATTTGCTGGAATAAAACCCATGCCAAATAACACTGCTCACTAACCGGTCAAGGTCCACACTAAAGGCAGCTGGAGCATTTGCCAGTCGTTCTCTGTTCCTGATGCCTGTGGTGCTATTGCTGTTGCAGCACCTTTGCTGCAGCAGCAGGACCGGTAGAGGCAGCGCAGGCAGGCAGGGAGCATCGGCAGGGACAGAATCATCGGGTAGCTTTGGCCGACACGATGCATTTTAATTTTACAAGGGGTGGAATCGTACCTCAGGCACCAGGTCATTCTTCCCCCTGACTCATGCTGAAAGGCTGCTCTGGAACCTGACTGATTTGATGATGAGAAACTTTCTTCGAATTTCCATCTCAGATTTATCCACCTACTATTTATAGGCATTTGTTCTGCCAAAACTGTTCTTTAGCTTAAGTAGCTCTTCTGCCTCCCTGGTATTTACCCTTCTAATGTGTTCACAGGAAGCAATCGGATGCCCTCTGCCAGCTTTCATTTCACTTGACTAATACTCTGACTAGACACAAGCTGGAAATGATGCATTTTATAGCCACTCCACAGAAGAGGAATCAAGGTCCAGAGAGACCACGCAACTCATCCAAGATCATACCGGGAGTCCATGCCAGACCTATGAACCGAATCAAGATGTCTAGTCTAGGCCTTAATGACAAACATATCCCTGAGCGCATTAATGGCACTTGAAAAGGAAAATGACAGTCATACAATTAAATCCTTTCTCACGACTAAATAATGAAGTCAAAAAGCTGCAGCAGGTGTTGAGAGTAATTACCAAGAGAGTTTCTGATAATTAAAGTAGAAGCTGCTGTTCGAACAGCCAGACGTTGCAGGAACTGTACTTCATTCAGCTTGAGGATACAAGTATAGGCAGAGGTTTTCAAAGCTCCTCTAAGAAACCCACTAAAGTCTTTGCATCATTGGAGGTGCTACTGACTCCCAAGGCCCTATCAAAGGCTGGTTGGTTGGCCTGGTTTTTAAAATCTAGGGCAGGCAACCAACAGAACATATAGGCGTGTACATGGCATCTTGGACAGAATGCAAGAGCATAGGACCACAACAGAGAATGGAAAACCCTGTATGTAATGCTTTCTGATAAAGCTACTTTCCAAAAACACTTCCCCTGAGTGCTGAGAGCATTGCTGGATGGCACCTTCCCAGGTGGACTCCATCTTTCTAGGGCTATGCAGTAATGTTTCTCATATCCTGACGTGAATTTTGAGGTGCCCATCTGCTGCCTTGGGGTCATTTGAGAATCAAACAACAACTATCCTGACACACGTCCTTAAAAAATATTAGTTTGCTAAGCATAGCTCAACCACCAAACTCCATCATGGAGTGAGATGACAGTGCAAGAAAAGATATGGAAAAAGAGCAGGTAGGAAAGAGAACTGAATTTCCCCATTTGATGCTAGATGCTCATCTTGGACAGGTAAACTGAAGAATCTAGTCTCTAACATGCACGACATTTACACTACTGAGAGAAATAACTGGATCAAAGCAAAGCCAGATAAAATTCAGGCAGCAGATCCCTGTCCCTGAGCTCACGAAGTGCTTGCGGAGTTCAAGACAGGTACCCAACAGCAGCTCCAACAGCCTCATCTCAACCCAGGCAGAAAACTATTTCAGATGCTACGAAGCTCTCGTGCTTCATATTTTGTATGGGACACCAAGAGTCTGCAACCAGGAGCCTCCTTGCCCAGGTGCCAGACCAGAAACATCACCTTCTCCAGCCACTGTGCAGCACTTGATGAGCTCCCCTTCTTCATGACCAAACGCTTTTCAAAAATGAGGCCTTTTCAAACCATCTCGGGCATTGAAGAAATGCCTATCAAGCCATGAATCTGAAGGGGGAACTTCTGCTGAAGAAGACCTTTGGCTCGCTGACTGCAGAGTGAGCACAACTGAGGTTTTAATGCCCTTAACACCAAGGTCCCTGGCCCAGGAAATTTCCAGGATGGGACATACTGATTTTTAAGGTCTTTTTAAAGATAAGTATTGCTTCGTGAGTGTTTATGAGGAGAAGGAAATGTCTGAGTCAGGAACTAAGCAGCCAGATATGTAAATATATCAGGACATGGGCACGTTAACAGTGTAGGGATGAAGTTTAGTGCAACAGGGAATTAATTTAAAATAATTTTAATCACAGCCTGTATCTGGGAATCCAAAATAAATTTTCTCTGGCGATGCTGGTGCCAGAGGGAAAGTAAAAAGATGAGACATCCATTTGCTCAAAAGATGATATGGCCCAAAGCTTCTCCAGATACTTCTAAAAATGCATCTTTCCCATTGCAGAGCCAAATTTCAAGGAATTTACCCCCAACATCCTGCTGAATGAGCCCTTGACTTATCACCACACCACCGCGGGCAGGGTCGCGTTTTTCTGCATCAGGCATGGAATCTGCCCTTGAAAAGGGATAAAACTTCTGAAAGGCTCCTCCCTAAAAAGACCCCTTCTGAGCCGAAACCGAGCGTTCGCTCAGTTCCAGCCTGGAAACACCGTGGCATTTTCCCAACCGCCACCTGCCCTGAGCTGCTCGGGTCTCCCGGTACCTTCCCGTCTACCTGCTTAGCGCCCTGCCTAATTAATGAGTGATTCTGGCTACTGGCAGCACGCCTACAGGTTAAAAACCCCCGCCCTCCGCAAAAAAAAAAAAACCAACAACATATATATATTAAAGAAAAAAATACAACATCAAGTTTAGTTTTCAGCTCCTCCCCGGTAACCGAGCCCCGGAAGCGCTGCTCCTGTCGCAGCCGGGGTCCGCCTGCCCGACCTGCCGCCGCCTTGGGCCCCACTCCCCGTTGGGGCTCCGTCCCGACAGCCTTCCTCCCCCTCCGCCTGCCCCGGCTGCCGCAGAGGAGGCGGGCGTTACCGCAGGCC
>VZTM01038915.1:159750-172715 GCA_013400555.1 Jacana jacana
GCCGCGGGCCGGCCGAGGAAAGGCCGCCGCCGGCCCCACTGAGGGCGGGCCGCCATGTCAGCTGTGGGCAGCGGTCGGAAGGCATGACCGCTTCTTTACCGCCTCCCCGCCGGGAAGGTGGGCTTGGGCGAGGGGGCAGTGCTGCGAGGGAGCGGTCTGCTCCTGGATTTGGGGGAGAGGGCGAGGGGCTGGCAGTGGGGAGCCGGCCCACGTCCGGGTGGGCAAGGGGGTAGAGCCCCCTGCCCCAGGCCAGCTCGGCAAAGGTCGCCGCCGCTTCCCGTTGCCGAGGGGCTGCCTGAGGGCGGGGGTCTCGGGGGTGTCCTGGCCAAGGAGGCTCCTTCCCAACAGCGTGGAGGGACCTGCCGCGCTCTCTGCATCTCGGCGGTGGGGTGGTTTGGTTTGTGTTTGTGGTTTTGCTTGGGTTTTTGGTTTTTTGGGTTTGTTTTTTTTTTAAGAAAGTGGGGGAGTTGAAGCTAAAATTAAATTAGAAACTAAAAAACCCGGGGTGTTTTCGTGGCGTTAGAAACAGCTGGTCTCGTTGCTCTCTGGGGATGCAGGTTCTTCTTTCTAAGTGTATGCGAAGCCTTCATCCAGGTGCTGCTGTCATTGTATCACACTTACAGAGATACTGTAAGGAGCACTATAGATATGTATATTCGGCTTCATTCTTGTCATCTGAGCAGCCTAAAAAGGAGGAAGCTTTCACAGCTGAAAGCCGTTGAGCAGGATCCAGCCTGTGTCTGCCACATTTCAAGTGCTGTGGATATTCTCAGAGTTTTATTCAGCCCTTACTTAATACAGAAACATCTCTTTCACATCATTTTATACAAGTGTTTGAAACCAAAGTACAGTAGAAAAGGGAAAACAGTGATTCATAGGGCTATAAAAACGAGGTGGTGTCATTTCCTACCACAAATCATCGAAGAATTTTTTTCCTCCTTTATGTAGGAGTGAGGTGTCACACAGGCTGGGGCAGTGGCAGCCCTTCTCTTTCATGTCAGGACCAAAATAGCCATTAAAAAAAAGAAAAAAAAAAAAGATAAATAAGTGAAAGAAGATCCTGCAGAGCTGGAATGTGCTACCTTGAAGCTGCAGGCAACCACAGCAAGTTGGCCGCGCTGCTCGGCTTGCTAATGCCTGCCCTCTGGAAAAGCAGGGAAGGTGGCTGCTGCAGCTGGAAATGCTGCCACTGTGTGAATCCCGTTTGTACATTCCGTTTAGACTAATGGTACAGATTTAAGGGTATTTGGAAATGTCTTATGGGAACCTTTACACGCCTTTCCTAGGTACTGCACCCAGGAAATATTTGCCATGGAAAGATATAAGTGAAAACATTATTGGTAGAGCTCACATACTGCATACGCTCAACATGGTATTTATCTACAAGATTTTGCATACAGATAGACATTTGGGCATACTCAGAAAGCTTAGATTCTTTTCCTTTGGTTTTCCTGTGGCTGATAGCAAAGTTGAGAATTTCTGTGGATGCAGAATGTAAACCACAGTCTTAAAAGCAAAGCTTGTACACTGGATTTAAGAGATTTTTTTAAAATGTAAACATTTATTGTGGCCAGCTTCTGCAGAGATGCTAGTTATTTGGCAAATTTAAAGCAATATTTTTGTTTAATTGACGTAGTGCTTTTATCTAGCTTTATTTCAAGACAACACATTTGAGACAAGGAGGTTAAATTCCTCTTAAATAATTGATAAATAATACCTTATTACAATATATCTCTTAAACCAAGGTGAATGTTCTTTGTCTCAGGCACACATATTAGTCTTCTAGGAACACAGACATAAAAGAATTTAAATACTCCTGTGGGTTGTTTCAGAGTGATGCATTCATGTATATACTATGACCTTGACAACACTGGAAACCACACAAGTAGGTCATCATCAGTAACTCTTAAGACCACAGGCGTCCGCTGCTGTTCTAGCCAAAGTACAGCAGAGGTGGGTTTGAATGTTCATGTCATGGATAGTTTGTAATACCGGCCGTGAGAAAGACACATTTGTAAACAACACAAAACGGCACCGGGGAGCAGAGAACACCACGAACCATCTATATGATCACTCCTCAGCACAGCGCTGTACGGCTACTGAAAGTTTCTGGTATTTCTGATTGCCAGCTCTCTGGGGGTTGGGTTTGGTTGGTTTTTTTTTTTGGTTGGTTGTTTTTTTTCCAGTCACGATCCGAGGAACTGTATTATATCTGGAATTGGAATGACCAAACTTGGGAGACTTAAAATCATCATTGCGATCCCAACAGCTGCATTTAATTGCAGATAATGTGCCTACACATTAAAATAGAAAATGAAGACAGCAGTTACATCACTTGCATTTACTGTATCTTTTTGCCAGATGAGGCAATTAGGGTTATTTATTTTATACTGTCCAAGAATATCTTAGAAAGTTAGCAAAACATATGGATATGCACAGAGCAACTCCGGTTCCCGCTGAAGTAAATAGTAGCAGTTGTGCAGCCAGCATTTAGTCACGTCTTTGCTTACAGCCTAAACAGAGATGGGAGGAAGGAAAGCCATGAAAGGAAACAGATAAGCCCGGGAAGGAAGAGGATGACAGCAGAGGTCCGAGTCTAATTAGCGGCAAAATCTGGTGCTTCCTTTTCCTTCCACTAGTTTATAACTAGCGCTGTGACCTCACTAACGGACACTGTAAATGCGCTGCTGGTGTTGCGGGTTCAGCTTCAGCCCTGCAGCCCAGGCGGTGGTTCTGCTCTGCAGCTACAGAGTAGGGATGCGCACAGGTGATACTTCAAGGAGAGAAGCACTTAAACTTTTCACTTTTTGGTTCTGTTTGGGTTCAGCACTGATTAAAGTTCTTCCAGATCAGTTCTAGTCCAAGTCCAGCAAAACTTCAGAAGGATGGTTTGGTTTTATTCCAGTTTTTAGAGGAAAAATAAACAAATAAATATTTGAGCCAGTTAAGGTTTAGCTCAACCCCCAACTAACTCTGTTCAAATCTCAAAACTAACCATGATTTTAAAAAGTGGGTTAAAAAAAAAAAATATTTCCTTGACTTTGTAGATCGCTGTATCTAAATCAGTCATTATAAACTGGTCAGCCCTGCACATCAGTATCATCGGGCTTTTAGACTTAAACCCTTGTTCTCTCTGGTTCTGTGGACTGGGGGTTCACCAGTGGTCATCAGGCCACACTTTTGAGGACTGCTGAATTTGAGATAGGAAGTCCGAATCTTTAAGAGCCAAGCTAAGTGACATCTCTCTTCTAACAATGCTCTTCTCTTTATGGGTGGGTTATTCCAGATCAGAATACCAGAATTTGAAATTTACCAGAGACTTTTTTTAAAGCTCACTTAAAATTCCCAAATCTTTTTAGGGACTCGATACAAGTATAATGAGATGTAAAAAAAACCCAACCAAAACAAAACAAAATACCCAAGAAGAAGCTTTTGAGAGGATCTTTTGTGCTAATTAAAGTCAAGCTGTAGCCTAGCATGTACATATTTTCTTTGTTTTCTACAGACCAATTTGTTTCTGCTGATAACAAGAGCCAAAATGTGTTTTTAAAACTGGTGCAAGCAGATTTAATCTATTAGGACTACGCTGTTTTCAATTGTCTGTAGGACAGCATTCCAACTTTAAGGACAAAAGAAAAGAAATATGAGCCTCTAGATTTGTTTATTAAAAACACATCTAATTGGTTAAACCTCTCACAAAACTTCTGAAATGAAGATGGGAAAAAAGAAACATATATTATATGTTTGCCTGTCATTTTTAGAAAGAGGAGCACAGAAAACATTTCTGAATGTGATGTATCTCAAAAACACTGCTAAAATCCAAGTCAGGGTGGCCCAAACTCGGTGGCCTGAAGACCAGATGAGGGTTTTGCAAGCCACTGCCGTCCACTGCTGTCCCAGGCAATAATCCCTTCCCTTCCTCCCTCTCCTCTTCCTCCTCAGCCTGGTCCCATTGCACTCCCCTTTGCAAGGGTGGCCCTACCCTAAGTGCCAGCCACTGAAAACCAGGCAGATGCCAAGCAACGGAAGGTTTTTCGCATGGGCAGACTGTCCAACATGTAGAGGGAGCTCAGGCATGGGTGCGCTGGGTACTGGCAGGGTTTGAGGGCCCTGGGCTGTATGTTGGGAGGGGGTGCTTCTCTTCAGGTGGCATTGGCTACTTCCAAAGTGATTTCAAGGAAGGATGATGGGCAGGACTGAAGTGTGTCACTGAAGGGGACCAGCCCCTGGGCTGCTACTTAAGTTATTCAGATGCTTCATAATTTCCCATCTGTTTAAATAACAAAGGCTTTAAATTAAACACAGTTCGAAAAGAGGAATGACTTCAAAACAAAGATGACACATCATGAACTTCCTGAAAAGTATTATTTTATTAAAAAGCATGTGCAGCATGTAGGTAAAATAAAGCACAGAAAGTTTTGAAACATCTTAAACCATGGGGTTTGAAGTGTCTGTGTAGTGTCTATATGTTTATATTTGTTTCAATCATAAAAGTGTTTATTTGCAGTAATGCAATGCATTGATTCACAATGCTGTGTATTTTAATACAAATAATCTCTAGCCAGAAGTTGAATGCAGTTCTATGAAAAGAAGCAGGCATCAAATGTGAAACTTTTGTATTCATTCTAGAAAAAAATAAAAATCAAAATCTGCAATGAATTGTAATCCCCCCCCTGCAATTTCTATTTGCAAAACGTGACTCAGTATTTCTCAGAAGTTTTAGTCCATTTTCTTTAAATATATGAATTCATGTAGTTCTGTGTTTGGTTTTGAAGTTTAATTTAAAGATGCTTTGAGGAGACATGAAATGCTGCAAGCCCCTTAAGTATTTATTCCAGACTTCTGAAACTAGTTTTTAAATGTAAAACAATCACTTTAATAATGGGGCAACAAACAAAGAAAACTCACAAGTTAGCCTGGAAGTCAAACTTTGACAAATAAGTATTACAAATTTAAGATTCAAGTTGGAAGCCTTTTCAAAAATCAACTTATTTTATTTGCAAATTGCAGCATACAAAATGGTGATCTATTATTTTAGATAAAAGACTGGAAGGCTGGTTTTATTTAGGAGGAGAATAACTACTGCTTTTTGTAATCTTCTGTTTCTTTGCCAGGCTGTGATCTTGACAAACTCATACACAGTACTTATATTTTTAAAGGTTCTTACTTTCAGATTAAACTTTTCGGGAGCTAGTAATGATTGATGGAAAGTTTTTCCAGGTAGCCTTGCAAGAGATTTGCTTATCCTTCCGTGCATTCTGATTTTAAACAACGAAAATAAACAAACAAACCCACTTTGATTGAATAAATCACTCAGCTTTGTTCTCTTTCGAGAAGAAATCTGCCTGCACGTGTGGTTACGGTGGGCTAGCTAAGCAGCCTGCAGCAGGCACGGCATCCTCCATCAGGGGAGCTCAGAGAAACAGATGAATTTGCAGAAAACAGTTATCTTCTCGCAGGCGGTTTCCTTCACCGACGACACGGAAGCCTCGGAAGCGCTTCAGCTCACCCAGGAGCTGCCAAGCCACCTCCACTGCAGAATCTCACTTTCCTACCTTCCTTCCTTCTCTCTTCCTAGCAACGCGGCCATTCAGAGGTACTGCCGGCGTTGCAGCTTAAGTTCCTATCAATGTTCCTTGAAATATAAGTGACTTTTCACCCCCCCCATTACAAATTCAATTACAAAACGTTAAGTCCACCACCCACTTTACAGGCAGGCAAATTGCAGCTGATGTAGGCTCAGTCTTGTTTGATATTGCTCTTCCTAAAAGAAAGTGAACCAGCTGAAAATCCCTTTAACAGTAACAGTCGATCCACAGTTTATTCCCCCCTCCAGCCAGCGGGCTAGGTAAGAAGAAAGCAAATGTATGATGTGTGTGATACAGGTGTCCAGAGCAGCTCCTCCAGTTTGGAGAGTCCCCCTGGGACAGACTGAGTGTGGGTTCGGAGACTGAGCTGAAAAGATCCTGTTTCAGGGCTGCAACCTGAAGAGATGCAATTGAATTGTAAACGAAGCGTTTTGAAGTAATTTGACAGCCTTCAGATATCAGGCTTACAACTGTTTATATAATCCTTGTTATCAAGCCTGATTGAAAGAACCTCAGTAAAGTCAAAAGAAGAATCTGCACTGAGCTTTAAGTCTTTTCCTAGGTTTAATGCACCTCAGTTGCAATCCTCAGCTATGAAACATCAAGTATGGATCAATTTGACAGTAAACAGAAGGGTGTACTTACATAAGCCCTGCCTGCCAAGCAAAAGAAAAATGTAGGCAGGCACGTTGAATTTGGGGAATTTTTTTATGCAATTTGTTCTTCGAAGCATTCAGCACTGATCTTTTCCTGGCTATTTTCTGTTTGAACTTTTCCTGTTAAATGTCAGCTTGTTTCTTATGCTAATGTAAATAGCTTTTGCTCCTGCAATTGTTTTTACTCTTTAAAATCATAGAAAGTAATTATATTATTTTGGTATTTCAGTTCCTGGAGAACTAGTGGCTCCAACGCTGGAATAAATTAAAAAATAAACAAAAAAAACCAAACTAAAACAAAACACAGATGCAAATTTTTTTATATTTTTTTTTGTAAATAGAATAAAATCCACAATTTATCAGGGAGATTAAAGACCATAATTATGGTGATAAGTTTTTACATTTCCCTAGACTTCTAGCTTCTAGACTTTCTCGGAGGCAGCGGCTACTTCAAAGTCCTGTAGATAACCTGATTAATAAACACAGTTTATCTCTCCCCTCCTTGACAGCCTTGGGACCAGAACAGACTGATTTTGCCGTAAGCTTAATTTTCCCCCTAAAGTTCAGTTTTCTAGCCAGGTTCTGTTTCCACGTGGTTTCAAACTGTGCTGATACCAGTTACTCCCCTGGACCCTTCAGCACAGTACTAGTCCTGACGGTTGGTTAGTTAGTTAGTTGGTACACCGTGTGAGAAGTGCCACCTCTCACAGGAGCTGCCGGCTTTTCCGTGTTCTTTCCCTGCGGTGCCTTCTCAGCCAGCAAGTAACGGCCAGCCATGTCCGGCACCGATGCCCTTCACAGCCCCTGATGCCAACGACTCTGTCTCCCGGTTTCATTTGTAGAAATTACCCAATTTCATCAATACTGTGGCAAACCTCCATGCTGTTGTAAAGCAAGCTCAGACCTTGGTGATCCCAAGTCGTGTGTTGGTGGAATGTTGTTTCCAGGCATTGTCAGTCGTGCTAAGGGCTTAACAAAATGCTGAGACCTATGCTGAGTGAAGGTCTGAGTGAAGTGCTGAGTGAAGTGAACACTAATAGAGGAGTGGTTTTCAGGAGCTAGGCTGAGATACCAGAGCAGCTTGTCATCCCCGTTACCTTTGTACTAACAAAGCACTAACCAGCTCAGACCTTTCAAGCAATTTCTAGTTATTCTATTTGGAAACTTGATGGCTTACGTACTAAACGTTTCCCTTATTTCTAGTTTTTTAAACATAAAAATTCTTTCAACAGAAAAGTGTCTTGTAATTATTGAGAATCAGTAATACAACTGTTAGAATCCCTCAAGTCATTACTTCCTCTGGCAGTCAATATGATGCTTAGATTTATATTAATGACAGCAAAGCCAGCAGAAGTTTTATTTTACTTGATTTTAAATGGCTGTTAGACACGACACCCACCTCTAAAGGTATCTCTTCCCATTTCCATCGTGTGTTTTGGCTTTAAAAGAATAAAGCCCTGACACCTCTCAACTTACTTTCTGCTAGATCCTAAGCTTATAGCCAAAGGAAAAGTCCACAGGAATTTTATCAGGAATATGGGGAAAAGTTCTTGAATAGCATATGTAAGTAAATAAAGCTTTTATATGATCTTTAACAAGGCAGTTTACCTGCAGAAACCCTTTGCTAAGGCACAAGAGGTGGCTAAGGTAGAGGAATTCACGCAACTACATAACCCTGTCCTTCCTATTGTAGGCAGGGTCTGTTCTCTTAAGGTAATGAAATTTAGTAAGGCTCTCAGAATCTTTTGCATTTAATCTCCATAGATTTAAGTGAGGAATAAGTTTGGGATTTTCTAAGATATAAAACCAAACCCCTCTCTCCCCATATTCTAGTGAACAGTTTTTCCTTCTTGCTAATAATTATGTATTGTTTATCTAGACTGTGGTTACACAAAACATAATTAGGACAATACCGACGGGATCAGATTAAAATAAAATTAATTACAATGCAATGGGTGCAGCTGCTTGGTTACATTCCCGCTCTACCCACCCATCTTGTACTTGGACCATTTTCTGTCTCTGGTGATAGTACAAACAGCAGGGAAATACCCATGCAACTAAAATGGAGTCACAGTTCACACTTCTGCTAGGTTTAGTACGAAACCAAATACTGTAACCAATTCCATCCTCATCATTCATCTTGCAATTATTTTTTTATTATTATTATTTTATTCAAGCACCACTTTTAGGATTGTGGGATTCTCAGCTCCCTTTAATTGAAATGAAGAGGTTTTCAGCAACTAACATTGTAAACTGGAAAATCTGAAACCTCAAGCCTCAAAAATGAAAAACCAAACCAAAACATGGGATGAAACAAAAGACTTAGGATTAAAATCCTTATCATGATTTTTGATTGACCCATGGGCATTGAACCTGTGAAACTGGCTTTGCTGAACACTCTGTGCTAGCAATTCAAGATGACATGTATCATTTAGAAGTCATTTTTGGAATCTGAGGGGCCAGCAGTTTAAAGGCTAGTGCTCTGAATAAGCCACAGCAACTTCCATAAAGTAAAAAAAAAAAAAAAGGACTGGAACTTTAAAAAAAATGTTTGGACAACATGATGGTGCCTGAAAATTCATGGGGTCTACATGGAAGATTTTTGTAGCACTGTAATCTAATAATGTGCTATCCTTGGATTTTTTGTACCAGAACAAGTTATTCCTCTGTGCTGCGTTAGAATGAAGCTGAGCTTGCATGAGTTATAGTGTGGTTTAGTTTTACTTGTGCAATGCATCAGCCCTAGGGCTGGCATCCTAACGAGGACAAGAACTATGCTTCCATACAAAGAGGACTAGTTCCCCCTCCAGTCTGTTCAAAATATTGTGCACTGCTTCAAGCACACCATAGCCACGGACCCTACTTACTCCTCACAGTAACTAATACAAATGGTACAAAGTGTAACTCAGTATGCTAAACGTTTGGTGACCTGATTCCACATCACAGTAACTGCTCTTGACTATTTACAAGAATCACCACCTTCGACTTTACTAGTGCTCCTTGTCTTCAGCCTGCTGTTTGCCCTCGTGCTTTGGAGAACCGCTAACAAAAAGCCCAGCGACCTGCCCTCCATCTGCTCCATGTTGCTCCTCAGAGCTTGGCCCTGCCGTGGGGTACAGCCGCCCTGTGACTGCTTAGAGCAGGCTGCCAGCAACAAGCCATAAATAATTTCTGGTATGTACAATGTGATTGTCTCAGTGCACCCCAAAACTCTTATCTTCTCGGTCTGCTTGTTCTGGCATTGGTATTTGGGATTTAAAATCCCCAGGCCAGGGGCTAGCCTGGAGGGAACTTATTTTAAAAGACCTTAGAATAACATGTTCACCTCTGAGACCCCAAGCGCATCACAGCTAAGTATCACCTTGGCTAAAAATGCCCAGTAGTAGGTTAACGGAGCAGCAGTTAGCGCAATTCCGTACTGTAACGGGAGTTAGTCCGTATAGCAGCTATCTCATCTCGAGGTAGAGCTAGACAAAAACTGTAAGGGAACAAATTCATTAGAATGAAAAGGGTTCCCAGAATTACAGCTTTCGTGGGCACTGCTTACAGGAAAAGCTCCTCAGCTTCAGGTGGTGGTCCCTAGCAAGACAGATGACAAGCACAGGAGACCAGCATGATTCCGACACACACCTGGAATACGAGAGCTCTTCTGGGCTGCGTTATGTGAAAAACTTCCAACAATCTGCTACGTTTTGGCAAGGCATGGAAAAAAACTTACATAACAAAAGATTTTGTCTTGTTTTTCAGGAGAAGATTCACCCCATTTCTATATTAAAGCTTACATAAAAAAGGGACAGAGAGAATTGAAGCTGTGGAGGAGAAGGCAGAAAAGCCACCTTTTCCGCAACAACGTATCAAGTCTTTGCTATACCGAGGGACCATCCCCTCGGTCTTGGGTTCTTGGTGTCTTTCCTGTCACAACAGCCCTGCTACTCATTTCTACCAGCATGTTAATGACAAAACCGTGTGTGTAAGACTGGACGTTTAGATGCAGCAAAATAAGGTGGTCGATGCCCCAGAGTTTATGAGGAGGGACAGAGCATCTTGACAGCACTACAGAGCAGTTAAGTCACACGGAACATGAGATTATTTTATGTTGCTTCTATTTCAGCCTGGGCAAGACTAGATTACAGCAAGTCTTGACAACCCTCCCCGTTCAAACACAGGTCTGTTTGCTTTAATTAAAAAGAAAGCTAGGGAAAGAGTTAAAATTATGAGATTGTTGACTGAGGATGAATCTAAGTCCTTGTTTCTTTTTTTACTGCTCTCCTGTTACTCTCATCCTGGGTAATTCTTCTATTAAATACTTTACATTTAGACTGAGGAATAGGTACTGAGGGTCTTAGTCCCTTCTTCCCATTTGGAGGACTGCTGCAACAGAAGCGACATCCTGTGCTAATACCTAACTAGAGGACTTCAGCAGACAGCCTCTAAGCCACTAATCTGAATGTAATCCAGCTATACCTTGGAACAGCACCACAAAGGCAAAGCGGGAGTATTCATCCTCACCAACACCCGTGCTTTTGAGTTACTAGCTGTGATATTAGATAGCTTCATAAGATCACTGTTTCCTCAATAGCGGCAGATCCATACATACAAAGCTTGGGAGATTGTTGTGCAATTTGATTTACTTTATTGAGTAATAGTCTGAAAGCTACAATAATGAATTAGAAGGAGGGGTGGGGGAGGGGAAAGAAAACAACAAAAAACAACCAACCCCCTCCAAAATAAAACCCCAAATCCGTATTTCCCCACATTTTGGGAAACAAGCTGAAGAAAACATTCTACACTGTAGAAGACAGCTGTAACTGCTGATATCCATGCTTTGACATTGGAACTCAGCAACTGCAAGTCTGCAGCGTACAGTCCTAAAGCCTCAACCAAAAGAGGCTTAATAGTAATAACATGGATATATCACCACTGGGAAGATGTTAAAATGTTAACAAAGATTCTGGGATACCAATCTGGTATAATCAGCAACATACTGGGTTCCTATGAAAGATGTGACATTTCTCCTTAAGGTCAGCTCTTAGAGAACTTTGAAAAACAACGTTTTAAACTGACGACTTACAGTACTCCTTTGCTTGCAGAAAAGCACAAGAATTATAGTTCAATAAAAACTGAATAGATGATCACTTTTTTGACTGGATTTGATTAGTTGCATAACTTTGGCAAGATTATCACAGTGTGATCCAGTTAAGCTTTCAGGATTATATGAACACCAGCACCAAATTAATCTTGGAATCAGACAACTGAGATACTTATGCACTCTCATACGTCTGACCACTTCTGTAGTCTCTCCCGGTCCCACTGCTTCAGTTAGTGTTGGATAGTGCAGTATTTTATGCCACTGACAAAGCAACACAATCCGGACAGATTCCTGGCTTCTCTCTCCTCGCAAGAATAGCATGCCACCTTGTTGAACCCCTCAGGATGCAAGCCGGGATTATTCTACATAAAGTCTCCCTTTGTGGCATCTGAAATAAAAACCTTTCCCCCAGAACTGCCACTGTTTTGATACTGAATTCCATGCAGAGTTGTACAACTGGTTACTCAGTTCTTTGGCTGATTTTAAGAATTGCATTTAGAAGTTACTCTAGGTTAGAAGCATTTAGAAAAGATAGTTATACCTGGTATTGGTACTCTTTCAAGTACTCTTTTAGTCTTGTTGGTAACGGCAGCTCCCAGATCTGATTTGTACATTTGTTTATAGTTATTCTGCAGCGGTGTTGCAGGGACGGAGCAGACGTATAGAGAGGTTTGTTCAAGTAAAGATGAACTGTTCCATTTGAAGGCGTTTCGGTTCTGTCCTTGCACATAAGAACATAGTACTCAATCAAATGCACAACACTGTTGAACTGTTTAAGTCTAGATCTGACACAAGTGATAGAGTCCAGTCTAAACTTGCCATCTTGATATTCTATGCGTAGATTAGTAGGTCCTGCTGATGTTTTTACAGAAATAGTCAGTAGATACTCTGAATGTGAACTATCCCTAACCAAGAAGGTCCCCTCGGGGGCATCCTGTAATCTCTCTTTGGCTTCAGCAACAGTCATGTTCCCCCAGTACCACCCTGTTAAAAGAGGAGACAAAGAAGGGTTTTGTTTATTCCTGTTTGTTTGTTTTAAAAGCTGCTCTTTGGCTGATACGCTTGCAACAACCCATTTCCTTTGTTGTTTGAAAGCTACAGTCCTGCAGGCATTGTAAATTTTTATTTGCTATTTAAATTCATTTGCTTTACAATGCGTCTCGTTTTGACGGAGCCTTCAAGGTCACTGTTTGTTTTCATATCTATGCACACACATGCACAAACTTTCCCGCAGTGTCCTGCGAGGCTAACGCCGAAGCCGTAGACCCCACGGACAGCCCGTAAGGTAGCGGGAACGCGCCCCGCGGCTCAGCACTGCGCACACGGCGGGTCGAGTGCTGCGCCAACACGGCAGACGGTGGCAGCCCGCAAAAAGCCTGCTTTAGTGAGCCCTTAGTAGGCTGTTGTTGAAATGAGCTTCGTTTAGCAAACACAAGCAAGTAAGAAAACAACTTCGGTGGTGCGGCTGCAGTCCTAGAGGGGAGGCGATGAAGACAAAAGCCCTTCCCTCCGCCCGCGGAAAAGCCCCGCGTCCTGCGGAGCCGGACAAGCCGCCGCCCCACAGGCGAGCGAAGCGCAGGTACGCAGGGCCGAGAGGATTCGGTGGCGCCGCCGCCTCCTGCTCCCCACGAC
>VZTM01038915.1:175408-211556 GCA_013400555.1 Jacana jacana
CCCCCCCAATGCTATTAGCGATTTAAAAAAAAATATATATTATCATTTTTTTGTTTTTTAAATACCCCCGAAGCTGTTTGTCGGCTGATTGATTGAGCCGCGGGTACTGCTCGGTAAACCAGCCGCTTTCTGTCGCAGCCTGGGCGGCCTGGAGCCGACTTTAGAAAGACGAGGGCAAAAAAAAAAAACCCAAACCAACAAAACCCAAGGAAAGAAAAGACGGGAAACAAAGCAAAAGGAGCCGTGTTAGTCTCACCCCTGCCCCTGGCAGTAGGTCAGGGCTCTCTGCAAATTGCACGGCGGCGTTCGGGAGGGAGTATTTTTCGGGTTTGACGGGAGAAGGATTAAGGGGTGCCTTTTCAAAGTCCTCAAGAGAAAAAAAAAGAATGTAAAATGATAGAAAATAATCTCTTTAAAAATCGGGGGTGGAGGGAAGCCTTTGTTATCGAAGAGATAAATGAATATGTATTAGCCTGGCCGGGCTGGCTGAGGGACCCTGGGTAGCACCGGCACGCCGGCTCCACTGCACCACAGAGGGCTCCCCCAGGGACACCTCCGTCTTGGGTCCTAGTCCCCAGGAACTCCTGAAATCCAACGTTTCTTTTTTAGAAACAAAAACCAAAACCGGGACCGTGGAAAACAGTTCCTGAAGGCTTTTGTAGTAGGTATTATTTAGAATTTTTAGGCATAAAGTGAAGAGTGTGTAGAGTTAGCTCTCTTAAAAAAGAAGTTCTGTATTTAGTAATTAAGCAGATTTGTCTGAGGGGAAAAAATGACTTTGTTAAGTGAATTGGTCAGTATGGTTTCATCTGTTTCTAATGCCTGGGTGCTTTTGAATGTCATTTATTCAGTTTATGAAAAAAGGTGGTTTTAATCACTGACAGCACCACAGATTTGAAATGAGGTTTGAGGAACAAACACTGACTTTCTTGCTTAAGCATTCTCAGAAACGGTTTAAAACAATTTGGGTCTTGAAAGTCGTTCTTGTTCCTGTTTTGATCCGTGCAGTTCAGATAGCCTCAGATTCAGCCTCCAGTGACTCTTTTGGAATCCCTACAAACTTTTCATTGGATAGATGTGAAGAGAGAATATGTCTGTGTCCTTTGAAATTTAGTTGACAGTCCTGCTACCGACAGTGTGAGAGCTTGTGTAAAATCTGGTTTACTTTTTCAGAATTGCACTGGCTTCACTGTGCTCAGAAGAGGGGGAAAAAAAGGAATTCAGATCTATTTTTATTACTAAAATAATTCTGTATAGGTATATGCAGGCACTGAACATTTATTCAAAAATACTATAGTGTTCAGATTAGGACTATTTCCTCAAAGTTCACTAATTCATCTTGAAGAAATGGAATGCATCTTGTTTAGATACAGAGCTGCTTTTTTATAGGTTTGCTGTAGTTCTCATTCCCTGTGTTATTTATTAATGGCATTTTTATGTGGATAGTATCTCAAGACTTCCTTTGCTTCTGCTGTTTATTTGTCACTCGAAGTCATAATAATTTGTTTCTAAAACCACAGCTGGCTGCTATAAAGGCAGAGAGAGGAAGACCATGATTTATGTGGTGAACGAGAAACAAGAACAGAAGAATGTAATAAATATTTGTTACTTAAAACTTCAGGTATTGTTATGAAAAAGGCAGCATAAAAATAAAATAGGCAGTATATCAGCAGGATCTTTCCTAAACAGAATTCTGACAATTTTTTTTTTCATCAGAAGTTCATGTCTTTTAAAAATAGTACTAAAGATCTGATAAATTTACAAGGGTAATGAAATTCAAACCTAAAAACTGCAAATCGATCTTTAAATGACACTTTTGGCACCTCATAAGAGTACTTTGGTTCACAGTTACCTTTATTCTCTGGTATGAGACTTCTGTAAGTACTATAGGCTCGGTGGAGTAAGTCAGTGTTTCACTGTTCCTTTCAACAGTATTAGTTAGCTGGTTTTCTCCTCTGGCTGCCCGAGTCTTTCACACAGTCACAGGGGAGAAAAAAATAATTTTTCAGTATAAGAAAAAGTGATTAAATTAAATTACTTTGGGGATTATGGGCCACATGTGGTGCATTAAACTACTTTAAGCTACTTTTTAGCTTCTTTGGCATTATAGGATGTTGAATGCATGCTTGGTCTGCTTTAAGTGTTTTACTGTATAAAAAAATGAGAATGGAGTAGGAGAAAGATGAGAAATGGAGAAAGAAAAGAAGCCGCAGGGAGATCTCGGGCTCTGAAAACAGCTTTCCATCATGTAAACAAAATACGTTTTTTCAAACAAACAGTAATTCTTCGAAACAGAGTCACTTATATGAAGAGAAAATTAGTTTCTACAAATAGAGATTTAAAATTTGAACTACGATTCAAGCCAAGTGCTTTATTTATTTTTAGTCTGTATGTTTTGGGGTAGCGAATCTTGGACAAATATTGCCTATCTGTATAAAGCTATAGATTATTCTGAGCCAGTTTTAGAGGCGTATCATCCAACTGGAGATGAAAGGCACAAACTTACGGAATATCTGATTTCTTTTCCAGATACTTTCTACTGTGCATGAATGTTTTGGTTTGGGCAGTATATCATCCATATATTAGATGTTTTTAATCGAGATTTATGCTAGTAGTGAAAACATAAGCATTACGAGTTCTTGAAAATCACAAGCAGCATTTATTACGTTTCTGACTTGTTTTCAGATGTGTGTGCTCAGAAAGAGAAGGGGAGGGATGAGTGGATTTATTTTTTATTTTTCTTTTAGGCAAAAATCCCTTTCATGACCAAGGAAGGAGGCAGCAACGTTTTTACAATTGCCTGTTGCTAGAAATGCTTTTCACTTTGTTCCTGAAAAGTACACCAAATTTACTGGAGAGCTAGCATGCTGATTTATTAATATAATATGTTGTGAGTGGAGGAGGGGGTAATGAATTTCTGGCTGAGGTGCTTTGCTAAATTTGCCTTGATTTGCTGAAAGGGTTTGCTGAACTTTAGCTAGAATTATCTAGCTACCTGAGACAATACAAGGGGCCTTTGCTTGCTCTCTGCATCCTCGCTTCCTGAAGATGCAGCACAGAATATCTATTATCCCTGACATACCATTTGATTAGATAAAATCCGCTTTAGTTAAAAGGCCAGCTCTTGCTTATCACATATGTCTATTTATTGACTATATTTTGACAACCTGAACTGATCTAAATAATGTGTTACTGCCACGGTTCCTCCCTGTCTTGTGATTACAGTGGTCAGGCAACACATCTGGTTCTCAGGCAAAGACGTATGAATATTGAGCTTTTATTTCAAGCAAATTAGAACAAGTTAATTGTAGCTCTGCACCACAAACAAGGTCCACAGTGCGAGCCTTTAGAGAATTTATCACTCAGCAGTCAGGAGGAAGGTTTGCTTGTTTCACAGAGTTCCTAAAACATAATAAATACAGCAGAGAGAAGACAAGTATTTTCATAAATGGGATTACTCGGCTCTTTCCAGCTTCCCAAGGAACAGAATGTTTTGATGAAATAAATTATGGTGCACGCCAAACAATTTTACTCTTAACCAGCTGCCACCTTATTTCCTGCCATTTTTATCTATTCAGATCTGAATGCTTTATCTGTCTTGAGAAAATGCATTTGGTCAAAGGGAATAATCAGAAATCCAGTGAATAATATCTATGAATCAGTGGTGTTCTGAAAGAAAACCAGCACTTGTAATTTGAAAGCAAACCATCAAGAGATAGCACTATGAGAGCAGTACTTTGAAATAACATCCAGATTATTTTCCTTCAGGGACGGTTGGAAAAAAAAAAAGGAGGATCATTTCCTTCAGTTCAGTGGATGGGTAATCTCTGGCAAAGGTGAAACTGGCCATAAAAAGACAGCATTTGAATCCTTCTGTCATCTCATCATCTGCTTTATACTATTTAAAACTTACAGTAGCATCTAAAGGCCTCAACTGCACTGAGTAAGAGGTTATCATCTACCCATATGTAGGATCTTCAATTAGAAACATTAAATGTAGTGCTTTTATAGTTTCTTTAACTCTTTACAGATTATTAAAAACCACAAACGATAAAAATAATTTTGCTGGACTTGTTAAGGAAAAATGGAATGTAGAGACACAAGCTATATAAAAGATAATTTACACAGCAGTTTTTACCTTAAGCTATGTCAGGCTTTGTTATGAACTGCGAGCAGAATTCTGTTGTGTTCCCGGTATTCTCTGAACTATGTGCTTTCCCTCTGACTAGAACTAGCTGAATATTGCTGAAAATTACCCAGGAATAATTTATAAATTTCCATGCTTTGGCAGCATTTACAGCATTTTCTTCCGTATCATGCTTCCTTTTGATGAGCACAATAGAAAAAAAGACTGTGTGCAAGGACCATTTTGATAGCAGTCATCTTAAACAACTACTAGGAGAATGTTTGCTATAGATTTTAATAGTCGGATTACAGTATAAGATGCTGTGACTGTAATATTGATTTACCTGGATTTTTTGGCTGAGAAAGCGTGTCTGTGCCTGAGAAAGAGTGTATAGATATATATATATATATACACATACACCTATACATAGACACGTTCACAACCACCCTCTTTGAAGTTCTGGATTTTTGGAGAAATGTACATTCTTTTCTTTGTTTTAGAAAAATCCTAGAGATAGCACAGCTGAAAGCACTCTGAAATCTTGCATTCTCCTCCTAGGTGCTGCCAGAAAAAACAAGCCTTTTATGCTTGAGGAGGCTTGAGAAGTTTTCTTGCCAGTTGTGAGTCCTGCTTCTCAAAGTAAGAGAGCAAGTAATGTCTGTGAAAAAAGCTCTCCTGACAGACGGCATGCAGGCAGCAATCCTGTGCTCTGCCAGTCCATAAGTAAGGAAAGTTCCTTTGTTGACAAAGAGTCACTTCTGAAACTAATAAGGAAAGTTAAAACAGGTGATGCAGCGGCTATCTCCGAAGGAGGGAGTTCTGAGTGCAAAAGTAAAATGAAGAAGAAACTGGGTTATATGTCTCTGAATAAATGGTCTCCCATCAGAAAAAGATTAGCTCTAAATCACTGTTCTAGTTCTTTTATTAAAGGTGGTTTAATTCACCCAGAGCTGTTTGGCCTTGAGGATGAATTCCTACAATTAAGTGTTTATGATTGAAAGTGCTGCCATGGAAAGCAGACAGATGAATATCATTTCAGGAGTACTGTGAATCATTAAATGAGTTGTAGAACTGTTTTCTGGGTATGAGCCACTTTCAAATTTCAGACTAAGGCTATAATAGAGTTGAGCATAAGGCCTGACGTGTTGCTGTATTTAGGAGTTTGAATAACAGGATAATCGACATGTACTAATGTCTTTATGTAATTTAAAAATTCTTACAGTTAACTGAAAATATGCTGCCCGTGGTATGTCTATATGCTGCTGGCATCAAATACATTTTTCAGATTAGTACATTAAATGTTAGTGTCAGATACTGAACTTAACCTGCCTCTGATGTGTTGGCTTCTTCTGGCTCAAGACAGGCATGGCTGCTTTCCCTGCTTCAGCATAAAGAGAGGCTGGACCTGGAGCGTCATACAAACCTGAACAGATGACAAGAAGCTGCCAACTACCTTCTCTCTCTTTATTTATCATCGTTAGTGCTTGGGTGGTTTTTGTCAGGAAGGCTCAAAGTATCATCCTACAACTGATTGGCATGTTAGGAGGACTTAAACTGAGATGCAGGCCAGACAGACAGACTGGCATTTTTGGGGCTCATCAGAGGAAACAGACACAGGGCTACTTTTCCTGGTTAGGGAAAGAGCAGTGTCCACAGCTCGCCTTTTCTTGGCTCTGCCTGCCCATTCCCAGGATTGCTTGCCTCTCCTGTAAGCAGTTTTGCCAGGTGTGTGGAAATTAAAGCTCAAACAGTACTAGATAAAACTGGATAGGCTGCTCGAGGCAGTTACTGTCTCCTCTTATACTGTACCCGAACCATCCTCCCCATGGCTCTGACAGAGCGCTGCCTGCAGCTGGGGTGAGAAGTTAACTCATGCATCTCCTAAACAGCTCCTGCTTTCGGTCGGGTGTGTTGAGATCAACCCCAGTTTCAGCATGGCTCAGAACCGTGGTCATTCAGGAGCAGCTTCATGAGCTTTTTGGTTGTGAGATGGCAAATTCTGTCATGGGGTGGGGTGAATGGTTGAGGATGAGAGTAGTAACTCCTTCGGCCATCTGATTTTAATCCCTTACCATATGTGACTTGAAGTCCTTAGATGCCCTCTGCTGCCGTATACCAGAATTAACAGATGGCTCCATGTAAACAAATTCAGATTTGCTAAAAGTTTATTATCTCTCGGTCTTTATAACTGAATGGGGGAGGGGAAATAATACCCAGAATTATTACAAAATACACAGAGCCTTTTATAAAGTGTGAGTTTGGGCTAGACATCTTTTCTGACTTCCAGTGTCATTGCCGTGTATTTCAAAATTTTAACGCTATTTTTAGCATTCTCTTCAGAGCTCGCTTCTCTGATAAATTATCCCTCTGGGAATAAATTTGATCCAGAAAGATGCCTGAGGCGCAGCAGAATTTTTTCCCCAGCATTGCAGGCCACATCATGCTAGACAGAAGGGAGCTGCAGAACCTGCTGCTGTAGATCAGTCTGTGTTCTGGAAAGGAGCTGAAGGATGCACTTACCCATCAGATGTATCGTTTGCGTAAGCAGGCAGGAGTCGATACCTAAATTGGAACCGTAATGAAATTCCTGTCCCGTGTTTGCCTGTGTTATGACAGGTTTTGTGTGCTGGCAGACACGGAGCTATCCCAAGTCAAACAGAACTAATCCTGGAGGGTACTGCTCTGCAGGCACTAAGAATCGAGTGGTTTTGCAGTGCTTGAGCTTTAGCTGTGTTAGTTGTGTCATTTGTTTTTATCCCCTTCTGTAAGGAAGACCCAGCAGAACAATCCCACCTTTAATTGACTTGAGTGGGTTTGGTCCAGATGAAATGAGCAGCCACGTTGTGTGTACATTTTCAAATGTGCCTAACCTTTTCTGGGGGCAGTCGGTTACTGGTCGTTCTACTCTAGGTGGTTGCCAGTGATGGTACAGATAAAGCAGCCATGGCGGGAGATAGCGTGAGCTTTCCAGTGGAACATGTGGCAGTGGAGATCTCCTGCAGGTAAGTGAAGAGGGGGACATGTACAGAGGACTGCCAGGCTGACACAAAGATACAGCCTAGGTTCGTTGAAAGGGGGGGTGAGCTTTCACACTGTGCTTTCTTTTCCCTCCAGCACAGTCCTCTACTTGCAGGTACACTGGTCTAGAATATGCTACTTGTATTTTTCAGGAGCTTTTGTAATTTTTCCAAAACACAAACTATAACAGAATTCCATAGCCAAATCGTGCTGTGAACGGGGGCTTTGTTTGTGAGACAGTTTCTGAAGACGCCTGTCCCTCTGTAGCCATTGCATAAAAGGCTGAAACGTGAATTTGTTCATATGCTTTTGTTTTCAGTGTGTTCATTCCTTCAATCCTCCGCCTTTCTCCAAGAAATACACGAAGCTCTTCGAGTCCTTCTGGCAAGTGGGCTGTATATTGTTATGGTGGCAAATCTACCAATTTATACCATCAAACAGTGTGGTCCGTTGCATTTATTTTTATTAGATGCATATTTTTCCAATTTCTTCCTGTTCTTTCAATGGCATTTATTTTTCTGTCCATCAGGGAGTGGAATCCTGTACCCAGAGAATGTAAATAACAGCTGTTTCCACTCAATTTGCATTTATATGCTTAACACTTCAAAATAGATGATTTCTAGAAGCTTTCAGAATCTAGTCAAAATTCTTACTTAGTGAGAGGTACTAGTGAGATGTTAATGAAGTCCCTTTGGGCTGGCTGATGGAAAAGATGCAGCAACAACAATGAAATTCCCCAAGCGACCGATCAGTTACGCTTCTGACAGTTAATCTTCAACAGTCCATTGAAGCTTATCTTTTCATCTCCTTGGGCATTTCCAGGATCAGTTCCTTGGGCTGCTCTAAGGGGGTAAGAGTATGCCAGATGTGGAGATGAATCCTTACAAGACCTGTGCTGAGTTGGTGGTGTATTTCTAGCAAAATGAATTTATCATAAGAATACAGCTGAAAAGGAAAGACAAAACCCAAACACAACACCTGGCAAGCTATTCAGAGGGAACATCTTATTTGCCAGTGTCACAGATTTTTAAATAAATAAACCCCTTATGTCCTGAGAATAACTGAAAAACAGCTCTTTGGGTTTTATACCACTATTTTCTTTTGTTGACATTTCACTAACCCTGAAATGGAAACACATTTTTATTTAGTAATGCTTAGATGAAGATTTTAAGAATTATGTTCAATTTCTGTTTGGTTTTTTTTTTTTTTTTTTTCCTGAAAACTTTGAAAAACCTTTCACCTCATTCTTTTGCCAAATGCCACAACTTAAACCATGTCTTTAGACTTCTTTGATCCTCTGAAGGCTGAGAATTGCAGGACATTGACATTTAGTGACCTTTGGGGTGGTTCATTTACTCTCACGTGGATTGTTGAAGAAGATACTTGCTCCGGAGTCCAGATTTTGGTTGAAGTTATAGAAATGCACTTTCTTTGTGTGCTTAATTTTGTTTATCCAGAAGAAAAATGCTTTTGTTTTTACAGGAGTCTCAACTGGCGCATCTCTGGACTGGACAGTCTTGATGACTCAAGTTGCTCAGGGAGAACAGTAATTATGTGTGTGAGTTGCTGGTTTTGCATATCTCAATAAGCCTGTACCAGATCCATTTAAATTTAGTAGCCTGAACAAAGATCATCTGAGTTCAGGCTACGTGTAAAAATTATGTGGGTCCCAACTAGCTGGTTTCAGAGCACAAACTTTTATTTCTAAATAAAAAAAAGTCCCTGATGTCAAGAGGCTTGGCTTACACTCACACTAACTGGGGCTAATTCCCTCTAGAGCAGACTCCTATATGCGCATCCCACAGTACTCCTTGGACTCTTTCTGGTCCCCCTATAGACCCAGCTTGTAATTTTCATTTTTTCTCTATCTTTTTCAGTTTGAAGCATCTTAAATTATGTGAAGCTGCATACATAATGTGAGACTGCAAACCTGAAAGTACTGCAGCCTGTGAGAACGATGCTTCCCTAGCATGAAAGTGTGGGTATGACGGCATGTTTTGGGACGTGGTAATGCTTGCGGGTGCACGGTCAGCTCGAGCTGTTTAGAAGAGGGTAAAAATCAAGCAAGACATGATCCTGGGATCATGTGCTTGGTGTGAACTCTCCCTGCAGGGGTGTGCAGTCTGTCCAAGAGTGGGACAGGGGGAAGTAAGGTAGAGGTGTGGGCATCAGCAGCTGGAGCTTTGAGGTTACTCCCCAGCCTGCAGCAGAAGGGATGTGCTCATGGGGACCCTGAGTACCAGTCTGCTGCTGGGGACCACCTGCCTGAGGTACAATGTAGACACAAGTATTTTGAACGCAGGATAAACACATCACTCCTAAAGAAATCTAAGACTTCTCACGTATCATTTCCAAAGTCGTGAGTTAAAATCTTGGCCATATTGAAGCAAAACACTCACCCAGTTCCAGCGATACAAGGTTTTGCCCTCTGTCTCTGCCAAGCACTCCGTAGGTACTAAACCCAGCTGATCTCCACAGATCTGCCACTGCCCTTCTCTTCACAGACCATCGTGTCACCCTTCAGCCTCACCAGTGGCCTCTTTGGGCTCATTTCAAATATTATTCTTCAACAAATATGGCCATAGAAAGCCAGTGAATTGTAACCCCTGCAGCCAGCATATACAGCATGCTTATTTGAGATTTGAACATGCAAATACTTGCTCTACAAAGGGAATTTCTCTGCTCTTTTTCTTATCTCTGGTTATGGTGCACTTACCATGAATTTTGTTTGCACTGTGCCTTTACTCTGGGTAGGAAATCCTTTTTCTTAATCCAGTTCTAAAGTTTGTGGAACTTGCTGCCACCCTCAGTTTCCTCATCAATAATGCCAGGATTTTAACTGTATGAAAACCAGTACAGTGCAGGGGGAAAGGGAGTTTTATAAAGATAGGAGGTGTTTTTGCAAAATAACAAGTGACCCCATATTCAACCAGTTAGGATTTAAAATTACAAAGTAATAACAAATATGAAGAGGGATGCAAAGCCCTATGTTACTGCAGACTGACCGACTGGTTACTAATAGGGGTCAAGGAGAATTTTTTCCTGGTCTTAGTTTATTATTCAGTTGAAATTCTCAGTGGGTCTTAAAGCAGAAGGTAAAGAGAAAATTCAGAAAAATGCTCCTGAGTTATTTGTTTAAATAAATACAAGTTTGAATGAGAGACTAGAAATATTTGAGACCACTAACCTTTACATGGAACTATAAAGCTCTGTTTTGTTAGCATTACAGAGTAGGAAATAAATGTTTGTACAGTAGGTTCATACTTAAATAGTTTTATCTTTTACTTTGGTTAATTTTTATTCTACACTATAATGGCTTAATGTGGACTGATTTAACAGTCCCTTTTCACTGTCCATTTAAATTTTCTGTGATACTTACATGGTTAAATTTTTATTAGTTTTGGCAGAAGAGATGTTAAAAAGCAGCTCTTTTAGTTTTTTTTCTTTGCGATCTCACATTTTGCTGGTAGGGAGATTCTTCTGCTGAGGAATTGTAAACTTTGGTAGCAGTCAGAGCTGGCCTTATTCAAACTGTTAAACTGCCTCTGACCCAGGACTGTTTCTCATTCTGACAAGCAGTAAAGCTGAATACAAGCACAACTGTTTTCTGCATTTCATACTTCCTTAATTTTTCAGAAAGATCCATTGGCAGTCTTTCTCAGTTTGACTGGTCATTCCAACCTCCTGTGGTGCCTGTAGGCGATGAACGACTTTGCAATACATTGATTAACACTTCTCACCTACTGATCATGAGACTGAATAAAGTGGTACCTTGGGCCATACGCTTTTGCATCCCTAGAAGCCAGGCCAGGCAAAGCTGCTCGCCAGTCGTGCCTTTTGCTTTGTGCAGCTTCCGCAAGCTCCTGCCTTCTGACCTGCAGTCTCCTAACAGCCATAGTTATATGTACTGGAACTAACATTCTGCAGATGAGTACGTGCTCTCTTAAATTAAAAACCACTACGACTGCTTTCATTTGCTCCGATACAGGCATCTGAATCTCCACTCAACTTCATCCTCCCTTCACAGATGAGAAGGAACAAGCAACTCCAGAGAACAGTGTGTGTGACACATTCCAGAAAGCAAAATGTTAAGATAAAATTAGCTGCCTTGTAAAGGTACTTTTTTTGGTGTGTCAATTAACTCAGGCTTAGATTTCTCATTAGTGGCTGTCTCAATTGTAGCAATGAACCCAGCTTTTGTGTATTGTCAGTACACACTTTGCCTGATGTTTATTCTAGTGCTTTAATATACAGTAGCATTAAACCACAACGTACATCCTCCGGTACACTTCTTCATTATATAACTCTGTACTCAAGAGCATGTGAGCAATTACAGCAGAGCAGCTGCTGAAATTCATAAAGATGGGAACAACTGAGAAAAGCCTTGCTGGCTTTAAACAGCAATCATTACTGTGTCTTAGAGCAGAGCCGAGGCAACGATTTCTTCTGGTACAGCAGAATTTAGATGTGGCAGCTGAAATTCAGACCTATTGCAACAGTAAACGGACAAGAAGGGAACTCCCCCCTTGAGGGCTGAAAAAACTGGAGGGGTGGGAAGGGATGGATGGATGGATGGATCACTGCTCCCTCCATTACAGTCATGAGGAACTGACACAAGAAGATACAGCACTTGTCACACAGGTGGCTGTGGCAGTTGGGTCCCGTTACTGCTCCACTGCTGGCTCATTTATTTCAAAATGGCGAGGATGAGGCTTTTTTTGTTTGGGTTGTTTAAGTGTGAACATTCATCTCTGTTCCATGTTACAGAAGTCAAATGACTCAAAGCAAACAGGCAAGTCCCAGGGAAGAACCTCCGATCTCTTGAATCCAACCACTTTTGGAACCGCTAGAGAGTTCATTTTACAAATGTAATTAAAGAACATCTTAGGCAGGTCTCTCGTTGTGTTAAATTTGATGAGACGGCTAAATCCTCCAAGGCTTCAAACAAATCCAGTTGCGTTACTGTGCAAGATTGCCTCCTGGTGGTAGAACCAAGAGTGCTCAGAACACCGTCGTTTGCGCATCAAGAAGGCAAAAGCCTGTTTTAACAGTGCTGCCGTTTTGAATTCAGGTCAGACTAGGGCAAGTGAAAGAACTTTCTTCTTGCTGGGACAAGAAGATAAACTGAATTGCTATTTAGGTGGTCTGAACGGAGGACAATCAGTTGGCCGCTTGCCTGATGAGTTTTCTAATGACACACTAGTGAGCAAAGCCCAAGAAAACTTTTAGCCAGATGGTAAAAAAAAATATACAAGTCAGTAAGATGTACCCAAGTGTATTTTATCCACAACAATAAGCATGCCTGCAACGGGCTACAAGGACACCAGAGCGGACTGTTATCTGTTGTTTAGGCAAGCAGAGCACAAGAAAACTTTTAGCCAGATGTTAAAATAAAACAAACCGCATGCCTGCAACGGGCTACAAGGACACCAGAGCGGACTTAACGTTGTGAATTCTATGCAATTCAAGTTTTCAATTGCAAAGAGCAAGAGTGACAGGAAACACAAGTCCCTAAACCAACTTTCAAATGGATTGTTGCCTTTGCATAGAAGAATCAAACGGATGTATTTCTAATTCCAAGTTTTCAAGTGTGGAGAAAGAGATGCAGACAGCTTTATGCACTTGTTCAAGGCATAGAAGATGAGGAGGGCAGCTCCTATTCTCACAGAATTACTGTGAGGGTAGGATTTTAATTAGGTCATGCTTCAGCTGACCCAGGAGAAAGCTTTAGTAGAAGAGAACAGTGAAAGATTGAGAGTGGCAGCATAATGCAGGGAAAAAAAATAATTCATAGAAATTGGTATTGTAATGTAATAACAAAATGGCAGAGGGTACATGCAGTGAACGGGTGTTTTAGGCTCAGTTTCCTAATTGGTCAGGAGAGGAAGTACTTTAAAAGATAGCAGTCTAGCACATCATAGAATTTTAGCCCTCAAAATGCCTGAAAAGCATCCAAAAATGTTTGGGAAACATTGAGAAATCCAACATTTCTGCAGTGATTGTGAATCACACACAGGGTCAGACAGACAAATGTGGTAACAGGAGGTTTCTGTAAAGCAAGTTGTCTTAATAGCATTAGGCAGTAATGAGCAAGAGCATGGGAGGAAAGGAGAGGGAAGAGCAAATGCAAGATGAAATTAACCCAAGGATATCTTTTCTTGCACTGGAGTAAAGTCAAACAGTGGCAAAGTAGGTCTCAGCTTTCCAAAAATAAAGGGGGCTTGATTTTAGGCAGAGGAACTTTAAAAGCAGACTAAACACGAAACATAAACTACTCACAGATCAGTGTCAGTACCAGGCACCGTGAATCACTCAGTAAAAGTCACTGTAAATTTTACAATTTTCCTAGGAAATTTACAATTCTAGTAAGATTGAAATTACTAGAAACAATTTAAAAAGTTATATTCTAGGCAGACAAAAATATTTTCATGCAATTGAACTTGCAGAGTTAGCAGTGATCCTTTCCACAGACACAACAAACATTCCTTTGCCATAGCATGTTTGTTAGCACTCCAGCAGCAGAGCCAAAATTGCTTGGCTGGTGTGGGCTGAGACAGGGACTGGGCTATCTTACCAGGGGAACAGAGAGAATACGCTCTGCCACGACAAGCCATTAGCAGCTAACTGGCATCGAAAATAATACCAAGATAAATACTTCAGCTAGCTTTATGTTAAATTTTCAAGTACTTAAAGACAATCGTCTTGCATATATGCACTAGTGCTCCTTTTCCACTCTTTTTCCACAATTAAATGAAATTTGAGGGGAAGAAAAGGTTATTTAGTAATAATTTTGGAACAGTAAGCATCCTTTATCCTAACAATGGCCTGGATTAGAGACTTTACTCCACTTCCAGCAAAACGTGTGGGTAACACATGCTGGCCAATGACACTAGACTTGAAACAAGAACCTTCCTATCTTACCCAAGTACAGTTGGAAAGCAAATGCACTCAAAGTGTATGACATACAGGATAATTATTTTCTGGTTATTCATGAGGATCTGCTAAGAAGACCTGGGATCTCTGCACAGTGTTCCAAGCTAGCCCTTTCTGTCCAAATGCTGATGCATAAAACCATAGGCAGGAGTGAAGAATCTCCTTTACCCCCCCTAAGAAAAAAAATAGCAGGAACATTTAAGCACTACAAAATGCCAAAGTGACAGAGTAGAATCAAACTGATCTGAAGGATTTTATGTAATAAAGGGCCAGCCCCCCCCCAGGTAAGCTAGAAAGAACTGTGTCTTCACAGCTTACCTCGCTGAGGCCAAGAACTCTTCCTCCCCTGAGCTACAGCTATTCCTATTTCATAGAATCATAGAATCATTTAGGTTGGAAGAGACCCCTGGGATCATCAAGTCCAACCATCAGCCCTACTCTACAAGTTCTCCCCTACACCATATCCCTCAACACCACATCTAATTGGCTCTTAAACACAGTCAGGGATGGTGACTCCACCACCTCCCTGGGCAGCTGATTCCACTGATTGACCACTCTTTCTGGGAAGAATTTTTTCCTAATGCCCAGCCTAACCCTACCCTGCTGCAGCTTGCAGCCATTCCCTCTTGTCCTGTCGCTCATTGCCCGTGAGAAGAGACCAGCACCAACCTCTCTACAATGTCCTTTCAAGCAGTTGTAGAGAGTGATGAGGTCTCCCCTCAGCCTCCTCTTCCTCAAACTAAACAACCCCAACTCCCTCAATCGATCCTCATAAGCCTTGTTCTCCAGGCCTCTCATCAGCTTTGTTGCCCTCCTCTGTACTCGCTCCAGCACCTCGATATCTCTCTTGTGCTGAGGTGCCCAGAACTGGACACAATACTCAAGGTGCGGCCTCACCAGTGCTGAGTACAGGGGGACAATCACCTCCCTACTTCTGCTGGTCACACTATTCTTTATGCAATTTATATAGGAACATACCATCCTCACTGAACAGTAGCTGGGGTGGGCTTAAAAAAACAACCAAAAAAGCCCAACCCACCAATGCACACAGAAGTTCTCTCAGATAGGTGGGAATGCTGGGTGATTCAGAAGGGGGTAGTAGTAGTAGTATGCCTTGGAAGCTAATATTTAACCAAGTTGGCCAGTTCTCAATATATGACAATGGCCTTAAATACAATCACGTGGCTGACATAGGGTTAAACATAGAATCAGGTATTTTACAAGCAGAAGAGAAGAAACAGAACTACATCATCATTTTCATAAACACCTCTTGATATTTTTCATCAATCCTGTTTCATTAATACCTCAGTATTTGAGGTCACCAGCATTTCAGTAACTAGATTTCAAAAAAAAAGTACCCTGCAAAATAACACCAGACCTTGATGTGTTGAGTTCCCCAGTGCCTGTTTTGACATAAGATTTCTATGCATTCACTGTAGCAATGCCAAGCCTCTGATCGATTTTAATCAGAGCACACTGTCTCCCGTTACCCCCGGTTCTAGCACCAGCACCTTCCCTGATGGTGCACGTACAACAGCCTTCACTACATCCTCGTTTCATTGGGCTTGTTGGTTTTCTGTCAACTAGCCGGAGCAGAAAAATAAGAGAGTCATTTACTTCAGGGTGCTTTAGGTCAAGCACTCACACAGAACTGCCAGACGTCCCACTTTCTGTCATTTTTATTTCCAATAAAGATTAATAGCAGAGTGCTGAAGAACAAGACGCTATCTTAATTATCGGTCTTTAGGAGGATTAGGATTCTTGCGTCTTCTGTGGTACCTGGAATTAAAAAAAGCTGCAGTGAAGGCATGCTGTGGACAGTCTGCCATTCTCCTGGCAGTTGCCCCCACCCCCTCCCCGGTGAGCAGTCTGGAGGTTACAGACAGAAGCAAACCAGGAGACAGAGAAGCACAACCCGCCACCGCTGGTGAGATGTCATCGCTGCTGTTCCCCGAGTTACATAACGCTACTCATTCCTAGTGCTGCATCTGCTGCAAGCATGCAATCATCCGAGTACCAGGTGCACCAAGGTGTGCTTTTCACCAGTTCAGATGAAAAACCCCTACTATTCTCCAGTCTGAGAATCACCCTCCTGATGTTCTTTTAAGAAAAGGTGTGTAAGGAGTAGCCACTGCACATTTCCTACCTGTATTGGGTCATATCCATTGAGAGTATTTTACATGCTACCTTCTCTTACTGTGTGTCCTGGTTTGAGGACCCAGACAACTTTAATAAGTGGCCTCAACCAGTAGCCAACTGGGTGGTATGAAGAATTTCTACTCAGTGACAGATTTTAGAAAAAAATAAAATAAAAATTGTAAAGTCTACCAAAGGGGCAGTGTTAGAAGAAACCCCTTACAGAATACACTCTTCCATGTACACAGTGCTGGATTTAAGAGTTTATGTAGTTGCCCATGGGCTAGGAGTATCTTGTGTCACGTGACTTCTCCTAGGTTGAATCTAGTCATTGAATTACTCCTTTATCTCCTTTTACATCCCGAAAGAGCAAACACTGAAAAGAAAATACTTACTGTCCCACAGGATACCAGCGATGCTTTGTTGTGTAAAACATTTTGCTGAGCTCTTCAATTGTAGGGCCTGTATTGTTCTTCAGCTCTTTTTCATTCAATCTGGATTTCAAGACTTGATCAAGGTTTTCTTCTTTATTATTCACTGGATCTGGCCGTGGTATGGGCTATAAGAACAGTAGTGTTATTATATATTTCCTTTTTCTCAAGAAAGATCAAAAAGCCAAGCTATTTATATAGCATTACAATTCACTCTTAACAGCTGAAACTGAAGGCATACAGAAGAGTGCTTGTTTACCACACCTCCACCTGCCCTGAACAAAACCCCACCACTGCACAGCAGACATCTGGAAACTTCTAATTACCCCAGGTGCTGCAGCTGATTACCCTACCCCTAAAATCAGCACTGCTGCCATCATTGTTGCTGCTCTCATCCTTGCAATTCGCTGGCTGAATCATAAGCTTCAGTTCTACTCATAGAAAAGCACTCGTGTCATTCTTACCTAGAAATTTATTCCTACTGACGGTCATTGTTGCTGAAAAAGCTTTTAGCTGATTTGTACCTTGGAGAAGAATGTCACTTCCTAATTGTTTGTGCATCTGCTTAGACCAAGATGTTTGTTCTCAGCCTGAAACCCAACTATTAGCACCGTTACAAATAACTTTCCTTGGTTTATTCTCTTACACCTGTTTCCCCCCCACCCCGAGACAGGCAACCGGTGAGTTGAACAGCACTGCTAAGCAGCTCGCAGGCAGAGAGCAGTAAGGTGGCTTCAGTTTGCAATGGAGTTTTCCCACTGGGTACTTCAGCAACGCAGCTACCGTTTGCAGTATCCTACTAGCGCACCAGAACTGGAAGTTGGACCAAAAAGTGTAGGCTAGAACAGTCTATTTAGAGTTACTACACATCAGTGTAAAGAACACATAGAAAGCACTATTGATAGGTAAAAATTAAAGATTTAAAGGGGTTTTTTTTGTGGAGTTTATGAACCCAGAGTGCTGAATGCAACTTAAAGCTCAAGTTGAAATCAGCAGCACTTCTTTATGGCCTCTTGCCCAAACTGCTGCATCTGTACAGAGTAAGACATGAACTATAAGCTGCCTTTCAAACATCCTCTTTGAGGTGCATTCTCATAGACAGACTGTTTGCTCTGCAGTGCACTAGTATCTGAATGCCTCATTTAATGCTATTTGAGTTCCTATACGCTGAGATATCTGAGCGTTCTCATTCTGTAACTTTCTCTTAATTCGGCTAAGAATAAGGTCCTCTTCATGGCAGCAGCTCTAGAATCATAGAATCATTTAGGTTGGAAGAGACCCCTGGGATCATCAAGTCCAACCATCAGCCCTACTCTACAAGTTCTCCCCTACACCATATCCCTCAACACCACATCTAATTGGCTCTTAAACACAGTCAGGGAGGGTGACTCCACCACCTCCCTGGGCAGCCCATTCCGCTGACTGACCACTCTCTCTGTGAAAATTTTTTTCCTAATGTCCAGCCTAACCCTACCCTGCTGCAGCTTGCAGCCATTCCCTCTTGTCCTGTCGCTCATTGCCCATGAGAAGAGACCAGCACCAACCTCTCCACAATGCCCTTTCAAGCAGTTGTAGAGAGTGATGAGGTCTCCCCTCAGCCTCCTCTTCCTCAAACTAAACAATCCCAACTCCCTCAATCACTCCTTAGTAGATTTATGCCCCAGACCCTTCACCTGTCTTCATCACTCACCTCACAGACATGCTGATCACATACTAAAAAGTACCTCAGTATTCCAAATTTTAAGAAAGAGATGCCCTAAAGACTCAAAATTATGAAGCACTTACACCTTTACAAGAGTAAGAAATAGCAATGTATTCTGCACTGTAAGACAATGTAAGAAATACATTAGTCTGTATGGGACATACTTTTGTATGCTCGTACGGGATCTCGAGGGAAGGGTGGTAGCAGACGATCGTCTTCAAATCGGATGTCACTGCAAGTTCCACTTTGCTACAAAAATAAAAGAAACCGACACTCTTAAAAATACATCCTTACAATTTTCAGAAATGCTGAGCAACTGAGCAGCCCAAGTCCCAAAGAAAAGCAGATTTGACCCTGCATTTATGAATTCTTAAGAATCTTCTACAAAATAAACCCTCATAAAATAAGGGTCGCAAATACTCGACTTAAACTTCCTCTTTTGGGGTTTTGGTTTTGTTGGGTTTTTTTTTGTGTTTGTTATCTTGTTTCTGACCATCTTCATGTTTCTTTTTAGGACGGAGAGGAAAAAAGGGCTAAAAAAATAAAGATAGCTGGAAATACGGGTTGGGGAAAAAAAATCTGCTGGTACATCTTTGAATAATTGCATATAAAACCGTAGCAACAGAAAAGGATAATGCTCTCTAGGACAACGTGCCGGACACAGAAGGTGTATGGCACCTACAAAAGAAAGTATAGGAAAAAAAGCTCTGTTTGGGGTTCCGACTTTTAGATTTGGTAAAAGACGATGATCACAATGAACCAAAAGTCTGCCGAGAGGTTCCTTGAAGGAAATGGGTTTGCTCACCTTCTTCCCCCTTCCCGTGACACGTTACCTTCCTAAGGCCTTGTATGACGTGGAGGCTGTGCTGCTCGCTACATTTAAGACAAGAGGCAGTTGGTGCAAGCTGGAACATCGGAGGTTCCAGTTAACTATGAGGAAAAACTTCTTCACAGTGAGGGTGACAGAACACTGGAAGGGGCTGCCCAGAGAGGTTGTGGAGTCTCCTTCTCTGGAGACATTCCAAACTCGCCTGGATGCATTCCTGTGTGACCGGTTCTAGGTGTTCCTGCTCCAGCAGGGGCATTGGACTAGACGATCTTTCAAGGTCCCTTCCAATCCCTGATATTCTGTGATTGCTACCATTTTTTCTTATTTCTAGGCAAGGTTCCCATACAGCAGCACAAAAATATCTGGACTTTGTCTTAAGAGCGTGCATCAAGGAAAGTGACTGCTCTTGGCTACTTTTGCTCTTCAACAAACCAAGCGGCAAGAGTACCGGGGTCATCACCACGTTTAGAGTGAGTCCTCTATGATTTTGTCATTATGCTTATTTTTAAAAAATATTAACTTCACAATCATCATGACTGGGACCAGCACTTCAGTTAAAATTATTCCATACATCCCGAACTGGCAGAGGATGTATTTGATAGCATTATAGGACAACAGAGAAAGCAGTCCTGGAATAAACATCACATGAAAATGCCACATATCAAAGGATGCTTAAGTACCAGTTGTAGTCTTCAGGGAGAACCGAGTATGTAGATTTATGGCAAGCAAGATACACAGCTCCATCTGCAAAAAACCCCAAAAAACCAAGTAAAGAACACCATTGTAAAAACAAGCAGAGCCATGCCAAGTTTAAGAACGCTTACATTTTCATTCTGTTCTAAATAGTCATCGAGGATTATAATCATACTCAGTTTTGGATTAACAATACCCAAACGCTGTCTAAACAGAAGTTCACTTCACTACACAGGTTTCTAGGGCAATCAAAAAATACAGTATTTAGTTATGACCTACATGTACCTTCCCAGTGGTGGTGTTTTCCTAAGAAAAAAAATCACAATATGAACAAAATACCTAGAGATTTCATCATTTCCTTAGAGCATATTCTTTATATATGCAAAGAATACTACCTTATGACTTGCAGGGAAGATCATGGTTTCACCCATAGCAATGTTTACTATAAAAACCAAATTTGTACTTTGCTGGTGACTGCTAAATATGCTATACAAAACACAGAGCTGTATCCTGGCTGCTGCAACACCAGAGAACTTCACCCCTTTCATCAGGTTCCTGCTGCCCCGAGGAAAGCATCACAGTGGTACCACAAGTGGTAAAAGCAGGCCTGCTGGCATCCAGGACTGTACTAAGTGGAATGAGGGAAGATATTATCCCCCCCTGCTCAGCACCCCTTAGACCCCATTTAGGTACTATGGCCAGTTTGGGGCCCTTCAATCAGAGATAAACTTGAATGAGTTCAGCAAAGGCCTGGCAAGATGGCCAGGAGCTGCAGCACCTGCCCTGTGGGGAGAGGCTGAGGGATCAGAGCTGGCTCAGCCTGCAGCAGAGAGCAGTATGAGGACTGGGGTTATTGAGGAGAGGGAGACAGTCTGTTCACAGCAGTGCACGGTGGGAGGACATGACAGAACAACCGTAAGTTGAAACAAGAGCCTCTGGCTGGATATGTAAAGAAACATTTTCCTCTAGTGGTGTGCTTCCCCCTGGTTTTCCCCCTCTCCACCCCTTGGCTTGGCCCCTGCTCAAGCCATAACCATCAGCAGGAGCTGCGATGAGTTGAACCTAGACTTTGGGGGATGGCTGGCAACACAGCCAAAACATTGTCTGGAGTGGGGACCTAGATAGCTCGTTCCCATGAGATATGGCTATAGGTCAACTAACTCACTCTATAAATAGTGGGCAGCCCAAGAGCACTTTGAGCTCTCCTGCACGGCAGCAGGCTGCACGCCAGGATCTCCCCTTGAGCGAGGACGCTCACTTACAGTTCTACTTTTCAAGGCTGAGAAATTCCTTGCCACAAGAGATTCTCAGCAAGTGACTAGTAGTGTGCTGAGCTTTGAAATCTTAGCTGAGTAATAGAAAGGATTGATTGCACATACATGATCCTTTAGACATAAACCATTGACCAAGTCAGTGACTAGAATTGGATCCAGCTGCACCTAGACTCCTCTCTGAGTTTAGAAAGCAAAGTGGTCCTTTATGAACCTTGTGACTCAACAGGAGGGGCTCCCTGACAGCTTGTCTGACCCTGTCCTCTACGCAGTAAATAATCAAGTGTACCTTGCCATCGAATCTCAAAGAACACTGTCACATTCACTACAAATTTTGCTAAATCACTGTTTCGCCTTAATAAATATTGACTCTTGAGAGTGAAGTAAATGACACTACCCATGACATTTCCTCACGAGGACAGCCTAGAACTAGGGCCCAGGGCAAGCTCGTACAGTCCCTGCCCTTGAAGATTTCAAAGGCCCAGCTGGACAAAGCCCCGAGCAAACTGGTGCGATTGCAGAGTGGAGCCTGCTCTGAGCAGGAGGCTGGACCACAGACCACCTGAAGTCCCTTCCAACTGAATTCTCCCATGATTCCATTCCCATTTTTTCATAGAATCATTTAGGTTGAAAACAACTTAAGATCACCAAGTCCAACGATAAACCTAACAGTAGTAACGGTCCCTTATATAGGCACCATTCTATAGGCATCTTGCCTTCCAAAACCATGGGGGTGTTCAGGCTTAAGAGGAGCCTGGGAGGTGTCTGGAGTTGACCTGTACTAGCAAACCCCTTTCTTTGCTGCTGGAACCTGACACACATCCACGTGTAAGCTTCCAAGTCCAGTGAAGCTTCTTCTACCGCTACACTTTAAGAACTGAGTTACAATCACAAGGACTAAGCCTTAGTGTGCTCTGAGCCTTCTGTTTGCGAACGAGTCATAAAAAGATTTCAATGTTTTTCTGACATTTTCTGTGGGCTGTGTTTAGCTTTAATATGAATAGGATTCTTCCTGCCTGTTCATAATGGAGAGGAAGAGCATTCGGTGTGTCAAAACTGGGAAAGATGAAAGAACCAAGAAGGTGGTTTTGTACAAGTTATTTTCCTCTCAGAAATATTTTAGCTGCAAAATTTTTAAATTTAAATGTAGAAATACCTAATGTATTTAACTACATATTTTAGATATTAAATTCTTTTAAGTCAGAAAGTTAGCACTTCCGTGCTTTAGTTCTAAGAATTCAACCAGTCACATTTATTAAAAAGTTGAGGTCTTGTAAAATATTACTGCACATAGTTTGTATTTCTTCCTAAGATTTCTCCCCCCCCTCCCCTTGTCCCCCAAGCTCTAAAAGGGGACATGTCCGTTATATTTTTTTAATACTGGTCTTTGCTATCACCTTTGCCGTCTCCCCCACATCCTCCTATTGCCATCTAAAGCACGGACACAAAGCTGAGACAATACTGCCCGTTTGCACTGGTTCTCTCTTTACGTTAAGGAACAAGATTTTACTGTAGCCTCCTCTCACCACTAAGTCTGAAAAAAATAAATTCTCCAGATATAATGAGTGATAAGAGGGGTGCTATTTACAAACTAATTAGTAAGTTAAAGGAATGTCGTATGTGGACCATGGAAGCTTTAAAAGGAAAAAAAACCCAAATAAATCAAGATATCCTTTCATTATTAGCAGAGACCACAGACTGTCAGACCTGATTCTGTTCAAGTCAAAGTTTGTTTCCGTGCTTCCATTCCTCCAAGCAGGGCAGGAAGCAGGCTCTCAAGGACCCAGTCTGAACACAGGACTTACACAAATTCAGCACTACTTACTCCGCAGCGGGGCCTGCTTGCGGGTTGCTACCGAGCGGATCCGAAAGAAGCCGGACCATGCCGTTCTAAGCGGCGTTGCCATGCTGACAGCAGAGAGGAAAACACTCCCAGACAGGATGGAAGTCACACGGGCACCGTATCCTCTCTTAGTGCACGACACCCTCTGAAAGAAAAGTTCCGAAACTGTTCAGGGTTCGAGACATCAACAATTTGTTTTCTTGACTATCCAAGGAGTGCACTATATTCCTCATTGTTCATCCGCTGTTTAGAAGTCTTTTATTATTTGAGATACTGGCGCCTACCTCCTTAGTAGTTAAATGTGACAAAGACCCTACTTGCTGAGAGCTACTCTTTGAAGGTGCAGCATCAACTTTAGAAAGTCTCCTTGCTTGGGTCTTCTCACAGCTTTTCTACCAGTACTCACCCACCTCAGTTTTGCATCCTTCCTTACGTGCACCCCACAGAACTAGCCCTGAAACGTGCTTTTCCTGTCCACGATGTAAATATCATCACCCGGTATAAAAATTGTAACTTGTAACTAAAACAGTTGCTAAAAAAGTACTTGTAACCAATGCTTCCCCATGCAGCTGGTTTCCTCCATCTCAAACCCAATACAGCTAAAAGCTATGGAACACCACTTAGAGTGCTGCAAGCATCACCCCAGACTTCACAGGAGCAGAAAGGCACACAGAGGCGCTCAGTCTACAGCGGGGAAAAAGAATTGCCTGGAAGACAAACTTTTAGTGATGCTTAAAAAAGCATAACTGGAGACAGCTTGAAGATACACCCATTAAAAAAAAAAAAAAAAAGAAAAAGAAACCAAACCTCCTTAAAACTACTTCGTGTCACCAGAAACACCCATTTTCCAATTCTGACAAATAATCCAATAGTTATTAACCATTTTCTTTACCCATGGCAAGTGCTACTGAAGCCAGGGAACACCAACACGGCACCCACAGAGCTGTTGGTAACCTCGCAGTAAACGAGCCTCCCAAAGCTCCTTTACGTCACTTGCAGCGAGGGCCTGAGGAATGCGGTGGGTCTGGGCCGCCCTGCTCGGGGAAGGGCGGGATTTAACCACCAGCCCATGCTCGGCCTCACCTCTCGGACCACCACAGGCTAAACCGGGGCATTCTCATCCCTGAGGCAGCACACAGAAAGCGCTTTAAGGCCTGCCTGCGGCAACCAGGGATACGAAAACTGACACTGCCGTTATTAAAGAAAAGGCGAAGCGGCCCGACCTCCGGCTGCCCGGCCCGGCCCGCAGACCGAGCGCTTTCCCGACGCATGGCCCAACCATGGCTAGGCAGGAAACACTGCCCCTGCCTCTGCCTCTGCTTCTNCCACCGGGCCACAATACCGGAAGCAGCCCCGAACGCCCTTCCGCTTCCAGCGGCGGCTCGCCCTGCCGCACGCTGGGAAACGTAGTTCGGGCAGGCCGGCGGGTGGGGCCTACCCCGGGCGTGGCTGCCACCGCCTCCCTCTCCGCCCAGCGCCGCCCCGTCCCCGGCAGCAAACCGTAAGGCGCTTCAAAACGCAGTGTGCGGCGGCCGCGGGTCCCCTTTGGTTGGTAGCGGTGGCCCGGTCCCGCGAAGGACTCGGTCCCTGATGGCGGCAGGCAGGGTAGGGCGGGGAGGAGCACGGCGGCACCCACCGTTCGTGGGGACGAGCTCTTCTGTGCTCCCCACCTGTCCCTGTTGAACTCCCCCAGCCAAGCCTTCGCAGTACCCGTCAGACCTTTTCAGGGGCAAGGCCTGGGTTCTGCGTACGTGAAATGGCACATTTGGGACGCTTAAGGGCTGTGGCAAACTCACCTGAGTGCCCCGAGCGTGCTGCTGCTCCGGGGCTACTGGCTTTGCTTCTTTCAGAGGATGAGGCCTAGAGCATTCCAAAGGCAACATCACGTTGACATGATAGTGATAAAAGACAAGAAGTAGAGACAACAAAATCGGTTACCTGACCGTCTGCTCTCGTACCTGAAATGGCTCCAGCGCCCTCAGCTCTCACAGGCCCATGGAGCGTCCCGTCAGCTGCCCGTGTCTCAGTCCTTTCACTGAGCCACTCTTCCCGAGAGCCTGGGGATAATGCCTCCTGCACAGGCTGTGACCTCCTCCTGGTATCTACAAACCTTTGCATCCATTCTGGGCGCTGACTGCGGTGCACTGATTCCATGCAGAGGTTGGTGGAAGCCTCACCATTTCAGCGATGTCTGACTTTGCTCCGTAGCTGCAGAGTTGTAGTTACACTGATAACTTCCAGAAGCGTAGCCAGAAATCAGTAGCTGAGAGATGATGGTTCCTGTTAGGAGTGGCAAAGGGTTTTTTTTAATATCTTTCCTGACAGTGGAAGATGGCAGACATCCATTCTGGGCCTTCTTGCAATATTAGATTCAGTAAGACATAGAGAGAGGGGAGAGACACGGGCCAAAATGTATTACATGCTACTTGGAAAGATGCAGCCAAGGTGGTAGATTGCATCTCCACTGCAAGACTCCTCCATATCCGTGGTGATGAGCTCTCTCCATCGTTCCCATCAAGTTTCTACATGCAGCTACAGAGGGGTCTGATCTGGGCTCAGGCATCAGAAGGAAGCAACACAGTTCTATGTATTTTCTGCTGTGTATCAGCTCATTATTCCCACAAGGAAATCCTTCTACTAGGTTGAGAAGGGCAGCCCTTGGATGAAGAAATTGAACTTTTGAAGTTGAATACAAGCAATATGGTGGTTATCCTGATGGACAGAGAAAACATGTTGAGGATTATAAGCTCAAAACCAGTGCGCACAAAACCAAATAAACCATTATAAAGTGTCTGAAACAAATGCAGCCTCGGAATTAAAAAATAAAAAGAAGTGGAACTGTGGTTAAGGAGCAAGTTTCAGTCCATAGGCATAGTGGGGATAAACAGTTACTCAAAGTTTACAGACAGGAGCAGATTGAGGCAACAGGGGAACTGCTGCTCAGGATTCTTGCCTTTCTCCTGGACAGCCAGTGTGACAAACCGGTATGTGAATGCACGTTGTTACGGTCCCTTGGCACAGAACACTGTTGTGTGTACTACATGTGTGTGTTTCTGTGTGAACCTGACACAAGCACATTAGGCCTTCTTCTAGCTTCCTAGGAAATATTCAGTAAAATTAAAGCTTCTCTGACTCACCCTGAATGTGCCGATGACTTAGTTGTTTGGAATCAGTCGTTGCTGACTGATTGTTGCTATGATTCTTTAAAAGATTGCATAAACTCAGTGATGATGATGAGTGTGATTGGCACCCCTGATTCTTTATGCCTTCTCAAAATGATATTGTTCATCCATTCAGGAGACAAAAATCCTTTGCTGTCCAGTAGAAACCCTTCACAGCAGCAGACCACTACAAAACATACCTGCTTCTTGTTCAAGTATAAGACATATGTGTTTGTTTTTAACTTATCTTTGCTATATTGAGCATCATCTGTTGGAAAAAAAATAGCTTTTAAAAACCTCTCACTAACCCCTTAGAAAATTGCCCTCTCAATTAAAAAATAGGAGATCTTGATATGCTCGGGTGTATTAGTCATCATTGCAATATAAGCCTTCTGTGGCGTCCCTACATTGCTGTTTCCTATATCACTTACTTTGCTTTTACCAAGACCATTTATTGACTCTTCAGTGCACCCTGCATATTCTGAGGCCAGCATACATACATACATACATACATACACCCAGGTACGCGCCCTCTTTCTTCTCAGACACAAGCTTGGAAAAGCAGAGTTCCTGATGGTACTGATGAATGTGAACGAGTCTTCTGACAGTGGGATTTTATAGGCTGGTAGTAGTCAGTTCTTAACAGCTAAGGAGCTAATTTGTCAATAAGATTGTAGAGAACAGCAAAAGATCCTGAATTTGAAGTTTTGTGGGTTTTTTTTTAATAAAAGTTACATCACATTTTTTGCAATCGTGCCACATTAATTTTCAGTTATTGTATTTTATTTCCACATAGAAAATGCTACATGTTTCTATGGGGGAAATTTCTGATTCCAAACAGCAGGGCAGCTGCCAGGAGGATTACAGGTATCTGTTGCCTAGTGATACACCATCTTCAGTCTCCTCTTTCACATCACTGCAATGGAACATCGCTTGCAAGGTTCATCAGAATTTGTTAGCAACCTTCTGTCCCTTGTGTGAACACTTGACAGCCCTCTGGAATCTCGATTCACAAAAACGCCTTCACTAGGTGTTTTTCAGATTCCTTGATTTTACAGCCTCATTGCATAATTAGTTTTAAATTGGAGGTAACCTGTGGCTATTTCTGTAATGATTTTATCCTGGAAACGTGTGCTTTAAAAACAGCGCTGTAAAGGCAAATCTTGTAACTTAAATCCTGGTTCTCAAAGGTTGCAATTGAAGGTACTGCAGAACTTTATTTTTTAAAAACTAAGCCTCATTCCCTGTTAAGCTTCCAGGCTATTTTTAGACAGTTTCTATAAAAAGATTTTTTTAGGAGACGGTAGATGAGGTCTACCCCCTCCCTGACACATAATGTTCTGCAAGTCTATTCTTAGAGCCATGTTCTGATGGATTACAACTTTCTGGTAGGGAGAGGGAGTTGCTTAAGGACAGCTCAGCAGGGTGACTACACACTTCTCCGGCACGTCTGGAGATGGGGTTATTAATAACTGCCAACAGCCTTGCTTGCTTCAGCAGGTTGTAGACAGCAAAGAGGGGAGCTGCTCGCTCTGTAATACTCGACAGAAAGCAGGTCGTTCTCTCCATTAACTGCAGGGATGCTGTGAAGGCACTAATGGTGATGAGTTGCAGACTTTGTGTCTTTGAAAACCTGGAAAGTTTTGTTTCGAGGTTGCTCTCTCACTGGAGAAAAATCATCTCTTCTCACTTAGTCAGTCAGTTACAAACTTCTCCAGGAAATATTCTAACTATCGAATCAATTGCCCTAAAGTTAGGTAACAAATGCTGTTTAATAATGAGGGCAAGATCATAGAATCATAGAATGGTTAGAGTTGGAAGGGACCTTAAAGATCATCAAGTTCCAACCCCCTGAGACAGGCAGGGACACCTCCCACTAGAGCAGGTTGCTCAAAGCCCCATCCAACCTGGCTTTGAACCCTTCCAGGGGTGGGGCATCCACAACTTCCCTGGGCAACCTGTTCCAGTGCCTCACCACCCTCACAGTAGAGAATTTCTTTTTAGTGTCTAATCTAAATCTCCCCTCTTCTAATGTAAAGCTGTTACCCCTTGTCCTATCACTATACTTTCTGACAAAGTGTCCCTCTCCAGCTCTCCTGTAGGCTCCCTTCAGATGCTGGAAGGCTGCTATAAGGTCTCCCCTGAGCGTTCTCTTCTCCAGGCTGAACAAGCCCAGCTCCCTCAGCTGGTCTTCAAAGGAGAGGTGCTCCATCTCCCTGATCATCTTTGTAGCCCTCCGCTGGACCCGTTCCAACAGTTCCGTGTCCTTTCTATGTTGAGGACTCCAGAGTTGGACACAGTACTCCAGGTGAGGTCTCAGAGCGCAGAGTAGAGGGGTAAGATTTTGTTGGTTGGCTCTTCCTTAGAAGAACAAATTTACAAATTGGTGTGGGTTTCATGTAAGCAGTTGCACACACAGGCACCCCTCGTGGGAAAGGGAAAATTGGGACTTGGCTGTTCTAGCTCTTTTGCACCAGTGGCATATTTGGGAAATTGTTTCTTAGTAAAATCATTCAGACTGCTCATTAGCAAACTGAATATCATAAATATTTATATTTTTCATAGAAACCAGTGTTCCAGCATCTTCCAGGAATAAGCATTTGGTTTCCTTTGTTTCCTTTAAATCTGGAGTAGAAAAGATACCTAGAAATGGAACTGAGTTTGTGAGTGGATGGGTTGGTTTTATTGCAAAGGTAGTGCCTTACCAATGGAGATGGATAAGCCTTCGCTCCTGAAATAACGTATCTTAATCTTCCTCAGGTTATTCTATAAATTTAGGATTAAAATTTCTAATGGTAGTTTGAGGCATGGTCTTAATCCTTCAAATTTTCTCAGGTTATGCAGTAGCCAGACCGATGTCTATGTTTAATGTCAATCTGTAAACACCCAGAGTAAACACCAACACTTATGTCCATGGGCTACCTTCATTCTTCAGTAGATCTCACACCATCTCATCACTGCTCCATTCGTCACTTACTGTCCTGGTAGGGAATCAAGCTGCAACTGTAAATAACAGATGACAAAACTAAAGTGCCTGCAAGTGGCCACAGGCAGCCTAAATGATTCATGTTCCTGTTGATTGCTGCCGTTCAAGTAAGCAATGTTATGCCTCTGCTCAAGCAGCCACTTAAAGGAAAAAAATCAAAAGTCATTTGCTACAGTGAAGGCTCCTGCTCACAGCAGCTCAGTCCTAAATTGGTAAAACAACTAACTGGGGATTTTTTTTCTTCTCTCAGTACAGTTCCACCCAGTGCTGCCAGTTAAGATCATTCAGAAATTGTCCAGTGACTCTTACAGTTAGTGCTAAGTGAAAACAACTGCACTTCTGTGCCTCAGTTTCTCTATTCATGCATAGGAATCATAAAAATTCTTGTAAAATGCTCTGGAATTTATTGAAGAACATTTTTAACATCAAATACAGATATTACTGTGATAATTCATTCTGTATGTGTACATGCATACATCTGGGGTTTGCTGTTGAACAGATTTTCTACAATACTTGACAAAAATACAAACATGCTTTAATGCAAAATAAAGAATCTGGGATCCGAGATGGAGTTGTAATTGCGGTGAGATTTTTATAAGATTGCAAAGACGGGGCAGGAGGAGGAAGTAAGATTAGCCAGCCATAGGCTGAACTGGCCCGGATGCACCCACTCAGTGAGTAACTCCATGACAGCACAAGCTGTCACAGGGAGATGGTCAGCAGCTGTGTTGATTTGTTCTGGAAGTATTAATTGCATAATTGCAATTATTTGTTTACCCTTTCTGCCTACAGTGACAGTATAGAGTGCTTTGTTGGTGAATAAGGTGGTTGCCTAAGCTTTTCCTCTGAACTGCTGTAATCCTAGTGATGATCATGGGTATGTGGAAGGAGGATTGTGCTCTCCATCCTGGCCTTCACGTTGGTGCAGTGGGATGAGATAGGCTCGGCCAGTAGAACAGGTCACTGCTGCGGGAAGGGGTAATCTTACATCTGCCACACCTCACTGTTTCCTACTGCTTCTCTTGTGCCAGCTCTGATGCCTCAGTGAGCTGCTCAGAAAGGTAACCCAGCCAAAAATCCCACCCTGGACCTCAGCAGGTATGAACTGGAGGAAGGAGGGGATCGGGAATACAGGGCAGAGTTAAGGGAAAGGGAGCAGAAGTGCAGCGTTGCCTACAGCTTCTCCAAAAACGAGGCATCTAAAGTTGGGTTTGTAGCTCATGGGCACTACAAGGGGCAATTTCACTCCTACTTGTGTGACTTACCTTCTGTTGTCTCTGGGGCTTGTTAGACCCCACTGTAAGAAAAACCAATTCAGCCGTCCGGCAGAAGGCCAGACTGAACGTCTGGGTTTCTGCCAAATTAGTGCATTGAGCCAGCTCAGCAGAACCTGACAAGCCCCAGGAGTGAACAGTGGGGAAAATGCCCTGTGTGAGGCAGGAGGGTAGAAGGAGTAAGACGGGAAGGGGAAGTGAGAAGGCCTCTTTTTGACAGATTGACTCAGCTGTCTGGTATAACTTGACCTCAGATGTGTGGTTTCACACTGTTCCTACTGCAGTAAACTACAGACAGTCCCCTTCTCACACCCTCAGGTAAAGTTGGGTTCCTTTCCCCTTTCTCATGCCAGACCTACACAGCTGCATGACTGGATCACACCAGTCACTGCTCACTTAGGAGCTATTCACACTTTTAATCAGCACATCTTCCATGAGATCATGATGTGAGCTGAGGGAGCAGCAGTGTGTGGCAGAGGAGGAGGGCAGGAGCCCTCTTTAGCAGTGATGCAAAGTGGTGTAACCCTCAGATGAAACTACACCCTAAATAACCACTGTGGAGGCAGGCCTTGGTGGAGCTGGGCTGTAGCAATGAACTCTGATTTAAATGGGGACTAGAGACGTCACCAGTCTTGCTGAACACTGTGCCTAAATTTCATCTGAAATGCAAATATAAATGTTGCTTTATAAAAGCCAACCAAACCTACATTTTCAGGCACTCTGAACTCAGAAGCAAAGCCTCAGGGAGCAGCAAAGGTGGCAAAGCCCTCTCAGGGTGGGGGAGCCAAGGGCACCCCAAGGTGAGCCAAGCTGTGCTCCACCAATGAGGCACAGCCCCACCATGCCAGAGACAGGTGAGCAGAGCAGGGCAGCTACTACAGTGGGGCCTGGTGGTGGTCCCGTGGTCATCAGGCAGGACATGGTAACAGGCCAGGTCCCAGGCTGGTCCAGGAGCTCCCAACACTCAGGTGGATGCAGCTGAGGTGTAGCTCAGGAAAAACTGAACACCCAGGCCCATCAGAGGGTGAGGGTGGAGGTCTCCATTGAGGCCATCAGAGCAATTAAGGTCTATCTGTGCACTCCCTGCCCTAACACAAAGTGGTGAAGTCAAAACAGCATCTAAAAAAGACTTTACTGATCTCAGTGTGGTACAGCTGTCCGGAGCCCTGTCTGATATATCCTTGAACTGTTTATCAGCATATATCTGACAAAAAAACAGAGGCACACAACATGCCCAGATTTCCTCACGTTCTGCCTGAGGTGCAGGGTTTATTTCAGGATAATAAGGGAGTAAAGAGTTCACAATCTCTAGTACAAAGACAGCATCGGACAGAACTCCAGGCAATGAGCTCTAATCAACAAAATTCAAATTAATTGAAACAAAAATATCAATCTAAATGACTTCCAAATACATAGCTTCTAAATCTTTCAGCCTAGCAAAAGAAAAATACCAGGTTGAGTCAGGGAGGGCAGCTGTCTAAATGAGGATGCACAACTTCACTAATTACTGCAGTCAGGATGAAAGCAGTTTTTTTTCCACATCAAACCTTTATTTTACAAAAAAAAAAAAAATAAAAAAATTGCTGAACATCTGCAAGTTTTGACAAAACTACACGTGTAGCACCGTGGAAAGCTAGTTTATCAGATCTTCCTTTTCTTCTCTTTCTCCTCTCTGTCCCCCTTCCCACGCCCTCCAAGAGGCTTTTAGTGTTTTTAGGTGGTGTTCACGGCATTGTCATGTGTTTAATGGTGTAACATGGCTTTGCAAAGCTGTATGGATACAGACTCCCTGTGCTGTACTGCTCAAAAGAAATAATCTTGCAGAGAAGAATAAATACATTTTAGCAAGAACCTTGAACTCCAGAGCAGGAGTGCTGAAATACTGTTCTACCCAGGAGAGCAGAAAGCAGAACCGTGCTAGGCTGGATCACCCACGGTGCTTCTCCAAGAAGGTCTTCCTAGACACATGCCAAATGGAGAATATGCACACTGTGCAGTGCAGGCTGCAGTCCAGAGCCCAGTTACGGTGGCAATAGTGGCTGAATGGAAAATCCTGAAGGACAGGGGCGGACACTGGAAGGTCATGGGGCTGGAAAAGCACCTGGAAGATGCAAGAACCTCCATGGGGTGCGGCTAGCTTAAGAACACAAAGCTTCCCTAGCACTTAGGTATCCTCTTCCAGCTCTGATTCAGAGGATTAAGTTGCTTCCTTTGGGAATCTGAGAATACTATAAAAGATGGACAATTTTTACTATTGTTTTTTCTCCTGGACAATATCCCTTGGCACAGAGGGAGTGCAAAGAAGCAAAGTTTAAACCCGGAATTCTGGAGCAGCCAGACTGGATAGTTTTTCCAGCACCTATCTGGACACTCAGGGATCTCTGCAGCAGTCCTTACATCAGCTAGAAAGACTTAACAGAACAACCAGAATCTTTGCAGATATGACAACAGAAAGCAATGGGTTTTGTTCACTGCCATCTCCTGAGCATGTGGACTTCAAAAGCCCCTTCCTAAGAGTAACCAGAGAGAGAGGTGTCACGAAAACTGCAACTTTTTCAGGATGTGGCAGGGCACTTGTGGAGCAACAAAACCTACCAAAATATAATAGCCTGCCAGACCGACTTGCTGCAACTTCAGATCGAAGCAAGATCCCTAGTGTATAGCCCATGAAAGGGAACACTGGGTGCAATATTCATGAGCACTTGTTTGAGCCAACTATGCTCCACTTTGCTGTTGCATCTTGCAGACATGGGGCAAGGGTCACAGAGCAGAAGTTCCAGCACTTTCAAGAAACTGAGTGGCATTTTACTTGCACTGAGCCTACAAGCATCTTTGGTTCATGTTTCCTTCCACTTATGCCAGTCCTTTAATGGTCAGTATTCTGAAGGAAGGGTAAAAAAAAAAAAAAGAAAAAAAAAGAGTGGAGAAGGCAGAAACCAAGGAAATGAAGTGGTTCTGCAGGCAGTGTAACAAAGTGCATTGGCTTCCAATTACATTAGTCCTGAGGATATGGCCCAGTGAAGATTCTTTGATGTCTAATAAATGTGGGAGTCATGGAGTCTTCCTCCTAGTGGGATTACCAGGAACATTTTTGTTTTCTTGTGTCTTCCTACTTGCCTAAAATTCACAAGGAATTGCTTCACCTGTCCAGATGTATATTCATATGTGTTTGATGCTGGCAAATGCATACAAGCATAACTGGCATAGGACAGAAGGGTGAAAAGGGATCATTTGGCTTAGGTACCATTTCTGGTCTTGTTTCCTAAAATGCCTATTGTCTTATATGAAATTTACACCACATGGAGAGAACAATTTTTAAAATAACCCAAATATCTGCATTCTTTCTACATATCACAGAATCACAGAATGGTCTAGGTTGGAAAGGACCGTAAAGATCATCTAGGTCCAAGACCCCTGCCATGGGTACCTCCCACTAGACCAGGTTGCTCAAAGCCCCATCCATCCTGGCCTTGAAAACTTCCATCATGGGGCATCCACAACTTTTCTGGGCAACCTGTTCCAGTGTCTCACCACCCTGGCAGTAAATAATTTCTTCTAATACCTAATCTAAATCTCTTTCCATTTAAAACCATTACCCCTCATTCTATTGCTACACTCCCTGATAACGAGTCCCTCCTCAACCCTCCTGTAGACCCCCTTTAGGTACTGGAAGGCCATTATAGTCAGTACACTCACTAACTCAAAATGAAGGCTCCTATTTATAACTGGGTATCATAGCAACATGATTACAAACATTTTCAGTTATTCACAAAGTTTGAAGATTATATGAACATTGATTTTCTCTTTTCACTAACCTGCTGTCCTCATTTTTTTCTCCTGACTCCATAAGCAAAGTTCACTGTAATTCCATTCCTCGAAAGCAATTAAGATTCCTCTCTACGCCCCGCGCAGGCTGCTCAGTGGTAAGCTATTACTTATGCACAGGCCAGCACTGCATTGTGGTCAGCACTAGATGTTGTTAATTAATTTATACCGAACACATGGCTCTTCTAAGTAACAGATGATTTGAGAAGGCATTATTGTATTTATGCCATGTAAAATTTACTGCAAAGTAAACCTTTGCTTGTGAAGATCTGAGTTCTGATCGTCTTCGTGGCTCTCCTCTGGACTCGCTCCAACGGGTCCATGTCCTTGGTGTGTTGGGAGCCCCAGACCTGGACACAGCACTCCAGGTGGGGTCTCACCGGAGTGGAGTAGAGGGGCAGACTCATCTCATTCGACCTGCTGGCCACGCTTCTTTTGATGCGGTTGGCTTTCTGCACTGTGAGTGCACATTGCCAGCTCATGTTGGGCTTCTCAACAACCAATACCCTTGGGTCCTTTTCCTCTGACTTCAGAGAAAGTTACATCCAGAAAGCTTGGAGAACAACTAAGTGCTTAAAGGGCTGAGGCTGTGCACAAGAATTCAAAGAGACTGTAGTTTTTTTCTGGATTTACACGAAGTTTGGAATTACTGGAGTATTCAGCAGCTATCATAGTGTAGAACAGCTCCGAACTTGCAAATCGCCTTCTCTAGTGCCAATGGTTTAATGAGAAGGATACAGAAGGAAAACTAGGTAAGTGTTTGGGGGGTGTTGTGGGGAAGGTGAAGGAAGCATACTGCTCTTCTCACACATGCTTTGTGTTAGCATAACCATAGTGTAATACCACGATAATTATACGGTGCAGATTTTTGGCTGTGGGACGTGTTTGTAGTATCTGTGATAGGAGCACTTTAGCAATTACACGGTCCAGGTTTGCCAATGTCAGAGAACTTTCCATTCTACCAAAGTGTAAAGAAATTATGTAGAAATCATCTAGAAATCCTGTTTTTAAACCAGAGGAAAACACATGGCAGGGAATCATATCCACAAGGTCCTATTCCTGGCTGCAGCACCAGCCTGCTTGGTAACCTGCTGCAAATTGCTTCATCTTTTATGTGCTTTTACTTCCCATCTCTACAGCAACAATGATTCACAGAGCTCCATGTTACTACTACTGTGCAGCTCTAGTGGTGCCATAGGATGCTTGTGTGGTAATTATACTCTCAATGTCTACAAGGAGGTTCACTAATGAGCTGTTACTCAGGTGTTCTAAGATGTCTTTGTGACAAGTTTGGAGATGCTCACTGCCTGAAATCGGGAAACGACAACCATGGCGGTGCACAGGACACGCTGATGTGACCTCATCTCTGTCAGATGATCCTGCACACCTATTGCGAACGGGTTTCTCACGCTGTTGCAGATCGCTGGTGGGCATCCTGGAGGGGGCCAGTGGCAGGGTCCATAAGCCACTCTGGCAGAGGGGCTCTGCCAGCTCGTACCAGGGTGGTCGAGGCGGCCGCTGTCCCTGGGCGTTGTCCGCTTCCCCCGCAGGTCTTGGAGAAGCGAAGGCCGCTCCAGGTCCCGCCACATTTGAGCTTGGGGCAGCCCACTGGCCTACGACGACAGGAAACGACCCCGTCCCGCCACCCGCGGCCGGGGCGGCGCGGCCTGAGGTAGAGGGCGGTGCCGGCGGCGACACGCCCCAGCTCTCCCGCCGTCTCACAGCCCCCTACTCCACCTGCCCCTCACAACTCCGCGCTCGCCCCTGCGGGCAGCGGAATCTCTGAGATCCTCTTTTAGCTTAAGGGGCCGCCTCATTCCCGGGGCGCCCGGCGCAGGGGAGGCAGCGACTGCCGGCGAGCGGTCGTACCCGCCTCAGCAGGAGCGGGCGCGGCCTACATTGCCCGGCGTGCCGCGCCGA
>VZTM01038915.1:211828-246551 GCA_013400555.1 Jacana jacana
GCCCCGCAGGTGGGCAGCGCCGAGCCCGGCCGGGCCCCGGCTCCTCGGTGCAGCTCTCCTCGTGTTTGGACCGAGGGAGCGCGGCGGCGGCGCGGCCCTCGGGTTCCTCCTCGCGTGCGAGGAGGGACAGAACGCAGCGAGTAGTGAGACCAGGGCTTGAGCTGTAGGTTGGGGGTATCCATGCCGGTACAGGCCAGGCCAGCCTGCGTTCTGCTACTTGTGCTCTAAGCCGTCGGCCTATTATTCGTGTGTTCTTGCTGGTTGTTCATTGTCTTGCTTCGACTTCCATTCAGCAAGCTTTATAAGGGCTCTCGACTTTGGGGTACTTTCAGCTGACCCTCGGAATGTCATTTCTGCTTAAGACTTTGCTGAGTGACTCCAAATCATTTGAGATACAGGTAGCTGTGTTGCAGTACCCTTGGGTCTTTTTGATAGCTCGGTCCTGTAGCAGCCCAGCACAAGCATCCACACTAGCTATCTCCCCTCACTTTGCAGTAATGTGAATTGACGCCCTCAAATTGGTGATTGCTTCCCTTTGTGAAAGTTCCTGAGTGATTCCAGTGAGGTTTGTTAGCCCTCGTAAGAAATACGAGCACCCTTATTAACTGTTGGAGTGAGCAAATGTCACAAATCATTTATAATGCTGTACAGCTCTCTCGGCTGAGCATGCAGTGTTGGCAGCCATTGTAATACACTTGAATGCGGACTATATTAAATAGTGGGTGAAAAAACCCAACAACTTATTTTTTTCCTCTAAGAAGTCAAATTATCTTAAGAGTTGATAGAGGAGATGAGGTAAAAATGAGGCAGAAATAACATTTATCTTGTGTGAAGCATATTGTGTAGAATTTTAAGCAGTAAAACCAACGAAGACAAATCTTTCAGAAGGAATTTGACACTCATCCAGCTGCCTTAGTGCACAGCATGCAAAGCTGAATGTTTTTCAGATGTGAGAGGGAACACTGATTTGTTACACAGTGGAACTGATATTCATCACAGATGTGGAGGGATCTCGGTCATGAGGCCAGTGTCCATGCTAAATATTTTTAATAGCTCCTGACGGTTGCCCGGAATACAACTGAGAAGTGCAGCCCCTTGTAAGCTGATGCATAAACTTCCTTCTTGGTGTTTTTGGGTTTGGTTTTGGGTTTTTTTTTTTTTTTATGCTTTACTAGAAAGTCTGGAGTAGTTCCCTCAACTCACTTTAAAGGTGTGTGATGGCGTGGGAATGTTTCCTCTCCTCCTAGAGAGCAGAGGTGAGGGCAGCAGAAGAGAGACCTAGAAACGCCATAGTTCCTCCAGAGGATCCCCCTTAGAGTGTTTAGGATTATTATCTATTATAGCCATCAATGCATTCTAAGTTACCTGCATCCAGTCTAGAGCTTTTAAATCCTCGACTGGTTGTGCTAGATGACCATTTCTTTAGCTTTGGTGCTGTGGATGTGTTAAGTTGCTGGGTGTGCATATGGTCCAGGACTTAAATCTGACTGTCTCTACAGCCTGAAAAACGTGCAAAAGTCCTATTTTGAAATACTGCAGCTGCAGAGGTGCAGACCTAGAGATAAGGCTGCTCGAGTCTCCAGAGTCTCGAGTGAGACTTATTTTGACCTTTTGGAACTTGCCAATCTTGATGTTAGAGTTAAGTTTCCTATTGCTGGTTGCCTTAGATGGAGAAGATTAAGTGAATAGTGGAAGTCTGAAAGATCAGGAAGGGAAATGGAAGAGAGAAAGATCCAGGAAAGAGCTATAGAAAGGTGAAATAACTCCAGTAACAAGAAGAGCTGACTTTCTTTACGCATGGTAGTAAATTTGGTGATAAATAAATGGCTTTGGGTGTTGTTAGGAAAAGACCTTCTCTCTTTAACCCACGTGTACCCTTTGTGTTGTCATCTGAGGGAGACTGGATGGCTGACTTGGGGTAGGAGTGCAGATTTGGGCTGTAATGAAGTACAGAATCTAGCTTACTGCTCGAAATGCAGTTGGCGTTCCTTGTCTTGACCGACTGCTGGCAGATGGCCTGGCTCTCAGGTTGACTAGCGGCCCTGTACTCCTCAGCCGCCGCCTTCGCTATGTGCAGGCTGTCATCTAGCCCAGTAGGAGAGCAGGAGCTTTTCCTCTCTCAGCAGTGCTCGTTCTGGATTTCCAATATTTTCGCCAAATTCAATTAAAAGGTGTCAGTATGAATGTTGCAAAGCAGTTGTTACGGAAGATACAGACTGGTTCTAGTTTGCTGTCCTCAGATTACTTGGAAACAAGAACTAAACAACTGGGGGAAGAATGACAGGTAAACTCAAGAGATTACTTGCTTTACAGTTAGGAGTTAGTGCTAGCACGTTGCAAATGGTGAGTAGTAAATGGTGATATTGTTTTGAATCTGAATTAGAAAACCTATCTTGGGAACAGGGAAGAGGTGTGTTTGTTTTCTTCAATAGTACAATAGTCCTCTGAGAATCACCTTGACAAAAAAAAATATCTTACTTTAAGATTAAAATAAAGATGTGGCACAGCACTTACATAGATGTGTGGTTTTGCTACTATCAACTCTTTTTTTCCTACTGCACAGTATTAAAAAGTGAGCCTTTGCAGTGTACACAAGAAATAAGCCCAGCAATTTTTACTTTCAAGCACTTATTACACCAGTTCTCTCCAGTGTTGCAAAGTCACGTAGCTCCAGTCGAGTATGGAGTTGAATTGCATCTGAAATTTTTTTGGCTGACATTCAAACCACCTCACTGCTGTGTCAAGTGCAGTTGGTATATCTGAATGGGATGGGCAATGCTGTCTCCTGTCATCTTTTCAGAAAATTGTTTTTTTCTGTTTTCACTGCTGCAGTGATCTCATCATTCATAATTTGGTGTCCAGGTCTATGCGTTAACTGTGTAGCCAGTTGTTAGTGGTGCTTCCCTTGCAATCTCTCTGCAGCTGCTCCTATCATGAAGTAAGCAATCTGAATCCGTATCTAAGACTCCTCCATTTTTTTTTGTTTTGTTTTGTTACAAATTTATCAGTGTTAAATTACTGAGCCTTTGATTTCCTCCCCTGCATGGTAGCGTGTTATTGTCTGAGAGACTGCGTTCTGGCTGTATACTCGGAGGAGCTTGTTCCACGTTGCTGTGAGTGAGCTCCTGTGTGCAGTATTTTTTTGGGAATCTAAGTAACATTTGGACTGCTGAGTTACAAAATGCTCCCTCAGATGGTAAATTTTCTGGGAGGTTTTATGGAGATTCTTGTGGTGTGTGTGGTGATAGGCACCTAGAGCGTCTTGTATTAGAAGTCACTATAGCCAGCTTATGTGTTTTTTAAAATACTAATCAGGTATCCAGTCTGAAATTTCTGAAACTTTCTAGAAGTTCTTAAAAGTATTATTGGCAGCCAGCTTGAAGCTTCTCACTTTGTATTGGAAGCTATGGGCTTCTGGAGTGTGGATGTCTGTCTCCACGTGGAAATTTAAGTTTCCATTACTTCTTGATTTCTTTGGTGTTTCTATACATTTTAAATTTTTATTTAATAAACTAGATAAAAAAAAAAAAAAAGACTGGAAGAGAACTTAATCCCTTTTTGTAGTATTTTGTGATATTTCATGGCTGGTGGTTTGGCATAGCAAACATTACTTCTGGGCAGTGCTCTTCCTGGGCATTTGTCAGGGAAGTTGTATATCTGGTCTTTGTAATGTCTTTCTGTCCCCTATATGCTGTTCCAATCTTGTGGATAACGTCAATATTGACAGAAGGGTGAAAGCTTTGGGGAATTTTTGCAGGGCTTTTTTGGTGCTATTCTTCTTAAAACAAACTCCCCCACAGCGCCCCAACAAATGTAGGAAAACAGAAAGACAATATATACACTCCTTTGCTCTTTGAGTCTTCTTGCCAGGCAACTAGTATAGCATAGGCTGCGGTGGTGGTGGGGATGTTCAGGCATGTCCTGGAAGCCTGAAGTTTGGCAGGACAGATCTTTTGTGGAGGCGTGGGAGGGAGACCGAGAAGGACACTCGGGCCCAGAGGATAAGAAAACTTTCAAGTTAGATCAAGGTACCAGTTTTAGAAGGAAGGCATGGAGCCTTAATAACAGGTCTTAAAGATGACTATGGTAACTTCCCATAGCCTTGTCCTTAAAGCTTTCTCTATTTCATAGAGAAATAAAAACAGAGGAGAAAAACCAGCAAATAATCCAACTAGAGAAAAAAACCTTGTTTAGACCACCTTCTTGTATAACACTTTGGTGTACTAGAGTGTTGCATCTCAAGCTTTCTAAGTACCGATGCTGCTGGGCTTACTGCTTGGCATGTGGCTGTTCTATATTGGACTTTTAACAGCTTTCAGTGTATCATCAAAGTTTTTGTGCAATCGTACAAAACAAAACCACATTTCCAAAGTTATGCGTGACTGGTGGGTTAATAGTAAGAAGCAAGTGCCACATTTTGCCATAGATGGCATTTAGGTAAAAGCTCTGTATGAATTGTTTGCTTTAATCAGACTTAAATAGTTGACTGTGCATTGTACATTAATGCAAAGGTCTAATGCAAATGTGTTCCATCAGTATAATCACAGGAATGGTTTACACTATTAGCTTAGTGAATTCAGTCATGCCTCACTTTACTCTAGCTGGAGATGGACCATGAAAAGCTTGATCTGTGCTAGTACGTAGATAATCCTTTAGGAATTTGCATAGGATCTCAGCTTCGCAGTTCCAAAATCCTGTAATCTGCTGTGGAAAATTTGAGAACAAGGTCATTCTCAGGGGAGGGTGATGCTGATTTTAAAATCGCCTCCCTTCATATTACTGTTGTTTGGCAACAAGGTTGTCTTCCAAGAGTGGGTAGATTCTGTTGGTTTGGGTTTTTTTGGTTGGTTTTTATTTTTTCTGGGAAGTTGCTGTTACCTGGAGTGTATTTGTCTTCATCTCACTGTGAGTGACTGCAGTGGTTAACATTGTTTGTACAGTGATGGGGACTGGGGAACCAGAACAGTGTGAGGGAAGGTCGTGAGCGATCCAGCGTTCTTGGTGCTTGCTTAGCAGAGCTGTAGTTTCAAATTGCTGGACAACTGTCCATAGACTGAGCACTAGTTAATGGTTCTAAATCTGCTGTACCACTGCTCTAGTCTGTCTTTTTCTACAGCAGAGGTATATGACATACTGACACTCAGAATGATTTTTGAGGAGGAGGTAGATACAGTCAGGGCTGGTGATGGGGGTCTAGGGACCTGCAGGGTGGTGGAAGCATTAGTGTACAGAGGCATCCCAGTAATGAGTCCAGGAAGCAGAAGCATGTGAGATTCTAACACTTGGGGATTATATGGCAAGAAAGAGAATAATTCATGTGGAGGTCAGCTTCGGGAAGCCACAAGTGCAGCCTTCTATTTATGATGCTTAGCTTACAGTTCAGTAGATGTTATTGCTATTTTTTTCTTTCCCCTAAGAGGCAGATATTACTTTCTGATTTTTCTCCAGTGTTGTTCTACAGTGGTATAATTTTAACCTAAACATCCTGAAATCAATCTGACAATATGACATCTGCTTAGACAACCAGTATATTTTCAGTAGTGCTGGTTATAGCCAGTTCTTTACATAATTGTAGCTAATAAATTTATAGGCTCTCTAGGAATTTGTGCCAAAATGTGGTGTACTATTATAAAAAGTTTGTGAATTAAGCCTTTGTGGTTTTCTGAGGCAGCTTTGCTGTTTTGACTGATACATTTCACTTTCTCCTGCTGCCTCCCCCTCAAAAAGTCAAAGGAAAAAACCATGCATGTGGTTTACCTTCTTGTGTGTAACTTAGCAGTTCCTGGTGAAGGAGATCAATGCTATCTTCCCCCTTATACTACTCTGACAGGATAGGAAAGAATTGACATTTGGCAAGTAATTATAACTTGTCTGTATGCCCATATGCTGCTTTAAGTTTTGTTCCATGCAGCGAAAACCTCTAGTTTCTATTTCACACCGCTAAATTAATCCAAACTATGGGATGTAGTTGGGAGATAACGGCACTGTTAGCCGACAAGGGTTTCCTGCAATTAGAATAAAAATATTAAACAAATGTGTGTTGTATGTAGTCTGAATTGAAATGCTGAAGTTGGTCTCCTACTGCTGTGGTTTTTGCTGAGAGCCAGCACAAGGCAGAAGAGTTACCACCTACTTAAGGTAGATTAACCAGAAGTTCTCAAGGTGCTTAGCCTGCGGTTCATGGTGAGCAGCCTCACTGTATAAATAGATTTACCCTGGGCTGTGTTGGCACAAAAATATTTGTGCTGCTGCAGTAAACTTGAACTGAGGGACTGATCCGGCTCAGAACTCTGCAGTAAAGGTTATTTCTTAAGCCAAATCAGTTCTGTGATCTCATTTGTATGACTTTGTAAAGGCTTGGGCTGATGAAAGGGGGGAGTGGAGCTGTGACTGTACGTATTAGTGCTGCTGCTGAGAAGTTAGGGCTTCACGCTCAGGGAAACCCTCGCATTTCCTGAGGAAAGGAAAAGGTGGAGGTAGTTACAGATGTGAGTGAAGCTGATAAAGAAGAACTCTTCTTCAGAGCTGAAACAGTGGAAAGAAAAGTAATTTGACTCAAATATTTGCTTCTGCCGCTGAGCTTATGAGGAGTGAGATAAAGGATTTGCACTAAGGATTGACTATTTTTTGTCAGTCATTGACAGTGGAACTTAGGTGTAACTTTTTTTTTTTAATCTCTTTGATTCTTGCTGTTGGTAATGACTTTTCATCTGCTTTGGAAATCTTTCTGAAGGACTTGGTAACAACTGTCTGATCTCCCCCAGGAAGCAAATATTGAGGAGACTGATGAGCAATCAGTTAAACTGAAAGAACTCTCTCTTTCTTCATCACGTCCTCTCACATGTAAATTGGTGTGTGTAGTACCCTCCAAGTCATAAGTGTTATCATTTCAACTATAGCAGAAAATGGAGCTAGTGGCTTTCATTTTAAGTCTGTGGTCTCTTTTTGAAAAGCAAATTTGCAATATCATCTGCAGAGTCTGAAACTGTCTACCACATCCTATCTAAAAGTGCTTCTGGATACAACAGTCTAAACACATTTCAGGTTAAAAGTTACCTTGTGATTTACGCTGTAGAGGGCTGACCTTAGCCATGTGCCCACTCAGCCGCTCTCTTACTCTCCCTGCCTCAACCAGGTAGGGGGAAAAAAGTAAGATGGAAAAGTTCATGGGTCAAGACAAAGACAGGGAGCTCACCTACTGAGTGCCATCACTGGCAAAACAACTCAGTATGGGAAAAGTAATTTATTGCCAAGTAAAATAATTGGATGGTGGGAAACAAAGACAAAATTAAGTCAGCCCCCCGCCCCACCCCTACCTGCCCCTGTCCCTGTCCCTGATGGGTGCAGGGAGATGGAGAATGGGGTATCCTCACTCCTGTTCCATCCTTATGCATTTCCCCTGCTCCAGTGTGGTCCTTACCATGGGCTGCGGTGTGGGTGTCTGATCCACCGTGGTCCTCCATGGGCCTCTGGTGACTGGAGCAGCTCCTCACCCTCCTCCTCTGACCTTGATGTTCACACTAGTTTTGCTCATGCTTTTTTTTCATTTGCTTGTTTTGTGGTTTGCTTTCCTTGATATTTCCTGTGTGATGTTTTCTTCCCTTTCTTAAATATTTTTTCCCAGATATGCCACCAGCTTTGATGGGCTCAGCTGTGCCCTGTGGCAGGTCTGTTGGAGCTGGCTGTATCTGGCATGGGGCAGCCCCATGGCTCTTCCTACAGAGGGCATGGCTGGAGCCCCCCTGCTGCTGAAACCTTGACACCTCCACCCCTTAGATGTAACTAGATGGTTATGCAGTTAAATTAGACCATACCAAATAGTAGTTTTAAGTCCCAAAGAAGTGAGGCAAGCTGATGTGTATTTCTTTCAATCTGAGTGCCTCTTTCATTTTACCAAAACTTGCTTTTAGGCTGTCTTGGGACTATTCATGCAGTGTTGCGTCCTACTCTTCCTTTTATGAATGGTCAGGGCTACCAAAGAAGTCTGTGTTGTAGCCACCTGCTTGGAGACCCTTGCTTGTAGAACTTATGGAAGAAACGTATCAAGAGATAGGAGATTTCATTCATTCATACTGGTGGAAGATGATTTTACCCACAGCCAATGCCAACTGGTCATCAGTTTGTGTTGTAAGGTACTGTCCTTTGCTAGGTGGCAGCAGAGTTTGTATGCTGTCAGTCGGCATTTTCTTGGGTTAAAGATCTAGTTAAGAGAGCCCCACTCACTCTTGCTGGGTTGAACTGGGAATGCTGATAGGCTTTAGTTTCTCCGTAGATTCACAGGGTGGTGATTTCTTACAAGGGGTCAGCAGTAAGCACTGGGAGTTGAGCTGTAATTACAGTTGCAGCTTAGGTTTTATTAAGACACTCATCCATCATCTGTCTTCCCTGATCTGTTTGGAATAAAGCCACCTAGGGTTTGTTGAACCTACAAGGAAAGGTGGATGTTATCTAAATTTTTTCACTATCTGAACTAGATTAGAGAGGGCTTGTACCTTGCCTTGGCCTTACAAAGTTGTAGGGGTGTAACCTCTGTCTTAGTAGGTGATGCTCAGGGTAAATTACTTGACTGCTGCATAGAGAATTGAGCTAGTGAATGTGCTGCTGAAAATACAAGGAAATAACAATTCCCCTGAGAGTTTGCATGAAGATGTGGTATTATGATATTGCAGGTTTTAGAGCTGTTAAATATTCAAAATATTTTATCTTTGCCTAAGAGGCCTTATTAATGTTTTCTGTTTTGAAGCTTCAGAGTAATTTTATCACAGCTACGTTGACTTCTGAAAGTCTTAATGATGATCTCTCTCTCATGCTAGTACCTTCTTAGGTACTAGCATGAAGCTGCTAGTCATAAGGATGCTTTTCTTTAGTCTCAGCACTAGAGAAGGTTGCTAAGATAACTGCTTATAACAAGTAAGAAGATACACAAAGTCTTCGGTATTAAGACCCTTATAATGGGTGAAGACTTTAATGTAGCAGTTCACCATCTGTTACTGAAGTGAGCCCTCTTGGTAGTTATGTTTCTTCCTTTGGAGCGAGGAGGTAGCCTCTGTTTCCTTTTTAGGTTGGTTGCGTGATAGTAAACTGTATCTCGCTACGATTAATGCTGCAATCTCAACTCTTCAAACCAGCCCTATTGCCAAAAGGAGCAGTCTGTTCCCCTGTCTTCCCAGCAGCACGTGTTTGCACCCTCTGGTTGGCACAGCTGTTTGCATGGACACGTGGTGAACTGCACCAGGGACTCCTCTCTTGCAAGGTTTTTATTTTCCTTTTTCTTCCGGATAAGCTATATGCTGTGCCTCACCATGAAGTTAAGAGGCAACTCTACAGGCAGAAGTCAAGGTGCATAATAGCATAATAGGCTGAAGTGGAAGGGCAGCACAGCATTATTTTTTTCTGCCTTTCCCCAGTGGCTTCTCATTTATCAGTTTAAAATGTTCAGGCTTTAATCTGCTGGTAGCAAATCAGGTTTCTGAAGTAGCTTTTGGTTTTCCAAAAATGTAGCACATGAAATTTGTTGTTGTTGTTTTGACTCGAGGCTTTTATAAATACTTTGGTAAGACTGGAAGTGATTAAAATAGTGCTATATTTCTAAGGTATCCCTTCTTTGTATGTTTGTTCATATCTCCATGGGCTCTAACTGTTGATTTACATGTCTGTCTGTCTGTAGAGAAACTTTTTCTGGGTTGTTCACTTCAAAGAAGGGCTCAGTTTTGTTTTAGGTGAATAAACCAGGAGAATCCTGTTGATTATGTCTGCTTTTCAGCCTTTTTCTTTTCCTTCCACCAAAAACAGGATAACTGAGCAAAAGCTCAAAGAATGAAACAGATCCCCTTGCAAATTGATCTCGTGTTTGTGTGGCTTCTCTCAGTCTTGGCAACCCTAAAACTTTTCACCCCCACCTCCTGCTCTGTTGGTCTCTTCTAAAGAGCACAGCACTCTCTCTTCTTGAGGTTTCTTCTCCTCACAAGTTACTGTAAAAACAGGTTGAGGGTTTCTCCCCCCTTCAGGTACAATTAGTCTTCAATTTTAATGTCTTCATAGAAGAATAGCTATGGAGAATGTCAGCTACACCATCTGTTCCATCCCTATCATCTGTCACTCTACTTCAGGCCACCTGTGTTAGTAAGGAAAGCTTTGCTTTTGCTTGTCAAAACACCTTCAAAATTTCTGTGTTTTTAATCACGTAATTACAAATAAGAAAGATAAAATTGTGGGAGGCATAACTGGTTGTGAGTGACAGCATTGTTTCTCTTTTTTTAAAGTACTGACTGGTGTGTATCTTCATTTTGGGTTTATTAATTTTCTTCAGTCAATGGAAATCATGACATTAGCTTGGAATTGGTAAAAGCAGGAGTGAGAAGGCATCTCAGTCTAAAAAATTGCAGTGTATGACAAATAGAACTAACTGCCTCTGGCAGCACGGGTACTTCGTTAAATGCTTTAGAGCTCAAAATAAGAGCTCTAAAGCAATCTCTTCTGTGAAACTTACCTCAGCATGCTAGAGGAGACTCAATAAGAGACACTACAAAACACTCTTCTGGAGTACTGATGGAAATTTGTATTCCCATGAAGACAAAATTAACTGCTGTATTGTAAAGACATTTGTGAGCAGTAGAACTGCAAAACGTAGTATTCTGTGAATTTGTCCTTTTCCCTCTTTAGCTGCTTCATATTTGGGTCCCCCAGCTCTTTTTATCCTTGTTAGCAGGTTGGTTTTTTTTGTCAGGCAAGAATAGTACATGTAGGATTGGAATAAACTGGCCAAACAACATAGAACATCAGAGTTCTTCGCGTCTGTTTCGTCAGTAGCACCAAACTTGGTTTCTATCTTGGCCACTGAAAGCTAACGGAACCTACAGAGAAGCTGAGATAGGGCAAAGGGTTCAATGGCAGTTATGGGGAGAGTAACATTGGACAAAACTCACTTCCTCAGCTAAAAAAGCATTAGATTTTTGCCTAAAAAGATACCAGAAAATGAAATATTGCAAATGCTTGATCTTTCTGATTAGTTGATTAAAAAAAAAAAGTAGAAAAAGTTCAATTAGAAGTGATTTATTTATTCACTTAACATTGGAGACACTGTTTTTCACTGGGTAACAATGCTCTGGGGAAAGTATAAAATTACAAAGTAAGATCAACATGTAGTTAAACACATCCTTGTTTGTAGATTGAGCCCACATCTTAGGACTTTCTTATGGGTGATTTACCGGTTTGGTTTTGGGGTTTTTGGGCAATATATACTTTAAATAAATCTCTAAGCAGTTCAGTTTCTTGACCTGGTGCATAGTGCTGCCCTGGATACTGATAGAATATGACTTATTTTTCCAAGTCTTATGGCAAATTGATTTTATTATCAGCATGTCTTTAAGTCACCATCTTACTGTAAAATGTGGAGGTCAAGTCCCTGGTGCTGCCTCAGAACTGCACCTACTTGTACATTTTAAGTGTTTTATATGCTTAGACCTTAAAATATAACTTTTTTTTTGATTAATTTCTCCCTTTCTGTCCCTTTCCATTATACTTTTCCAAATATAGTGAAGATAATACAGATTATTTCATAATTGAAATCCAGCTGGCAGCTGGTCACAAGTGGTGTTTCTCAGGGCTCAGTGTTGGAGTGTTGGGACCATTTCTGTTTAATTTCTTTATGGATGATCTTGACTGATATAGAAAGTATCATCAGTAAGTTTGAAGATGATATCAAGTTAGGTGGGAGCATTGGTCTGCATGAGGGCAGGGGAGCTCTACAGAGGGACTGGGATAGATTGGATCGATGGGCCAATGTTAACAGTATGAGCTTCAACGAAGCCAAGTGCCAGGTCCTGCACTTGGGCCACAACAACCCCATGCATCGCTACAGGCTTGGGGCAGTGTGGCTGGAGCTGCCTGGCAGAAAAGGACCTGGGGGTGCTGGTTGACAGGAGGCTGAACACGAGCCAGCAGTGTGCCCAGGTGGCCAAGAAGGCCAATGGCATCCTGGCTTGCATAAAGAATAGTGTGACCAGCAGAAGTAGGGAGGTGATTGTTCCCCTGTACTCAGCACTGGTGAGGCCACACCTTGAGTATTGTGTCCAGTTCTGGGCACCTCAGCACAAGAGAGAGACCATGGTGCTGGAGTGAGTGCAGAGGAGGGCAACAAAACTGGTGAAGGGCCTGGGGCATAAATCTTTTGAAGAGCTATTGAGGGAGCTGGGACTGTTTAGTTTGAGGAAGAGGAGGCTGAGGGGAGACCTCATCACTCTCTACAACTGCTTGAAAGGACATTGTAGAGAGGTTGGTGCTGGTCTCTTCTCCCGGGCAATGAGTGACAGGACAAGAGGGAATGGCTGCAAGCTGCAGCAGGGTAGGGTTAGGCTGGACATTAGGAAAGAATTCTTCCCAGAAAGAGTGATCAGTCACTGGAATCAGCTGCCCAGGGAGGTGGTTGAGTCTCCATCCCTGACTGTGTTTGAGTCACTTAGATGTGGTGTTGAGGGATCTGGTGTAGGGGAGAACTTCATAGAGTAGGGTTGATGGTTGGACTTGATGATCCCAAGGGTCTTTTCCAACCTGAATGATTCTATGAAGAGACAGAAGCCTTATTTACTGTCAGATTTTAGCAGGTGATGTTGATGTACAAGCATTTCATGCTCTTTTCTTTTAATAAATGGCATCTTTCCTGTGTTTTTCATAGTCTAACAAGCTTTTCTGTGTTACGCTGTTCTGAAAAGATGCATTCTCTGATCCTAGGGCGCTTCTCGCCTTCTGCATAAAGCAGCAGTGAGGTATGTTCACAGGAGTCATAACCTCTAATTTTGAGTGTGCCGGGCAAGTTTAGCCTGGTATTGCCTCTCTGGGCCCGATGGCCGCATCGGAGCCGGGTGGGTAGGGAAGATGAATGTCAACCCGTTCCCTCACAGTTTCCTTGCAAGAATTTCTTCTCATCTCTGTTTGAAAAGCGCTTCAATCACGCCGATAGTGGCGGAGCTCTGTGCCCAGCGCGGCAAGCGGGGTGTGCTCGCTTAAAGCTTTCCTCATCTAATATTAATGTTCCACAGAGGGCCTGGATGGGTTCTGGTTAGCCTCAGCACTAGCACAGCTTTATGCAGCATCCGTGCTTTTCCTTGCACTCCCCTTTTCCGTAGTGTGTTGTAGGACGATGAGTGTGTAAGAGGCACACGGGGCTGTCTGAACGCGAGGACATAGTAGCAGTGGTGCAGCCCTTTCAGAAGAACGCCGTGCCCCGATGAAAAGAGTGGGCTTTCTCATTGTTCATTGACAAATGGGTTTTAGTGGCAGAACGTGCAGCTCTCAGCCAGGCGTTGCTCCCTCAGTTAGGTTGGCAGGTAGAAGTGCTGATGCTGCTGCCGGAGAATTGCTGATTCAGGGTTATTTTAAGCCAGGATCAGCTGCGCAGTATGGTTACAGTCAGCATACTGGCGTAGCTAGGGAGGCAGTCTGGGGACCAGAGGGACTGATGGGGGGGATAGGGACTGCTGAAATCAGCCCAGCTGTTGAAATGTGTTACCCTTCATATTTAAAAGAAGAAGAAAAAAAGTCTTAAATTTGAGTGTGCCCATAAAACCCAAGCCCATGATTTGCCTACTCCCGTGTGTCTGGCAGTGTCCAGGTGGTAGCAGCTGTGAAGAAGTTTAAAAATTGGGTCTTTCTGTTTGGTCTTGTTTAATTTCAAGTTGGCTCACTGTATTAGTTTGCATTTGGCATAAGACCCTGTTCCCCCTGCCAAATCTGTCAAGCTGTAATAAGTATATCATCCTTTATAGGTTTAAATCCAAATTGTCCTATTTACCTGTGGCAGCGCTCATACTGAAAACTTGATGAAGGAATGGAGAGTGTTTTATGCATTTACAGGGATAATCTATAGCTTCTTACTCCCATACAGCTGGACTAAAGCTTTAAGCGTTCACTTTAACTGCTCTTCTACGGAATTGCTGTACAAGTCAGTAGGCAGCAGAATGGGATTTCTGAGTATGTTATACATTTATATGTGTATAGCTTTAAAATAAAATATACTCCTGGAAGTGAATGTAAATAGGTCTGAGAAGGCTGAATGGCCTTCCAGCGAGGTGTCCAGAAGGCATGGGCAGCTAATGCCTATGTAGACAGCTGGGCAATGTGTAGTCACAATGAGGAGTTAGACCAGAGAAATTCATTTTTATGTTTGTGTATGCACACGGTAAAAACCTCAGTGTTGTAGGACCTTGACAATTTTGAGATGAATAATTGGATATTGGCATTAATTACTGTGACTTCACTTCTTTATATTGTATATTTGATTACTTTTGGCTGAAGTGAAGTGTTTAACGGCATTGACAGCCATTATCACGTAAATGCCGTGTGAATTTGTTTCTATCAAATGCCACTGTTGTAATGGTGCAGTTGTTTGAAGACTGATGACTGCTGCTTGGCTAACTACAATTCTGTGCTTGTGTTAGTGCTGTTGTAGACACAGAATAAATCCCTGCTAAAACTAGGAAAATAAATTAATATTGCACCTGCAGGTTACCATTCTTGTTCAGTAGAAATGGGATAGTTTTTCTTCCTGAAAGCCAACACAGGTGGTGAGAAAATTAACTGTACATAGTAAAAACAAGCTGGAGGAAAAGCAGGAAATGGGGCTAAAATTACCTGAGGAAATGGGGCTTTGGCTGGACTTCTTGTCCCTGCCTAATGTCCCTTTGCCCATTTTGGCTTTGGGAATGGTGCCTGTAAGGCTCGTGAAGGCTGGCAGCAGAGCAGAGGGAAAGATGCACAGGACTTGGTTGGTGTGTCCCCTCGGTGCACGGGTGGGTAGGATGTAGGCAGCTGTTAGCTGTGGTCAGTGTGGTGCCTGAGGCAGCTTTGGTGCTGTGGGCAGAATTCAGCAACAAAGAACAGAAATGGCTGTAGAAAGCCAGTCTTGCCTACTTTTGTTGCTTAGAGAACAACTTGCCTGCCTCCTACTGTTTGTTAGGGTGGCTTTGAACGTGGTTGTACGGGGGCTGTAAGTGAACACACCAAAGCTCTTTGTGCATAAATATCTGTAAATACATAAAGCACCCTTAAAAGCACCTTGAGTGTTGCAGCGCAGTACTGTAAATCCACAAAGTTGGACTTGATTCCAGCACAAATGTGCATCTTAATAAACCACCCATCCACTCTCATTAGAGCAAACCTTGAACACTCTCTTTAAGTGAAAAACCCCTTTGGCTTTTCGTTCATGGCATTTTCTGCTTCAGGTAGAATGTGAAATACTTGTGATATTTTCATTGTGGTATTCTTTAAAGTGCTTTTAAGTATATTGGGGAAAAAAATAATAACAGCCTGGCAGTAGTTTAATCAAAAGTTAAGAAATTTGAGGACAGCTTAATTGTTACTTATTACTTTGTGCTATGGAAGCACACGCTGTCACAGCACTTGAGGGATCCAAAAGCTGAGTACAGGTTTACCACATCCTCATCTTTTTGCAGCTGTTTGACTTCAAGGTATTTGTCTAACGCTTCCATGGTTGTAGGCAAATAGGTCGTAATGAATACTTCTAATACTTCTTGGTTTTGAAATAGGTTGGTTTTTTTTTTTGCACAGGTTGTTTATTTTAAGAGGGCTGTATTTGTTACATTGCTGCTGCTTCTTCTTCTTCTAGGAAACCCAGCGCTTGCTGGCAGAGCCAGTCCCTGGGATAAAAGCGGAGCCGGATGAAAGCAACGCACGTTATTTTCATGTGGTCATTGCAGGTCCACAGGATTCCCCCTTTGAGGGTGGGACATTTAAACTTGAACTATTCCTTCCAGAAGAATATCCAATGGCAGCTCCTAAAGTACGTTTCATGACCAAAATTTATCATCCTAATGTAGACAAGCTGGGAAGAATATGTTTAGATATTTTGAAAGGTAAGTGCTGCCTTGTTTTCTTTCTTTTGATCTTATTCAATACAGGAACTTGTACATTGTTACAAAAGAGATCTAATTTGTTTAAAGAATACCTTGCTTATTCTTTAATGTGGGAGAGGAAAACTTACTATTTCTGTAGGCTATAAATACAATGTTTCATCCTGCTGTAAATGTCTCTTCAGATAAATGGTCCCCAGCTTTGCAGATTCGTACAGTCCTGCTATCAATCCAGGCTTTGTTAAGCGCTCCCAATCCAGATGATCCACTAGCAAATGATGTAGCTGAGCAATGGAAGACCAATGAAGCCCAAGCCATAGAAACAGGTGATGTATCTTTACATGTTTGTGGGTTTTTTTCCTAGCTTTAGCTAGTAACTTACTATTCATTGATTGGGGGAATATAGATCCTGACCTCTTGTTTCAAGTCTGCATCTTGCAGAAGTGATTGTTGCATACACTCATAGTCCAAGAACCCTGAATGTGCCTGCTGGAGTCTATTTTCACATCCGTGAGGTCTGCTGGAAGAAAAGCGCTCTTGATCTGGTTTATCTTGGGTTTTCATGTGCCTGAATTGCAAGCACGTTTAATTTGGACTCGTGGTAAAATAGAAGCACACACCACTGCTTTTTCTGTAAAGGTTGGGGAACAAATTACCTAGTTTGAAAGGCACACATCTGCCATCCCTGCTTGTGCTGCAGGCTGCAGCAGTTTGAAGGAATGGCTGCGTTACGCCTGTTCACTTTTGGACTTGCTGCAGTCGGGCCACTTCAGCATCTGTCCCCTTTTGTGTCCAATGGGAGTTCCAGATTGCACTCAGAACGGATACGTTTTGCATACTTGCAGCAGTGGTGCAAAAATCGTCTTTAAAAGTGGTTACTTAAAATGGCTTTAGTAAAGCCTGAAAACTAACTTGTTGAATCTGTTTCTCTTTCTTTGCAGCCAGAGCATGGACTAGGCTATATGCCATGAATAATATTTAAATGCGCTTTGAACATCAAGTGTGCATCACTTCTCCTGTTCTGCCAAGACCTCTTCCTTTTTTGTTTGCATTTAATGGACACAGTCTTAGAAACATTACAGAATAAAAGCCCAGACATCTTCAGTCCTTTGGTGATTAAATGCACATTAGCAAATCTGTGTCTTGTCCTAATTCACTATTGTACCGCATGAGCAGAGGCTAGAAGTATCATCTGGATCGTTGTGAAATTGTTTAAAAGCAGCAGCACATCTCTGCTTTTAATCATTTTTCCCATCATGGTTTTAAGTATAAGCACTGTGAATGAAGGTAGGCAGGGTTAGCTGCAGGGCTTTCTGTTTTAATTTTGTGGGCTCCTCCTCCCTTTTTATGGTGATGCTAATTGCATTGGTAACAGCAGCTAACCAGTTACACTTTAGAATATACCCTCTAGCCCAGTCTAACTTAGACGCTGTAGATGGACAAGCTTCATTGTTTGAACAAAAAATGGGAACATTAAACATCCATCACCTTCACTAATAATATTGTGATTCTGCTGTCGAGTGTAGAAAAAGTCCCTCCAAGAAAAAGCTTGTGACCATTTTGTATGGCTTGTCTGGAAAATCTCCTGTAAATCTTATGTTTTAGTAAAATATTTTTTGTTATTCTACTTTGCCTTTGTACAGTTTATTTTGCTGTGTTTTCATTTCTCTGTGACAATCCTATTTAAAACAATAATAATAATTGAAGCCAGAACTGAGGGTTTGTCTTTGCCAGTCTGAGAGAGTCAACAGTGAAGAGGTGGAATTCACAGATTGGTTGGTTGTTTTTTTTTTTGCTTGTTTGCTGACTTTTTTTTTTTTTTTCCCCCCTTGCGTTATGTGGGTGACCTTCCCTGGCCAAGCTGATAGGAAATCCCATTTGGAGTGACTTTTGGAAACAAGCCTTTGTAACTGTAACTTTACTGGCGCGTTGATACGCGTTTTCGTGGCAGTAACGATAAGCAGGAGGTTGAGAGCGAACGACAGCGCTAATCGTGAGCATCTGCATCACTTCTCCTTGCTGATGGTCAGCAGATGTTAGGCTACACACTTGTCTAACTGCTTTAATTCCTGCCCTCTGTTACCATGAAATACCAGTGTGTAGAACCACTGTTACAGCCAGCTTGTGTATTGACTGATGTTTGCTTAACCACTTAGAGCTAGCACCTCATACCACTGGTTTTCTCTACAAGCCTTATTAAGCTACTTGCTTGAGCAACTGGTCTGCTTAAATAGCAGCAAAGCTTCTTTATGGGAGGGAAGGAAAGCAATTAAAAAGCTTCCTTCTCATCTTTGGTTTTTGTGTATGCATTGTCTGGGAGTCCAGCATCTTTTCTGGGAACCCATCTTTTTGCTTCCCTTTATTTCTTGTATCCCTGTTCTCCTCCTTTCCCAAAGCCTTCTCCCTGACATTAAAAAAAAAAAAAAAGCTTCAAGGCTTTTGGCAAGGCCACCATGAAGTGTATCAATGACAGCTTGCAGTGGGTGCAGTAGGGAGTGTTTTGTCATGGGGTATGGTTATGTAGTCCACTGGTATTCTCCCTCTTTCACCTCTTCTTACTCTGGTGTCATCTGAAATTTCTATAGAATGTGGTGTATTTATTGTGATCTTATGTAAGATGAAGAATATCTATTAAAACTACGTTTTTTCCAACAGACAGCGCTTTCAGTGGTTAGTGACCCGTCTCGTCCCTCTGAGTACTCCTTGTTACACCCTTGAAGCTTGGTTCCAAACTCTACTTTTTCACTTTTTTTGAGCTAAACAACCTGTTTTAAAAGTCATTTCTGTGTTGAACGTCAGCCAAAGTTGCATTCGGGGCTCGTAACAGAGGGTTTGTTGGTCGGAGTGGGTGAGCACCATTAACCCTGCCGCCTTGTGAGAAACGAGCGTGGGTTTAGCTGGCGTGCGTCCCCTGCGCGCTGGAAACACGTCAGGGCAGCTCTTGTGGCAGGCGGCTGAGAATACAGAGGGAGACTCTCTGGATTCCCTTCACCTTCCTCTTAAAGCTTTCCCTTACACTAGGTGTAGAGCTTTCGGGCTCCTCCTTTAGTCCAAGGCTTAGTGGCACCCCGGGAGGACAGCCAGACCCACCTAGGACCCCTCCCCTCGCACAGTGGCTTTCCCTTCCTTCCCTGGAGAAACAGGACCTGAACTGGCACTTGGACAATTTAACTTCCGAGGAGGTGGGGATGAATCCAGCCCCAAGGTGATTGAGCAGCTGCCCCATGGTATTTGTACGCTCAGGGCTTAAAGCTCAGCCGGAGTTGGCAGCTAATTGGAGGATGTAATTAAATTTGGTGGAATATAGTTAATATATTAATAGAGGAAACCCTCTGCCTCTGTTTGCTAGTGAGTGACTGAAGTGGATTATAGAGCTGAGTACACAGTAGCCACTTTGTGTCTGGGTTCTTTTTTTGACTGTCATATCAACAAATTTGAGATTGCTTTATTAAAGAAGCCCACGCTGTCTGGAGTTTGATCCGACGAGTCCATAGCGATGGCATGTCCCAAATGAATGGAGTGAAACCATGGGCAGAGAACTGTGTTTTAAAACACCTCAGAGGACTTTCAAATGATGGGTGTAATGAAAGAGATTTTCAATGGGCTTCCTAAAAAACTAGAATCGGGTTGGTCTGGGGTCTATTCAAGTCTACTCTAATCGTTTTACAGTTGATTTAATATATACCTTAAATAATATGTATTTAGCTTTTAAGCCCGATTTAAGAGCTCTCTATGAAGCCAAGCTGGGAGTTTCATTCTGTCTTATGCTGGGGCACGTGTGAAACTTGTAGACTAAAAAATTCCTTGAAGCCAGTTGGGTCTAACCTCTTCCTGGAGTGAAGGGGGGTTTATTCACAGCCGTTACCTGAAGCTCAGAGTTCCCTCTGTTACGTTCACCGCGGGAGCTGGCTGGCGAACGCGGGGGTCTTCTAGGGAGCATTAGTTTTGATCTCCATTATTAGTGTCCGTCCATGGGATAAAACTGACAGTAAATTCACAATAAATGGGTAAATTTACAATAAATGTCAGAAGTCCTGAAATCCTGAGCAAGGGCGGTGACGTTGTGGTCCTGTGTCAGCAGCTCAGTGGGAATGGCGTATGTAGCTGTTCAGCACATGGGCTTTAAAACCACCCTTGTAGGTTCCTTTAGGTGAAGAGGAGGATTGGGAAGGTGTTTATTTTTGCAGAACCTGTCAGGGGTGGTCTCTTAACCTGTAGCCACGGTCTGTCAAGGGGGTGAAGCGTGTCATCGCGGGGAACCGATGGGACAGGCCTTTCGTATCTCAGCTGGCTTTAGCCTACACCACGTGAACTGTTGCTTTTGTAGCTTTCAAGGGAGTGTATTTCCAATGCATTGAGATCATTGTGAAACATCTAAATGGACTGGTGACATCAACAACTGTGCCATCTCCCTTTGTGTACATTCCTTCTTGGGATTATTACTTTTATTATTTTTTTTTTAATTTTTCTTCTTTGTTGAGGGTTACTCTTAAAATGTCTGGTAGGTTTTGTCAATAACATGTCCTGACTGTAATGTGATATGACACTGAAATAAAAGGAAGAGTGATTATTCAGTCCATAGGCACCGAGCTTCATTTTCCTCTAGCGGCTGCCATCCCTGTGCAGGCCTTTCCCAATACAGTTCTTCAAATAAGGGGGGTAACCGTGAGTAAACTCTCAGAACTCACTTTCCAGTCCCTGTGCCCTTTGATTATATTTATTTATCTATGTTAAATCTGCTCTCCTCGGGGGAGAAAAGAGCGACATCTCTGCCCTAAAGCCATCGGAGGGGACTGCTGTGGTGCAGGAGCTCAGAGGGTGGTTGGTGGTGGTGGTGGGGGGTGGTGGTGTTGGTTTGTTTTAGGGTTTGGGTTTTTTTTTGCCTGCCTGTGATTAAATCTGTCTGTTTCAGTACAAGATTTGCCTGTTTAAGAGCGCAGTTAGGACCATTCCTAGTGCCATCAAGCGGATAGATGCATTAAGCTGTTACGGGCACGGCACGAGGTTAACAATTGGGCGTCTGCTACGATGGATCTCACGCTGCACGTCGCAGCCTCCCGTCTGGAAACCTGGAGGGAGATTCTGAAAGCGAATCCCTAACTGTTACGTTGCACCAAAGCCCGTGAGAAGAGTGGTGCCCAGCAGCCTCACCGCTTCCCCTGGTGTTTGCTGTCATACACCCCGCTGGCGCTGAGGGGTCCATATGCGTCTGCAGGGCAGGAAACAAAGGGTCAAAGCCACTCATTTGAAGGGTGGCGGTGGTGGGGGCTGCTCTGCCAGCTGAATGCTCTCCCCTGGATGAGCTGCCTTAGGAAGGGGAAGTATTCCTCGAGATGCCTCACCTGGCTGGGTGGGTTTGTTGCCAGGGCATTGTCACCTTTGATCAGCCCCTCACTGAGGCATCAGGAGGATCCCCCTCAAGTCAGGGCGCAGTGGGAGGTACAGTACCCACCGTTCCCACGTGTCACACCGTGTGAGCCTTCCCAGGTAAGGACGTCCGTGTGAGTGTGGCATCTAACAGAGATTTTTATTACCAGGAAAATATAAATTATTTCACATGGGGAAAGTCCTCTCTGACCAGAGTACTTGTTCCAGCACGGTGTTTGAGATATCGTGGTGTGGGCTGGGCTTTTGCCTTCAGAGCTGCTGGTTCTTTCTGGTTCAGGCCCGGTCTGCACCTCCCTTCCCGATGGGTACCCCAGCTGAGATGTCCATGCTTTCTGTAGGCAGGCTTGCCAGCTCCGTCAGGCACCTGAAGGGCTGTTTGTGTGGGATGTTCAGTCCTTGCTGTAGCGGGTGTGATCCTCCCAGCCTGGGTCCCTCAGCTGTGCCTTCAGAAGTACTGCTACCGCTGTGGTTTTCCTGCCAGCTACTCATTACTGCTACAGGTAACTTCAGATGGTGCTGATATACTTATGGAGGGGTGTCTGTGGTCTTACACCCCATGGATGGTTATTAAGCTCAGAGGAATAGAACAGAAGTGACCACAATGATACAGTTCCTGTCCTTAGTGGCTGTGGATGTTTACCTGCCTTATTCAAGTTCAGGTTGTGCCTGTGGCGTACTGGGAAAGCAGGAAGTGTTTAGGAGAACTAAGTGGAGTGGCAGCAAACTGTCCCTCAGGACAAGGGCCTTGTTACAGAGTCTGTGTGGATGTGCCAGGCCACAGGCAAGCCACCAGCAGGGTAAGTGCCCACGGTGAGGATGGTCTTTGGCCAGCAGCATGTGTTGCTGTATGTGCTTCTTCATACTCTCCATCCATCAGAATTGGTGCTGACAAGTTGTGAGGGAAAGCTATTGGGAACCACTGCTACCAAGAGCTGCTGGAAGTTCCGTGTAGGCCATCAGGCAGGTAGCAGCTGATCACGCAGCAGGCTCGCTCAGTGATCTCTTGCCTTCCTAAACCACCTCTTTGAACAGCATTTCCTGCATTTTTAGGGACAGAAAATAGTCTGAGAGCATTGTTTGGGGTGGTACAGAGCCCACAGCACTCAGATGGCCCCAAGCAGGGATGTGCCTGCAGCCGCTGAGTTTGCAGGTTAAGGGGCGATACCAAGTGCTGTGTCCACATGAGGATCATTTTCCTCCTAATGTGGACACAGCACTGGCTTCTTCACTTGAGCTGAGCCTGCAGGGCCTGACTTACGGCCACAGCAGTACTGAGGCCAGAGCAGCACTGAGATTAAGAGGGCAAGTTAAAAACCCTGAACACATTCAATTTAAAGTGTGAGGAGTCACATAGTCTTAGGAAAGGCGGTAATTCTGCCTTTTACTCTGCCAGTTGCAGTTTGACAAGCACACTCTACCCCTCTGCCTGCGTTCCAGCTTCACGTGATGCACGGGAGACTCTGACAGGAGCCAGACACAACTGCACTCAAACTGTTAATAGAGTTCTCCTGGAGAAGGCTGAGTGGTAACTGTCCACTTGTCAGAAGCCATATGGAGGGGGAACAGAGCATCTGCTCATTGTCAAAAAGAGGTAGAAAGAAGCGGGCTCAAAAAAATGCTGAGGAAGTGGGTCTGCAACAGCAGCCTGGGATCTGGCGGTGGGTACTAGAGATGTAAGTGTTCTAAGAGGGGGTTGTGTGGCATCAGGGTCAAGGAAAATAAACCCATTCCTTGTAACAGCACAGAGCTCCTCAGCCACAAATGGTAGTAGACAGGGAGCACTTGAGGAAAATACTGTCCTGTTGTTTCCAGTTCCTCTAGGCACTGTTGAACATGGGCCACTGGACTAGATGGACCTTTGGTGATGCAGCTGCTCCCACTGTTGCAGTACAGATGTGCATTTATACAGTGAGTAGCAGGTATGGTGGCAGCAAAAGGAAGTGTAGAGTTAGGAATCTCACTGGTGTGGGTGAAGTTAGATGGGAGCGAGCAATAGGGTGAGCTAGGACGGTTGTGCTGGTGTTCCAGCTCTTCAGCGGGCTCTTGGGAAAGAGCAGCTGAAACTTCACTCTACGTTAGATCAGACTGAAGATTCCTGAACAAACACTTCTTTTGCAGTTTTTGCAACGGAATGAATACATCATCCACAGGACTAATTTAGATTTTATTCCGGTATTTCTCAAATATAAAAAGTCAAAATTCTTACATCAATCTTTAAAGAAAAATCCATGCAAGCAGGTCAAAATGTGTACAACTTCGTTTTCCCACCCCCCCATCCCCTTCCCTTCAGTTTTCACTTCACAAACCCTGGTGGTACCTAAACCACGTGTTTGCCTCTCAGGTTGGTTGGTTTGGTGTTTTTTTCTCACAGCACACTGTTACCAGAGCAATGCCAGGCTAAGTCGGGGTGCTGAAAGCACCAAAGTAAGAGTTCATTTTACCAGCCCCTCTGCAATACCTCCCTGTTTCCTGTGGTCTCTGAAAGTGCATCCCATTCCGCTTGATTCTGGCTCCTCATCGTTTTAAACTTTAAGGCTATTTGTGTTTGATACCATCGTGATCTGACTCGTGAAAATCTCAAATCCCAACAAGCCAGGAAAAGCAGCAGGTACGAACTAGACTTTTTGAGAACTGGAGATGACAGAGCCTTCTGCCCTTTCTCCTCCAGGAACCCAAATCTGGATGTTCTGTACAGGACTGATGGCACGAGAAAGATCCCAGATGTCATTTGGCCCACCTAAACAGAGATGCATTCAAAAGCCAAATGCTGATACCTTTAAACTGATAGTGGTAGAAAAAACACTTGAGGCTTCCTCTTCTGATTTAGACACAGATCCGTTAGTTTAGTGCCAGACTTCATCAGGGCTGAAGTCGTTGCTGCTGCCTCTTTACTACAGTCGTTCCCCGTAGCGTAACTGAAGTATTTTCAATTTACCTTGACAATTCACACAATGTTTCTCTTTGAACGGGAGTCAAAGTCAAACTAAGCGAGAGCTCCGTTGGGAAGGTTGCATAGAGACTGGAGAGATTTATACAAGAAATGCTGTTTAAAAAAAACCCACACAAACCCAACCCAAACTAAAAAAAACTGTCTGGCACTACTGAACAGCTCAAATGTGTGTGACCAAAAAATAACCAGAATCTTTATAGGCAATCACCTCTGAGTTTGTTAGCAACAGCAATACTGTACATTTTTACATTATTATCAAATACATAATTCAAGAGTTACAAAAGAAGATCATGCATTACCACTAAAAATCTCATACAAGCTTGGATTGGTTTCATTCCAAGAATCTGAAACCGAGACAGAAGCGTTTGTTATGAATAAGAACTCAAACTCTGGCTTCTTGTTTCAGCTTTCACAGACTCTATGTAATTTTGTTACAAGAAAGCCTGTACAAGTTTGCTCCGTTTAAAGGGTTAAAACAACTACTGAACAAAAAAGTGAGTGTCAGTGATTGAAAAAAGGGAGCCAAGTTCTTCACTCCTGTCAAGGCAGCTGTGGAGCCAGAGGTACCCTGACACGCTGGGGGGATGATTTTAACAAAGATTGGGCATTTTTCACACGTGCTCAGCTCCACCTTCTTCTGCTTTGCCTGGCCAAAACAGGGCTTGTCATAGACCCTTCAGTTTAAAGAAGTGAGCTGAGCAAACGGTGTCCCCATCCGGATGGGGTTGAGTGTGAAGTACACACAGCACAAGTGTGTGCACCACTGAAATGTCCCCCGTCCTTCCCCAGCTCCCCCTGCTCCCAAGGGGAAGGATGACAAGCTGTTGGCGATAATTCCACCTTTAGGTTGCCCCTGTGTCTTCTTTCCAGTTCTGGAAGTGACCTGGAAGAGGAGAGGCAGGAATGGAAGAACAGCATCCTACCCAACGTTGCAGAAGTCTTCAGCTTTGTGGCTCACGCCACTCGTCAGTAGTACTTACACCTCTTCAAAGAGAGCAGCAGTACAAGATCAGACCATCTGTCTCCCCAGTTTCAATACATTTACATATGGCACAAGATTGGGTTTCTAAGGAGTAACTTGTGGCAACAACATTTTTTTTTTCCTAAAAAAGTGTAACAGCACAAAAAAGTTTAATTTATAGCAGCATTTTACACAATTTGTGTTAAAAAAGTAGAAGTTAACCATTTGTGTATTGAGTAACAAAAGGTTTAAATTACATTTATTTTCCATTTTACACTCACTATTTACTAGTTGGACTATTTACAAAGGTTCAAATGTTGTGTAAGAGAATGAGCTTTACCCAGAATAAACTTCACGTGTGAGGTAATGGTCTACCTCAGCCTCTGTTTTGGCTGGCTATAGAGGAGGTACAGTTGGGTTTAGATCCTAGAAAAAATTCAGAATGAGGATGTTCATATGAATTAGGTTGTGTTCTTGTAGAAGCAGCCATACACACACACACACATACACAGGAGAGAGAGTAATCCCATGGTAAAAACATAAAAACTAAATCCACTGTTGGTCTTAATCTTTTTGGCTGAGAGGAGGAGAAAATAATTAAGAACAGGGAAGGTGTCTGCTCTACCTCATTTATTCCAGCTAAGTTTTATCAAGAGGACAGCTTTGAATTCAAGAAGTTAAAGCAACTGGTATGAAACTGTAGAAATGAAATACTTAAGAATTACATTAAAACTGGGGTTTTCAGCACACCTGAATAAGACAAAGGGATATTATTTCTCCATTAGTTTAAATAAGTATCAGCCCACTTGTTTCCAAGCCTAGGAGGTACCACCACCAGGTCCTGCTGGGCAAGACCCCCTCAGCCCATGCTCCCTAATAGACACCACTAAGGTAAGGTGTCTTAGGCCCTTGCCTAAGCCTTACTTCCCTCTACACGTTTTTAAATGGCTACACGCTGTGGGAACACTACAGTAAAGCTGCTTCTCATCGAGGATTCAAAGTGTTTGGAACCTGCAGTGTAATTACACTGGGAACAAATATCAAAATACTAAAAAGGTGAAAGTGGAGTAGACCTACAATGCGTTTCATGAAGTCTTCCATCAGCTGGCCAAGCGCTGAAACGGAAGTATGAGTGGGCAGGTTGGGTAGCTGCAAGACAAAGGTAGTGTTCTTGCAGCAGTTGGAAGTGACATGAAGATTGCATAGGACAAGGCAACCTTTTGGACAGCTGAGGCAAGCAGTGCTTGGTGTCGGCATCCTCTGCTCTCACCTGAATGGGGTTTAGTGCCTTACTGGAGTCTCAGGCGTGCAGCTCTGCCTCCAGCAGGCCCATTTACCCCCACAGTGCCACCATACCATCTCAGAGCTTCCCCATGGACACCAAAGAATAGTTTAGAAGAAGACTATTTGCTCAAGCTTTTTTTTCTAAGCAAGTACTCTGGCAGAACTACTGACTAAAACTGATAAGTCTTAAACAAGCTGAACACCACCGAGATGCATATTTTATTTTAGCAGATATGGAAATTTATATACTCAAGGGTTGTTTTTTTGTAAAAAAAAAAGAAAAAAAAAAAAGAAAAAAAGAAAAAAAAGGCCTATTAAGGCATCTTAAAAAAATCCATATATGGCTTTGGTTTGCTGAAATACTATTTTACATTGTTAAAAAGGAAAAACATGTTAAAATAAATTTGACATTATGACACATTCACGTATTTCACTTAGAACTGACAGTTATACAGATGCCTGCATGTGATCGCAGATGTCTCCCCTTGTGATGACATGAAGAAGGCAATCCAAACGTTTATCTCACAGTAGAGGGCAACCCAGAAGTCTGTGCAGAAGTGACATATAAGGAGTTATTATCTGGAAGAGGGGGAACCACAGAGTTTCCATTTGTGGGTGAACAGCTCAGTTTCAGTTTTTCCAAGTACTCTGCATGAACAGGCTTGTGACACTGAAGGACCTTGATTGCATCTTCTACTTTAAACCATTCTCTTTTCCTTCCTGAATGAGCATAATCCACAAAGAAAATGAAAGTTACAAATTTGTGACAGCACCATTTGTTGGTATCTGATCATGCACTTCTCATTTCTTTCACTTTAGAAGTTCAAGTTGTCAGGCAAAAGATACAGGGTGAAAAGACAGTGACAGAGCTGGTAACAGCAGGAGAGTCACTCAAGCTTCTATTTAAAGGAATGCAGGTAACTCTTGGAGCAGATACTGGGCAAAAGATCATAGGATTGCTCACACACTCCAAAAGCCACACCTAGTCCTTACAGAAAAGGTCATTACCGCTTAAATGGCTTAAATACTGCCTTCCCACATCATCCTGCCTGGCACAAAGCCAATCTGAAGAATGAACATTCATTCATGCTGTTCAGAAGAATGGCTTGGTCCGATTTAGAAAGCAACATTCCAGACTCAAAACATAACCATGTATGGAGTTACCCAGGTTAGCCCTCCGTTTTAAAAGTATCTCTACAATAATGTATATTATTTTTGAAGTTCCAAGACTCATCTTAGTAAGATACTTCTAAGATCATCTTTCTTATAAAAGTCAGTCCTTTAGAGGCCTCTGAAAAAGTTAGACAAGGTCAACGATAGTATTGTTAAAAGTAGGTACAAATAAGAGGGTGCACTCCCCACAACTTGATAGTATCAGAAACAAAATGTTCTCTTTCTACCTGAAAAAGTGACCAGTTTTAAAAAAAACCTTTATAATCACATGCCATTTGTTGAGAGATTAATAGTGCTAGGTTTGTGAATGTTAACACTCCTAAAGCACCACCTCCAGAAAAAAGGCAAAGTGTAACCAATAGAGTAGGATGGCATTTTTTTATACCCAGTTTTAGTTAACTCAGCTTTTAGCTGGACAAATACCAGTTCATATGTTTACTTCATTAAAGTGGAAGATCCATACAACATCAAAGTCCAGCAGCCTAACTGCATGACATTCATAGCTGTGCAACATAGATATATATATTGGAGCCTCTTAAGGCCAGCACTGGCCCTACTGAAAAATAAGGTGAAAGTAAATACTAGTGTTCCCCCTCTGCCCAGGAGAATCAGGGGAAACTTTCCAAACTTTGTTGTCATAGCGTTGTGTTTCCCCCCCAAGACACATTCAAAATACCCTAGAGTATCCATCAGACAGCAAAACATTCTACTTCTGAAGGAAAAGGTAATTAATTAGTACAGTATTTGGCCTAAAAACAAAATTAAGAGCTGTACCAGCAACTAATAATGAAGCTTATTTAATCTTAATACTTAGAATACCCTAATTAATATAATGTAAGTGTAACAATGTTGAAAGCAACCCCTTTGTTACACATGTACAAAAGCGCCAAACAGCATCAGTGTTTCCAGTAATTTCAGTTTATAGAACAGAATTGCTATTTCCCCATGACTTACAGGAACTGCTTCAGAAAAGGAAAGAAGTTTGCTTAATACATTTTAAGTGTAGCACACGAAGACAGAGAGTAAGTTTACCTATATTAACTGAATCCTCCCAGTCTTCCAGTATTTCTGTCACAGTAAGAACATAAACGTACGTCCTGTGCTTCCGATCCTGGTTCTGCTTGAATAACAGAAGTAGACATTTTAATTCTCAGCAAAACACTAACGTAGACTTATCACAACTGTAAGATTAGGAATTCCTTATCTCTGAAGGACACTTGCCAGCTAAACCTGGCTTTGATTTTCATTAAATACCTATACTGAGCAGGCCCAAAAGGATGGGAAAACTGAAGTTTTGTTTGAAGTTTAGCTACTCTATTTTACTGGGTTAAAAAAACTCAAACAACCCAAGGAAATATCAAGATGTTGAAGCTGGGACCAATCTATATTCTTGGTCATCAGTTTTAATATTAATAGTAGTCTACTAGTACTGCCCATTACTTCACTTTTATGTATGTTGTAAGTTACCACAGGAGAGGGCATTTGTTAAAACTCTTTCTGGAACTCATGTTCCCAGATGAAAGATTATTCAAGAGAACCTTTTCATGACAGAACCACGGTATCACGTGGCCAAGTCACCTACACAACGCTGGCTCAAAGTTTCACTCGGTGAGGCAAATTAAACAACCTACGTTGGCAACCATGACAGATGCCAGGACCGTTACCATCTGTTCCCTGGGCAGGTTAGCTACCTTAGCAGCGCTGACCACCTATTTAGAAAGCACACACTTTTTGAACAAGGCAGGTCAAATTCTGAGACTGACAGAGGCAGTCTGCTCAGGGCAGGGTGGATGTGCTGCAGCCAGTCCGCGTGAGATCTGTGTGGACATTACTCCCTGCTACCTCCACAGCAGGCCACCAGCACGCTCTTTAAAGATGATGCCCCACTAACCAAGCCATACCACCCCTTGGAAAAGAATTGAGCTCCTAGAAACCCAGGGACATCTGTGATTACAGCTATATTAAGATCCAAGAGAGGTTGTGCCCTAGCTTCCTGTACAGATGGTTTTATCCTCGTGCCAGTAAACATTCCTGCTTATCTCTGTTTCGCTACAAGCTTGGTATGGTTTTAGACTTTTGTGCTTTACTAGAAAATAAAAACACACCAAGACAGTTTTTTGTTAATATCACTATTAAAGGGAGTAAATACATCTACTAAAAAACCCCAGCATTTCTGGCTGTAGTTCCCACACATGAGAACTCAGCGGCAATATCATCTCTCTTGTGGCCCCCTCAATGGTACTAACAACTGGTTGTGGGGCCGTGTTGTGAGACTGAACTAGGGCCTCCGTTTCAGTTAGCAGTAACCTAGAGAAGCACCACTCAGCACTTACTTTACCTCCTCTGGGCTAGGTGGCTGGTGGCAGATGGCTTCAGAAAACATACAGCTAAATTGCCAAAGATTTACAGCTCACTATGGCCCCGGTTTTAAGGCAAGAAGGTGACAGATATCCTGTCTTTTTTTTTTTTAATCTGAGCTAGAAAATCTGGCATACTTCTGCAGACTAACCAGCACAGTTAAAAACAGATTTAAGTTTTTACTGCATAGGACCAACCATCCAGGTGTATTCATAAACCCAAAACAAATCAGAAAAAGGGCACCAGTATAGTGAGTGCTACTAATCAGTCAGGAACTTCCCTAATTTTGTCCTGGTTTCCATACTTCACAATGGGAACACCTTTAGCACTGTATCAAGTAGTCATATGTGACCAAGTAGATAGGTGTTTTTTAATTTTATTTTTTTTCCACACCTTCTAGATGTTGTCTGAGTACTAATTCAATCTTTCCTGGAAAGTTATAAGTACTTTGAAATCTTCCTAGTCAAACCTTCCCACATCATGTGATGACTAAAGGAAAACACCCGTCTAACACAGCATTTCCAGTAGCATTGCAAAATTAAAAGCATGTAATACTTAAGAACTTAAGTCTGATTGTGTTGTGTAGATGCTGTTTCTGTAGCTTATCAGCTCTCAATAAAAATTCCCAATCAAGCCAACAAACCAACCACATTGTTTTTAAAAGGTAAAAGAAATAGCTCACCTCAAATATCCCAAGCAGTCTCCCTAGCTTTCCCTTTACTCCAGCCTGCAAAACAAACAGGAAAAAGCATTACTGTGCTTTTTAATTTAAAGAAACTGAAATATAGGTATCAGCGTCTTACATCACTGTAAGTGAATTACTTCTCCTTATTAGTGTTATTTAAGCAAGTGTTTTAACCTAAGTTTTAATTAGACAGTGCTGCATCGCTTCCGGAGTTGCTGAAGTACGTAGAGCATTAAGAACAAAAGCTTGCCCTAATGGGTGGATCAAAGAATGCATAAATCTTTCAAGTTTTCAGAACAAAATACCATTTTACTTACCATGTTCTTTCTGTACCTTATTTTATAAAGCAGATACATGACATCCAATACTGAAATTAGCCAGGGAAGGAGACAGGACAAGCCAGAATTAACTATAGTAATAAATCTAGAGAAGGAGTGATTAAAACTCTATGGCTATTTTACACAGAAATTTGAGTCCAAGTCTTCAAAATACAGTAACAAATTAAACTGTATGTTACTGGGTGGATCTTGCAGCACAAAGACTTAATGTACACTAGTTTGCATATGAAGGTGTAGCTTCTGGCATGTAAGTGTAAAATGAAATTTATATCCCCAATTCTCTACAGAACCACTTGAAATTCTTTTCCTAGTTAGTAACATTAGAAAAGGCTTTTAAAAATCCCTATGTTTATCAACCAGCACTTAGTAATTTTTATCAATACAGTTAAGATGGTTGTTATGCTCTAAGACTCTAGGGTTTGTTTCTCCAGCAGCAGTATCTAATGCCTCTTCCAAAAGACACAGGTTTATGATCATTCATTTATTCTCAACAAATCTTAGTCCATACGCCTGACACTTCAAAGCCTATGTAGTTCTACTGGTAGATCTGTTTTTTCCTTGTATAACTGATATTTATAATAGGGCTCCTTAGCGCTAGGATGACATTTTCCAGCCTTCAGTCTTTGTTTTCCAGCTTTACCCAAAGTTAGTTACTGATGTCTCATGTCTTTATATAAAACACCATATGGATCTTAATTACATTTTAACAAGCAACTCAGACAACTGGGCAGGCTCTAGCAGTAAGTCTAATCAAGATCTTACAAGTGGATGCTTTCTGTGTCTGTCTTTTTAAAGAAAGCAGATGGCCGATATTGTTTATTAAGCAGTTTTGATGAAGGAAGTCTGCCCGCAGTCCCTCCAACTCAACAAGCATTTTGTTCATCTGGAACAAGAGCTGGCCTAAAGTTAATGCAAAACTACATCCAATATTTTTCTAGCTTGTCTGCTGTCACGACAGAGATACCTGTTAGAGTTCATGAAGCTGGAATGCACAACTTGACCTGCTGGGTAAGTGATTAGGCAGTATATTAATTATGAAAGCGACAGACCCTTTTGGTCTGAAAAGGTCAGCTGTGTCACAACAGGCACTGAACCATAGAATGTTCCAGGTCAGAAGGGACCTCTAGGCTCATCTTGTCTGACCTCCCCACAGTCAGCAGGGACACCCCCAACTAGACCAGGTTGCCCAGGGCCTTGTTGAGCCTCATCTTGAATATCTCCAGGGAAGGGGCCTCACCCGCCTCCCTGGGCAACCTGTTCCAGTGGTCCACCACCCTCAGAGTAAAGAATCATTTCCTACTATCCAATCTAAATCTGCTCTTCTCCAGCTTGAAGCCATTGCCCCTTGTCCTGTCACTGCAGGCCTTTGTACACAGACCCTCCCCAGCCTTCCTGCAGGCCCCCTTCAGGGACTGGAAGAAGTATTGTAAGATTCCTCATGCTTTACACTGGGTCATGAAAAAGCAATCATTAGCCTAAAGAAACACATGCTGATCATCCTAATTTCTTCAATGCTACAGTATCCTTTTTAAATGAGAAATAGAACCTCAAAGTCTAGAAACATATTTATGTTCCAAATTTTCTCCTTTCTTCTCAAGCAGCAATATCTAGGAATCACAACATCCTACAGATTTGTACTTTGCAGCAAACTGAACAACTAGAAAAGCAATTTTCTTCCTACTCCATCAAAAGTAATGATATGAATTTGTGTGATTAGTCTTTAATACTTCAGGTGTCCACGTGTGCACTCTTAGCTGCACAAGTTTCGTAACGGCTTCATTTCTTCCCTAAAGTTGCAGCAAGGAACAAGATTGTTCAGTATCCTTACAGGTATGGCAAGATGCAGCTTGACAGAAACCCCAGTATTAATATTGCAGGTTTCTCAAACATTAAGAAAAGCTTTTTCAAGTGCCAAGGAACTGCTCTAAAATGGACTATACCAGACAGAAGGAAAAAAAACCAACCCTGTCTGAACCCACCCCTACCCCTTCAACCCAAAAATCTTTCAAAATCTTAGAAGTAGTTAAGAAGTCCTAGACAAGGCCTTATTTATGTTGCAAAGGTTTTTTTTAAAAGGTGTGTCTAGGGCTTATGTTGAACTGTGAGGTGGGAGTCTGACATTTAACTGCTATCTAGCACATGGCACCAACACCACGAGCAGGTAAGTTTACCAAATGCAGAATAGCTTTCCTAGAGAAGTTTTTTCAAGTTATTAGTACAGTCACAATGTGACTTTATTATCAATATTACTCTAAGTGGAATTTACTCAACAGCTTCTCTATTCTCCCTCCAACTATGTCAGTGGTTTAAACAAATACTCTCAGCTAAGTAATTCTGAATGAAACAATTAAAAGCACCCTGTTGCATTAAGAATTCCTCAAAGCTTGTAACAAAGCTTTTGTGCAACCAGTTGTTGCTAGGTTAGTGTGATTACTATCACTGATGCCTGGCTACTCTCTAGGCAAAGATACATGCTTCTAAAACATAGTATCATTCCTGGAGAAACTACTGTCTTTGAATTCTCTGTGCCCAAAAGAAGAAAAAAGTGGTAACTAGAGTCTCATGTTTTTCCCTGAAAGTAATATATTCAGCTGAATCACCTTCGTAGTCTAAAAAGTACCATTAAACATTAAAAAGTGCCATTAAACTGCTTTGCAAACTTTTAAAAAAAGTGCTTTTGTTAACAAAAGTATTTCCTCCAGGTTCCTACCTTAATGTAGTTCCTCCAAAACATGTCAAAATTAAGTCTTAAGGGACCAAGAAATGCTTCAGCTTTTTCCTTGGAAAGTCAAATTAAGTCCTAATCGTAAACTTCTAACCCAATACACCAGTGGAGTTCTTAGACTTTGAACCATTTTGTCTCCAATAAAAACATCTTTCCTCCTTTGGCCATGATGCGCCCATAATTGTTAAAATACAGTTCTTTAAGTAAGCAAAATCCTATAGGCTACAATAAGCAAGTGAGACAGTTTAAACTTTGGGAGAAACGCCTGAAAAACCAGCATTTCTTTTGGCAGACAAGCAGCTGAATTAAGTGCTACACTTCCCCAGAAGGATTCCCTAAGGAAGCCTACGAGTACTATGTCAATAAGGTCTCAAATCTGAATTTATGCATCTATTTTAGAATTAGTCTGAATCCAACGCCAAAAGGAAAGGCTGTCCACTTCATCTCATAATCTTTCTGGCCTGGAGGCCCTTTGCTGTTGGCAGCTCCAGCCGTGCTGCAGTCACAGCTGCGCAGTCAGACTTGCCTTTTGCTGCCTGTAGATGGAGCAAGAGTCACGCTGCAGTCCAACTGTCAGGCTAGCAGTCTGCCAGAGCAGAAAGTCGCTTAAAAACTGAAAGATTTCAGAGTTATTTTTATCTGTGGGAATCTTTCTGATAGCACTTTAATGGCTAGGCTCCTGAAGGCACAGTGCAAGGCTATTCCTGCCCTTTTGTGCATACTTTTATAAAACCCAAAGGGTTTCACTGTACATGCCACGATCATTCGGCTGAAAGGATGGGGTTTTTTATTTACTTTCTAAAGTATCTACCTAGCCCTACTCTGTAACACCCAATCATTTTTCAACTACAAGACACTCACTGGAGCAGATTCCTCTACTTCCTGCAAGAGGTCTTAGATAGTACCACTGCCATTTTCACTGCTGCAGCAGATTAACCTCCAGGATCAGCCTCTCCTCAGAATCCATGTTCACACAGGTCTGGGAGGACAGTCTG
>VZTM01038916.1:12609-27963 GCA_013400555.1 Jacana jacana
GCCCCCATCGCTGCCCCCCCATCAGCTGCCAAATCCTGCCCTGCCTCCGGTGGGGACCCCCGGGGCTGGGCAGCATCCCCCTCTCCCGCCCCCTTTCTCCCAGGGGAGCACCCCGGGTGCCCCCATAGCGCCGCGTAGATGCCCCGCTGCTTCGCTCGCTTCGCCAGAGCCACAACGGATGCCACGCGCTGCCCGGCCCCCCCCTGTCCCCTCCCCAGGGACCCCCCCAAGCAATACCCTGCCCTGCCGGCGACGGCCGCCGCTGCCGCGCATGAGGCCACCGCACTTTGCTGAGATGCTGCTTTCATACAATCAGGTACGGACCCTTTCTACCATGGGGTTTTTTTTGTTGTTGTTGTTGTTGTTGCTGGAGATTCCTACTCCTCCACCACTACTACTACTACTACTACACTCTGGTTTTTTTATTCGATGGGTTTGTATAAAAATCCAAAGGGAAGCTGCTGTCGGGGTGCTGAGGTTCCGCGTGTCGTGGTACGTGCGTGGTCTGTAGTTTGCTGCTTCTCTGTACGAGGTGCCCGTCCTGCCGATTACCTCCAGCCCAGGGAAAGCTCCCGTTCACTCGCTGTGTTGTGGTAAGATGACCTTACAGAAATGCATTTATCTACCCAAAGGCCTAGCTCCACTGGGCACTTTATTTTTTAGAAAAAAAACCCACCCGTTTTTTGTTGAACGAGATGTGAAGACAACTCCAATAAAGGCAGACTGACGGCGTTTGACACTCCCCAGCCTTCCCTTGGGCAGCCTGGTTGAATTGGGGGGGTGGGGGAGGCAGCAGCCCCTCAGCCTGGGGAGGGAATGGCCGGGATAATGGTAATTCCCCACTGTCGGAGCAAGATGTGGGATGAAAGCCAGGGCTGGAGCCAGCTCATCCTGCTGCCATGCTTGTACAGGCACAGGCACATCCTGCTCTCCCCCCGGCACACCTCTGCCACCTCCCAGCCCTCAGACAGTGACAATTTGGGTGGCTGGTGGCACCGGGACCCTCACAAGCCCTGCTGGGCTCCGTGGCGCCAACTGTGGTGGGGGCACAGCTGGGCTAAGCCCACAGCAGGCAGGGGACAGGCAGGGGACGGGCAGGGGCTGTGCCGCTGCCGGCTGCTCCCGGGGGGTGACAGAGGCCAGCAAGGCACAGGGGCGGGATGGTCACTACCACTTTATTGTGACAAAGGCTACAAGCCACACTATTTTTAAAGTGCATTATTATTCACTGTCAACAAACCACAGACAGAAGCCGGGCGTAGTGCAGACAGGGCCAAGGTGGCAGAGGACGCTGAGCTGAGCACAGGGCTGGGGGGACAGAGGCGATGGGGAGGGGGTGGCTCAGGCAGGTATCGGGGTACAAGCGCTGCTCCAGACAGACCCAACCCCCCTAAGTCCCAGGAGGGCATTGTGGACAGCAGGAAGGACACACGGACGGAGGGTCTCGCCTGCCACGGTGGGAGGCTGGGAAAGGCATGGACTCCTCTGCAGTCCTGGACCACGCACTGGGATGGATGTCCCGGGAGCCCCCAGACCCCAGGGGAGCAGGACAAGGGTCCAGCACTGCTCCTCTGAGTGGTGCCCCCAAACAAACACTGCCTACTGTCCCCAAAGGAGGTGAGGGGCTCTGGACCCCCAGGGCTCCTCATGCCACCCTCTGGCACCCAGCACCGGGCTGGACCCTTGGCTGCAGCGTATGTGGCTCCCAGGGGACAGCCCTGTCCTTCGTGCCACCCCAGGCCCTGCTCAGGGAAGACTACCCTCAACCCAACCCCCCTGTCCCAGCCATGGAGGAATGTCCCTGTGAAGGTGCTGGGGGGGCTGGCAGCCATCTGCCCCCACCCCAAGAGCGGCACACGGGCCCAGCTGCTGGCTGAGAAGGAATCATTTAAAGTGCTTTTTTCTTTGTCTTTTTGCATGGGGCACTAAAGCCGAGCCCCCTCCTGCCAGAGAACATCTATCCTCAGGGGCTGGACCAGTGTTGGAAAGTGGGAGCCCCCCCAAACGTCAGCACAGCACCACCCAGTGAGCCCTGTGCCCTAAAAGGCTCTCCCCACCGAGGAGACCCACCCTCCTGCAGTGCCCGACAGCCCCAAAGCCCCTGCCACTCCCTGGGGGACTCTGCTGAGGGGACAGTGGAAGAACCAGCTCTGATGCCACATGGTCAGGAAGCCCCTGCCTGGACCAGGGGTGGCTGAGCACAGTCTCCCCATCTGGATGGGGTCCCAGCTGGTCAGCAGGGTCGTCCCTCCCACCGGCAGTCCCAAAGCTACCCCACAGAAGCATCAATGCACCAGCCCCAGATGTGCCAGGCAGCTGGGGATGGGCATGAGCACGAGCTCCCCAGCCACGAGAGAACGCCTCAGGTGGGAAGGGGGCTCATGGTTCCTGCTGTCTCTGGGCTCTTGTGCTCACAGCAGCACCCCCTGTAACGCTGCCCCTGCCCAGCTCAGTGACACCCCTACCCAAAGTGACTTTTTTGCATAGTGCTGCTCTGCCCACCCCAGGCACTGTGCTGTGCCAGCCACAGCCAGGCGGTCCCCGTCCCCCCGCCAGCGGGGTCGGAGGGGAAACAGAGCCTCAGTGACAGCAGCTTGGGGCCTGGTGACTGCTGCAGCCACTTCTCTATGGCTTCCAACCCTGTCCTCCCCAACAGGACAGAACAGGCAGCACGAGGTAGCACCCGAGACTGGAGCCTATCCCCAGGGACAGGGGACCACCAGCCCCTCTACCCCCATACCGTGCCCTGGCTCTCAGTGTGGGTGGTACCTCGCTCCCTCTTGTTCTTCCAGCCCTTGGAAGGAATATGGAAAGAGACTGAGAATTCATGGCTGTTCCTCCTCTGGCACCACAGCTCTCTTCCAAGCCCCAACCACCTTGGTCCACGGGCTCCTTCCAGCCCGCAGAGCTGGTCCCAAGCCCACCCTGGTCGAGGGCTGGCCAAGCTGTGCCCCCCCCTGGGCAGCAGCCACTCACACTCCTGCCCCAGGTCCCTCTGGGCATCTGGATGGGAAGCAGCGCTTGTGACACAGGCAGCAGCGGGGACAGCAGCAGTCACTCAGCGCGAAGCAAACATGGCGTCGCTCAGGAGGTGCAGCAGAAGGTGTGCTGGGGACGCCCTGCGCAGGCTAGATGACATCCGTCTCCCTCTCTATGCCCACGTACTTCAGGGCATCTGCCTGGCTGTACCTGCGAGACAGGAAAGTCAGGGCAGCTCTAACAGCTCCCGCGCTCCCCACAACCGTGGGGAGGGAAAGCGAGGTCACCCTGCACCCATCACCAGCCCCAGGGCACCTGTAGTCAAAGAAGAGCTCCTCTCCTGCCTGGATGGCCCTCTTGGCGAAGATCCCGATCCGGTGGTCTCCGTTCACCATCACAACTGCAACCAGAGAGATGGCATCAGAGACACGTGGCTCCAGCTCAGGCAGGGAGGTCTTGCAGCCCGTTGGCCCTGCCTGGCCACCTGCCCGGCCCCCGCTGTGGCCTGGGTACCCGAGCCTCCCCCCAGCAGGGATGGGAGCTCCCTGGGGAGCTCCACCGAGGCCAGGGCCACCACAGAGCTCAGCAGGGCCCTTGCCAATGGAGCATGATCTGCTGCTCCTGCCGGCAGGAGGAAGAGACTTTGTCCAGGTCTTTGAGGTTCTGCTGCTCCCCCAGCTCAGGGGGACCGGGGACCCCTGAGACCTGGCTGCGATGTGGGAGCTGAGCAGGACCCAGAGAACCTTCCCTCACCGAGCTGTGACGGGGCAGGGGCAGCTCACCTTTGGCGTAGCAATTGGGGTTCACCGAGTGATTAGCAAAGCGGATTTTATTTCCTTTGCGGGTGGCATCCACGACAAAATCTATTAAGGAGAAAGAAAACCAAACAAACCACAAACCAAAAAGAAGAAAATTGTGTTGTAGACGGGCCACTCGGGCAACCCATGGGCTGAGACCACCCCCTTGGCCACCAACCCTCCTGCCAGGAAGCCCAAGTCCCCTCTGGCCCTGGAAGCCACAGGTGAGTTACCGTTGTTGAGGTTGAAGAGGAAGCTGGACATGTACTTGTCATAGACCTTCCCTCGCCGGTCAGCCTCGTCCTGCGAGATGAGCTGGAAGAGGAGAATGGCCTTGAGAGAACCCAGCACCTCGGGGCACAGCGAGGATGGGCGCATTCCCCACCCTCCCACCCAAGGCAGCAGCTCCCTAGGAGGGGAAGAGACACCAGCTGGGCTCCCCAGGAGCAGCACGTCCACAATGGGGGGGCCTGGAGCACTGAGATGGGTCCCAAAGTGGTGCAAGACTCAATCTTGAGGGGAGACCTTCTCGCTCTCTCCAACTCCCTGAAAGGAGGGGGTAGCCAGGGGGGACCAGGCTCTTCTCCCAAGTCACAGGGGATGGGACAAGAGGAAGCAGCCTCAAATTGTGCATCAGGAGGTTCAGATTGGAAATCAGGAACAATTTTGAGAGGGAAAGGGTTGTTCAGCCTTGGGATGGGCTGCCCAGGGCAGGGGTTGAGGCACCATCCCTGGAGGGATTCAGCAGCCGGGCTGACACACTGCTCAGAGACATGGGTTGGTGATGGGTTGTTGTCTTTTATCAGTTAGGTCGATGGTTGGACTAGGTGATCTTAAAGGTCCCTTCCAACCCAGATAATCCTATCATTCTATGGTCTCCAAACCCGAGCTGTGGCTGTGGCCGGGCTGGGGAAGGCTCGCTGTTGCCGTTGGACTGGTGGCCCCTGATGGCAGCCTGCTGGGAGGGGAGGGCAGGGCAGCCCCAGCATGGGCAGCAGTGCTCACCTCGCCACAGTACTCAGAGATGAACTCGTTCTTCTGCACAGACTCCTTGATGAAAGTGCCCCAGCCGGCGACATCTGATGGTGCCAACAACAAATGCTGGAACCGAGGTGGAAAGGGGAGGGTTATGGTCAGCAGACCCACCACCCCCAGCACAGAGATCCCCCCTGAGCACCAGAGAAGAGCTCTCCTCCTCCTTGTTCAGTGGCACATGCTGGGGTCAGGGCAGTGCCCACGCTGTGCCGACTGCCACACTCCAAGTGCCAGCGTCTCAGAGCCAAGTAACCCCAAGGAGCAAAGGGGAGGCAGTGTCTGTCCAGTGTCCCCTGGTCTGAGGTGACACACAGCTCCCAGCAGAGCTGCAGCACCGTTACTGGTCGCAGCACCATTAGCCTGGAGCTGAGCATTACTCGACACCCACTAATTTGCACCTTGCTGTGAATTTTGGTCTTTTACACAGGCAGTCCCTTGCCCTGACCAGGGGAATGCGAGACCCAACCCTTCTCAGGAGCCACTTTTCACGCTCCCTTGCTCTCACCCTTCCTCTCCTAACTCCCGTTCCTGGATTTCCCCTCCACACTCCAGACTAAGTGCTGCAGAAGCCTGGGGGAGTGCAGGTTTCTCTCCCGGGGAGCTCACCCTCTCGCTGCTCATCGACCCTACCCCAAGGCCAACCCCCTCCCTGCTCCCCGCTCCCCGAGCACCTTTTTGAGGCCACGCTGGATGCTGCAGTTCTTGCAGGAGACCACCTTGCAGTCCCAGTGCTCGGAGGCGCCACACGTCAGGCAGAGGTCAGGGTCGCACTCCCGCACGGCCAGGTAGCACGGGCACTGCTTAGTGTTGCACTGGGTCTTGCAGCGACAGCCCGGGAAGCGGTTCTGACCTGCAGCGACACAGCCCAGGGGTTGGCACCAGGAGGTTCTCCAGCTCCCAGGAACACAGAAGCTGCCCCTGAGCCAGATCTTCTCCCAGCAGGTCAGAACTGAGCTGGTGGCCAAGGGCCACCTTGCCCGACCACCACCCAGTGAAGAGAGAGCTCTGCACCCGCTTGGCACTGGGCAGCAGGGACAGGAGCCCCCAGACCTTTCTTTCTGCCCCCCAAAGAACACAGGGAGACACACTGAATGTGGGGCACCTGGAGCAGGCCACAGAAACACCCTGGGGGCACAAGGGCTCTGAGCCAGGCTCACCCTGAGAGCACAGACCCTGCACAGGGTCCTCCCCATCTGCGTGGCTGGAGACACCTCTTGGAGCCTCTTGGGACTAATTATGTGCAGTTTGAAAATACACAGCTCGGATAATAGAAGTGTAACAGGTCAGTACAAAGGAGCTCAGAGTTGGCTCCCTGTCACCCTCTAGTCCTTCCAGCCCCAAGCTGTGTCTTGAACCTTAATAAATCCACCCACAAAAGCCCCACCAATGTGGGCAAGTGCGGGCATCTCCATTGCAGAGCTGGGTATGGAAGCCCAGGGAGGAAAAGCAGCCACGGCAGAGCAGTGACCCAACTCCCAGCTTAACTGCTGGCCACAAATCCCGCTCACAGGGAACCAGCAGCACCTCCTGTGGCTCTTGATGGTGGATACAGACAGGCAGATGAGTGTTCTCTAACAAGAGCACGTCTCAGCTGCTGAGAGTCACGGCACAGCATAGAACTGTTTCCTTTGGCCTTGAGCAAGCTGCTACCCAGACTGCTGCAGGTGGAGAGAGCAGCGAATGCAGGAATAAAGCCTGCCTCCAGCAAGCCCCAGCACTGTGCCCTCTGCTGCTTCCCTGCCCCATGGACCCAGGAAAACTGGCTGCTCCCCTGCCCCACCACCCAGGAAAGCTGGCGGCTCCCCTGCCCCATGGTCCCAGGTTTCTCCTTACAGTCAGGGTTGCACTGGCAGAACTTCTCACAGAAGTTCTGAGTCATGATGCAGGGGCAGGAGCTGTCGCAGGGGTGCTCGGGGTGGTCGCAGGGCTGGTAGTTGTACACCTGGGTGGGCGAATTATCTAGAGGAAGAGGAGGAGAAACGCCCGGATGAGAAGCTGCACGTGTCAGAAACGATTAAAAGCAGCGAGTCCAGGGGCTGTGGGGCAGGGAAGGCGCTGGCTCCCCATCTGCCTCCAGAGGGCAGGGAGCGTGGCAGCACCCAGCTCCCACAGCCCTGGCTATGGACCCACGGACAGGTCTGCTTTGCAGCCCCCTGCCTCCCCTCCGGCTGAGCCAGGGCGCAGACACAGCCTGGAGAGCACCGGCACGGCCGCCATTCCCACGGCACCGCCACGGTGGGGCAACTCCATCCCGTGGGCCAGCGGCCACGCAAACCTGGCCTGAGGCAACCATGGCAAACGCTACCTTTCTTCAGCTGGATCTTCCTGCAGTGGGCAGCCCAGAGCCTGGAAGAGAAGCAGGAGGGGTGTGAAGCTACCTGAGGGAAACGCCAGAGCCAGAATAATACTGGACACACTGGGATCAGCACGCAAGGGCAGGCTGTAAGTCAGGGAGCTGGGCCCATGGCTGCTGTCGGGAAGGTGGTACAGCCCTGGCAGCACCCTGACACCTTGTACTGGGGCCACAGAGCCCCCCACTGGGGCAGCAGCATGGGGAGAGACCAGAGCTGGTGTCCATCCGGCACCATCCGCCCTGTGCGACAGCAGGACACGGGCAGATGGCAGCCAGATGGAGATTACCAGGAATGCGTTGGCACAAAAAGCAGTGGATCTGGTTGCATTTTCAGAACAAAACAAGCTTGTCCAACACTTGCCTGTGCTTCCTTTTCTTCTTCTGGGATGGATTCATTAATTCGTTCGTTGGCAGCTTTGTTATGAGCGATTCTTTCACTGCGAACTGAAAGACCTACCAAAGAACAGGGGCAGAAAGAAGAATAAAGCTCAGCGTACTCGAGTCGTTTCCACCTCAAGAATAAACAGAGAGCACAGGCCAGCACACCCCGGGGGGGATCCTGCTCCTGGGACCAGTAAGCGGGCAGATCTGCCCCATTTCACTGGCCCTGGGTCCATGGGAAATGGAGCGCCCGGCTCGGACAGGGCTCTCTGGAGAGAGACAAGAGCAGCGGGCACACGGGGGGTCAGTTCTGCAAACAGCAGCAGAACTGCAGAAGAACACCACCCAACGCCACGGAATGTTGATGCAACACATTCCTCCGGGCGGTTTGTGGCAGAGAAGGAAAAACAACCATCGAGCAGCGGCCGAGGCCTCCCTTCGCTCCCCACCCTCCCGGCACCCACCTGCTTGCAGGTCTTGGTTCCCAGCAGCCTGGCAATGGAGCAGAAGTTGTTGAAGTAGGTCCCGTGGAAGACGCGGAAGAGCGATTCCTCGGCTCCCGTCCACTCGACGGGCTCCTGCGGAGTCTCCACGGCGAAGAGCTGGGAGGAGGCCGGGCTCAGCTTCTGCTTGGTGGGGGTCTGGCAGCGGGAGTTGGCCTCTGGCAGGAACAGCAGGGGTTAAGCCAAACACAACATGGGAGCAACCTCCTGCCTGGACCAGACAGAGACCCCAAATCGGGGCAGCAGCGCCAGAGAGGCTGAGGCCAAGGAAGCCACTCTCTCCTCTTCCTCCTGAGAGGGGACCCAGATGTAGGAGACCCCTCTGCCTCCCAGGAGCTCGCTCTGCCCCAGCCACCACTGTTCCCCCCAACACGGCAAGAGCCCTTGGTGCTTGTCTGCAGCCCTGAGAAAGCACTTGTCGTGGTGAAGCCCCCGTGCTGGGGACATGGTCCTGTGCACAGCCAGGCAAGGCACTCTGAGATGGGGGCTCTGGGATTGGCACATCCCAGCAAAGCTCTCACTGTGCCTGGCACCATTCCTGGGGGAGGACAAGGACCCCACAGCAGGAGAGGCAGGACCTGGTGTCCTGCACGTTTGTTTAAGCCCAGCTGGAAACCCCGACTCTGAGCCACAGAGAGCCCCAGCCGTGCTGGCGTCCTCGCTGCTCCTGGAGGAGGGGGGGTCTGGGCTGGCATCGTACCCGAGGAGCTGGAGGCCCACTCGTTGCCCGTGTCTCGGTCGCTGTCGCCCTCCCTGGTCTCGGTGACGGCAGAAGCCGGGGTGTTTGAGCAGGAGGCGCCCACCATGTGGTGCCGGCGGCGGCGCCGGCCCGAGCACTTGGACCTGGGGTTGTGCAGTGCAGCAAACTCCTTGGCTCCTTCCTGCAACCAGAGCAGAAGACAAGCTGGGTGGGCAGATGACCAAGGAACACAGAAAAGCTTCTCCACAAGACCTCTGGGTGGCTCTGCCACCACCCAGAGGAGGTGGAAGTTCACGGTCACTTCAGCGAGAGCCAAAGCCCTTCTGGCTTGGCTTCCCTTGGCACCACAGCCAGGCTGGGAGAGGCTCCCCAGCCCCTCCACTTCCCTGCCCCTTGCCCTGGCCATGAGTTCTCCCAGCCTCTCCCCCTCTCCCAGCCCCACAGCCCCTGGGACTCCCCAACCAAGAGCAGCTGACCAGCTCCAACCCCACCAAACACCAGCTCTCCCCATTTGCACCCCCATTCCCAGCCACACAGAGAGGGTGGACTCCTGAAAGACCATTTAAAAATAGTTTGAGCCTTCTCCCTGTGCTAGACCCCTTCCTCAGCATTCGGAACCTGCACCGAGGCCAGAGAAGTCATTTGTCACCACAATTTCCCAGCCTCTAGCCACGAAATGAGTCTCTGCTGGAAATCAGCTAAGATCTGGTAAGCTCTGTATTTGGATTCATGCTCCCCTGAATCCAATGAGGGTTAGAACTAATTCTGGAAAGAGCATTTAGGTTGTGCAAAGGACCCACAGAGCTCGGCAGAGCGGGGTTGGCCAGGCCACTTCTCTCGGGGTTTCAAAACCAGCGACGCAGAAACCTACCAGCCAGAGGAAACAGTCTGCTCCACAAGGGTCTGGCTCGATCTTGGTCTCTCTATTCTTTCGTTTGTACACATTAGGAGTAGCATGAAAAGCTGAAAAAATAATAGTTATCTTTATTATTAGCGCCCTCCAAGGGTTTCCCCCCCCGCAGCAGGGGACAGGGGCAGCAGGGGCTCAGCGGGGGCCAGCCAGAGCCTTGTGTGGGGACACAGAAAGTGCCAGCCAGCCCCGCTCCCACCCCCGACAGGGACCCAGCAGCTCTGGGGGACACTGGGCAAGGAGAGGCCATAGGAAAAAGATCTGCTTTCAGACTGAAACAAAAAGACCACGTGATCTTAATATTATATCTTTTAATAAATAATTCACTGGAAAGAGTCCTGTGACTTTCCAAAGGAGCCCTTAGACCTGGGAATCGGCAGGCCCAGCAGCCACTCGGTATCCAAAAAGGCTTTGGCGGGACAAGCGGCGGGAAGGTGACTAAGGTGAAGCAGCAAGTTCCAGTGAGGCAACAAAAGACAGGGGGCACATCCAGACTTTGGCAGTGACACACTCAAGCCTTTCCCTGATGAGCTTCTGCAAAGCAAGAGCAAAGTCTGGCGGCAGCGGCAGCGTTCCTGGCGCTCACTGCCAGGCGGCGGCGTGCTGGGCAGCGGCGAGAGGGGACGGCCAGGCAGGTCGGTTTGCCATCCGTTTGAGCAGAGCCGTCCTTACTAAAGGCTTCTGGGCACCTGGCAGCTCCCCAGGCCGCCGGGCAGCCCCCGCCAAAGCCCACGGCACAGACACCAAGCGAGGCGGGCAGGGAATGAAGCGCTGAGGAAAGAAACAAACAAACCACGGCGGAGAAAAGGGCTCTAGGGAAGCGTCCGGCCGAGACTGCACTTACGATGCAGAAAGCAGTCGTACTTGAAGCAGCGGCGGCAGAAGAGGGTGTGGAAGGAGTGCAGGGACTGCTCCCGCTGCACCGACTTGGCGCAGGGCCCGTCGATGTTGGGGGTGCACTGCGGCGGCAGCACGTTCGGGTCCGACACCTCCGTCAGCTCCCGGTACCTGCGAGCAAACAAGAGACACACACCCCCCCCCACCAAGATGGGCCTGCTTTTCCCAAATTTCCACAGCGACATTACAATCTGGGCCAGCAGAACCCAGGTAGCCCGAGGCTGAACTACAGCTCTTCACGCTCAAACGCTCCGCCGGCAGCCGAGGAGCCCTGCCCCGAGCGGCCTCCTCTGACCCGGGCCCCGGCTGCTGCGACGGGGGTAAGGGACCAGCAGGGATCTGCTACCTCTCTTTCATGTCGTCTGGGAAGCCGTACTCGGGGAACATGGAAGAAATGGCAGTGAATATCATGTCGTTTGGAAACCGCTTCTTCGAGCACTTCTTGTTACCTAAGAAAAAGCAGAGACCCGGCCCCTCAGCGGGGCTGGACGGGAGCGTGCGCTCCCTCCCTCCCGAGGGCGGCTCCGGGGGCCGCTCAGGGCTGTGCTTTAAGGGACAGAAAGGTAACCCCATGTACAACAAACAAACCCTTTGTCCCGCCACCAGGCTGAAGCACTTCCCAGAGCAGCGTAACGCGTCAATGGAAGCGCTAACAGCTTCTTAAGGACTATTCCTGTTTTTACCAAAAGGGGATTTGCCGACGATGCTTTTCCGTATCTAGGGAAGCTCCAGGTGTTTGTGCCACCCCCATCGCCACAGACCACAGACAAAGGAAACTGCCAGTCAGCGTCCCGAAGGGCATGCAGGACACATGGAAATCCCACAAACCAGAGCAACAAGAGCTCCGGGCGGCACAGGGGAGGGAAGAGGGACAGGAATCCATGGAAAACGGGTCTGCAAAGGATTTGAAGAGTTCCCCCTCCCTGGCCTACAGCAAGATCAGATCTGCCTACAAACTTACTGGCAGATGCTGCCCAGACCAGCACTTTAAAGCTTCCAAGAGCAGAGAACCCACAGCCTCCTTGGACAACACCCCGCTGCTTCACTAATCCAACCATGAAATGGTTTTCCACACGAGTCATCTAAATCCTTCCTCACGGCCCCTGAAGATGATTTCTCACCCTGTCCACGGGGGACAGCAAGAACAACCCACTTCCCTTCTGCTTTGGGCCAAGGGAACCCCAGTTCCTGCGGCCAAACCCACCTTCCACTGCAATTCGCTTCCTTTTCCTCGTGACCGGCAGCTCCTCTTTCCCATCCTCCTGTTTAACCTCAGAATCATTGTGTCCTTCCTCTTCCTCATCCGAGTACTGGTTCAGGGCGTTCACTAGCTCCAGGAAAACAGCGTCACTGATGAGGACCGACCCTGAAATCATTTCTGAAACACAGAGGTGTCAGCCGGTTTGCGGCAGCACCGTCACCCTTCACGCTCCTCCTGGTGGTAAACCACAAGTCAGCCACCCAACATCGTCAGCACCCAGAGATCTCCCTCAATTCTGCAGGGGCAGGTGGGATTTGAATGCTAGAGAGCATCATCTGTAGTCACCTGAGGACAGGCCACACCAGTTTCCCACTGCCTTCCTCCCCCCGGGTGGAGCTTTATGATGGGGCAGGGAAACACCCTGCCTTTTCATTTCTGGAAAGACTGATTAAAGACCTGGCTACGGTCAGGAGTGAAATGAGGTTCAGCCTGGAGAAGAGAAGGCTCCGGGGAGACCTTAATGCCCCTTCCAGTGTCTGAAGGGGCTATGGGAGAGCTGGGGAGGGACTCTTTGTCAGGGAGTGCAGTGACAGGACAAGGGGGAATGGTTTTAAACTGGGAGAGGGGAGATTGAGATGAGAAACCAGAAAGAACTTGTTTGGTGTGAGGGTGGTGAGAGCCTGGCCCAGGCTGCCCAGAGAAGCTGTGGCTGCCCCATCCCTGGAGGGGTTCAAGGCCAGGTTGGAGGGGGCTTGGAGCAACCTGGGCTGGTGGGAGGTGTCCCTGCCCAGGACAAGGGGGTTGGAACTTGATGATCATTAGGTCCCTTCCAACTCCAACCATTCTACGACTCTATGAGGTTGCTGAGCTCCTCCCAACCTCAAGCAGGTTTTTCCAGCCTCTCAGAGCACCCTGTGGACCCCCAGGGATGAGAGCATCACCTCCCAGGCCCACAGCAGGATATGGAAAGGCAGGACCACATCCTGGCCAAACAGAACAGGCACCCTCCTCATCTTCTGCTCTAGGAGCTCCCCCAGAAAAGCTGGTTACTGCTGCCACCTTTTGACTCCTTAACTACTTGGATCCCTTCTTTGCAAGGGACAGAGTGGCCAGTGCTGGCTGCTCCCGGGTTACCTTCCTCCCCGTGAACTTTCCCGTCGTAGTTATTGATGAGTTCTTCAATGAAAGTTTCGTCTTCCTCCTTCACCTCGTCTCCCATGTAAGGGATATTGCACAGGACAGTTTCATCCTCCACCTGAGGAGAGACCAGCTACAAATCAAGAGCACCAGGGTGTCCCGCTGTCCCCCCCTGCCCCGGGGCTGTTCTGCAGTGGGATGGCACCGGGGCTGCTCTGCACCGAGATGGCACAGGGTAAATGGGGGTTCAGCTCCCCATGTCCCATCACTGACATTTCACCGCTATCCCACGCCAGCAGCGCAGCTCTGACCCCCAAAAGTGCCCTCTGCTTCAAAAGAGATGAGCTGGGCCTCCAGGGCTCATGGAATCTCCCAAAGACACGTGGTGCCAAGAACAATAAACAGCCAAAAAAAAACCCCAAAAACATTAATGCGGTTGTGTTCGATGGCCGAGCAGGGCTGGAACAGCCAAAGGCAAACTGGAGACTCACTCCCCAGAGGAACTGAGAGCCAGGAGTGTTCTTGCATGAACCGGGGGGGACACTGAACCCTCGTTGCTGCAGGGCCACCGACAGTGTCACACCGTCACGCTGCTCGGGAGGCTCCAGGGAGGTCCTGCAGGTGCAGGAACCCTCCCACAAGCCCAGGCCACAGCCACACATCCCCTGGGCGTTTAACTAACCATCCCCACCACGCCACAGCAAGCCCCGTGTTTAAATCACACACACACCCCCCGCTACAACAGAGGAACCGCTCCTCAGCGGCGCCCGTACCACCAGGTCAGCGGGGCAACCCCCTCACAATGGGCAGGACCTGCCTAAGAAAGAAACCTCTGCCTTTCAAAGGGAAGGAAAGCCTCAGGAAGACAACAAAAAAACCTACTGACACCTTAAAAGCCGTGAGAGAACGGTGGCCCTGTCGGAGGGGGCAAGTGTAGAGGAGAGACCAGCTGGGAGAGACTGTGCATACAGGGCTGTTTTAGGGGATTCAGTACCACAAACACCTAAACCAGAGCTTCCTGCCGCCTGGTGAGCAGCCAGCCCTTGACACAAGTGGGTTGAGGAAGGTGCAGTCACCCCCCACAACCGCCCAACAGCGACAGGCGGATCACACCGGGACCTTCCTACGTACCATGAAATTCTGCTGAAGAGGGGACCAGGAGTACATGATGGGCACCAGTGCCACCGTGTTCAGGGTCCTCATGTACAGCGTCTGGCTCGGAAATCCCGGGAAAATGCTCTCAACCGTACACTGGAAAAGAGCAACGGGAAGGGAGTGAGGAAACCTCCCTCCAGGGGACACCGAGTAAAGCCCCGCGCTCGCTCCTGGGGCTCCTTCACAGGAAAAGCCACCGGGGGGGCGGAGGGGTTTCCCCCCATTTCTGCATCCCAGCAGGGCGCGAGGCAGGGCCTGACACTGGCACTGGAAAACCATCCCGGTGCCCGCACAGCTCCCCACAAAACCTCGCCCCAGCCCACCCTCGTGGCTGCTCTGCCCTCTCCCCACCAGACCTGCTTGAGGAAGGGGTGCCCGCTGACCGGCTTCATCAGCTGCACCGGCTGCACCCGCAGCTTCTTCCAGTCCTCGTTCAGAATCTGAGTCTTCTCGTGAACCTTGGCAAAGTTGGCCACAAACAGAGCCTGAAAGGAGGGAAAGCAGCACTCAAAACTTCAGAAATCACGTTGGGAACACTAATCATCCCCCCCCAACGCCCCCCAAGGTTGTGTTTCAAGTATCAAAACCTATGTGAGGGCGAGCACTCCTCGGGGATGACACTCATTAGAGGGAATTCTAATTAAACTCACCCTTGGTACAAAACCAGACCCAGCAGCCCATGGCTTTTGCCAGCTCCTGACCCCAGCAGCCCTGCCCCAAATCCCACCGGCCGAGAGCGGTGTCACAGTATCCTGAGACCCCCAGCACCCGCGGGGGCTCCCCGGGGAGGGGGTGACACCTCCCGGAACGAGCGAAACGAGTCTCCCTCCGCACCAAGGGAGGCGGCAGGGCTCGGGGAGGAGGGACCCCCTCCGACCCTCCCATCCCCAGCAGGGGGGGCTCAGGGGGCTCCGGCCGGAGCGAAGCCCTCGGGAGACGCCGGCTCCAGCGCCCCCCTCCTCACCTTGGCGCCCATGTTCGCCTGGAACCTCTTCAGCTGCCGGAGCCGCATGTATTCCGACTTGACTTTTCTTTTCCAGTAGATTATACACTTCGAGGTGGGAGGAGCAGCGATTTCCATTTTTCTACAGAAGTAGGGGAAGGATAAAGCGGGGGGTAACGGGGAGAGCTGGACGCCGTAAACAGGCGTTGTCGGGGAAAAAAAAACCCACGTCCCCACCCCCCCCCGGGTTTTAAACGCGCCGTAGATTTTAACCGGGGGAAATAAAAACCATTAACTGCCTAAAATCCGCTCTATTTAGGGAACAACCGCGGCTCTGAGCGCCCCAACGAGCCCGGGGGGGGG
>VZTM01038916.1:41748-53264 GCA_013400555.1 Jacana jacana
TCGGGACGCGACTCCCGCCGCCCCTCCTTCCGCTTCAACCGGCGGAGTTCGGCCGAACTGGAGCTGCTGGGCTACCCGGCGCCGGGCGGGGAGCGCGGGGGATCTCCTCTGCCGCCACCGGTCGTCGCCGGTCGCCGGGAACCGGAGGAGACGGAGAGCGAGGAGGTAGAGACGCGTGCGGTCGCCACCTCCCCCGACGGCCGGTTCCTCAAGTTCGACATCGAGATTGGCCGCGGCTCCTTCAAGACCGTCTACAAGGGGCTGGACACGGAGACCACCGTGGAGGTGGCCTGGTGTGAGCTGCAGGTATGGGTCCCCCCCTGGGAGGGGGCGGCGGCCGGGGCAGTTGGACCCTTCTCCGTCCAGTTTCTCCGGCATGGGCAGACTTCCCACTCCCAGGCCAGATCCCCTCTGCCCGCCCCTGCCTGCCCAGGCTGCCATGCAAGAACTGCAGGGCATCTCCCTGAGGCTGGAGCTGGTGCCAGAGCCCCCAGGGACCCAGGATCCCCTGGTTCTGCCAGGCACATCGGTGCCCTTCTGCAGTCGGGCTGCAGCGGCAGCACGAAGCAGGGTGGCTGCAGCCGGGCTCGGGCCCCCCTCGCTGCCCTATGCCCACCTCTGCGGGTGCCTGGGTTCTGTGCGGGGCTCTTGGCCTGGGCCCAGGCTCCTGCTCAGCGCTGCTGCTCCCAGCCCTCCCGCCCGTCACGTGCTGTTTTCCATCTGCCTTCTCGCTGTCTGTGCTCTGGAGCACACCGAGGCGCCCCACGCTCCCGGTGCCAGCCCCCACTCCCGGGGTTTACAGGTGGCTGCAGGACGGGCTGCCAGGGCCAAGCACCCCGCTGCCTCCTCCGTGCCCATCAGCTCGCAGCTTTCCCCCTTTGGAAAAGGCAGCGAGGGCAGGGGTGCCCTCTCCTGTGCCGACCTCCCCGTGCCAGCGCTGGAGCTGGCCCCGTGGTTTGCTGTGATAGCCCTCAGCATGCCCTGGGGCACGTGCCCACAGCACGCCTGGGGCTGGGCGTCAGTCGGGAGCCGGGTACGGCGCGACCTTGGTGCGCTCTGGCTGCTTGTCCTTGGCTGAAGTGGTGTCTGTGGGCACCTGCATGTGGCTCCTGCGATGCTGCCGGGGGGTCTCTGCTGGGAGCACCTGGACCTGTGGTTTTCCAGGTCCCCCAGCAGCGTCCCCATCTCCTCTCTGCCACCACGCTCCTCCGTCCCCGTTGCTGCCCCACAGCCTGGGAGCAGGATGCTAAAAGCAGGATGCTGAGGGCAGCAGTGCAATGCCTTCTCCCTCTCCTTGCTTATGATGGGCCTGATCTTGTCCATGGAGGTGCAGAGGGATGGCCGTGATGTGGGGCTCCTGTTTCTCTTTGAAGTCCCCGGGGAGGGGCTTCAGCAAAGTCCAAAGTTTCCAACCCTGGGGTGGCTGCTGTGTCTGGAAGGTCCAAGTCCTTGTTTACACAGAAAGATGTGTCTTGTGAGTTTGTTGTCTTGTTCCTAAAACCCTGGTGTGGCTGCAGGCGGGTGCCTGGGCCGGGTCTGCGGGGTGGCTGCAGCCCAGCAGTGCAAGGAGAGATCCCAAGATAGTGTCAGGGGACTTCTGAGGGGCCGACGGTGGCCTCTTGGCGAGGAAGGTGAGGACTTGGGCCTCTGCAAACCTTCATGGATTGCACAGTTGCTTTGGCTGGTGGCCGAGAGCCGCCTCAGTGCTCCCTCCCACCCTCCTGCAGCCCCACGGCTCCGTCCGAGTGACCCTGAGCTCCGTTTGAGTCCCGTGTCCCTTCGGGCGGGAGGGCTGTGCTGGCAGAGAAGGGCTCTCCTTGGTGAGCCCAGGACCTCCTCTGGATGAGTCAGCTGTGCCCAGTGCTCTCCTCCTGGCTGGCTCTGTGTCCCTCCCTGTGGGTCTCAGCCCTCGCTGCAGACGTGCCCCAGCTCCCCTGTGCTGGCAGCCAGTGCGTGTGGCTCCCTCCCTGCCCTCCTGCTCATCCCCGCAGCCAGACACCCTGTGGGGTCCCTGTCCCCACCCTGCTGTGTCAGAGCAGCTCCCATGTCTGTGCTGGGGCTGGATGCGGCCCCTGATGCCCATCCTGTGGCAGGGGGACACAGCTGCCCCCTCCCAGGTGGAGAGAAGGGGGTGAGGAAGCAAAACCACTCCTGTGCCCCATGGCCAGTGGGCACACGCCAGCCCTGCGAGCCCACCAGGCCAGCCAGGGCTGGAGTCACAGGAGCCACTGGCCTGGCCCGTGGGGAGCTGGTGGGGGACACGTGCAGAGCAGCCGGGCTGCTGCTGGGGACCATCCCGTGAGCCTCCCCCAGGGCTGGGAGACCTGGAAGCCTTGGCTTCCCTCCACCATCCACTGTCACCCTCTGGCTGTCACCGAGAGCCCCCTGAGGGCAGCCACCCCCTCACTCCCCCCGGCCCTCTCTCCCCCGCAGCCGGTGTTCAGCCCCATCCCACCGACACCTCTTTATCCAGTGTCTCTTGTCCCAAAATCCACATCCCACGAGGGGCTGAGAGCACAGAAGCAGACTTTTAAAACTTAGGTGGTTTTTTTTTTTTCAGCAATCATGCAAAGAATCAGACACTGTGACACAAATATGGGATCTGGAACCGCAAATAAAAATGGTTGTGGTTCTGCCCTTTTAAAAATAGCTTTGTCCTGTGTCTTTCACAGTTCTCCTTTTATTGCCTTTCAATTCTAAATGAATACCCGACCTCAGCCCTGACCTGTTCCCGTCCGGAGAGCCTTGTCCAGCTGCCGTGATGGCTCCCCAGCCCAAATCCCAGCTCTCGGTGCTCTCCTCCTCCTGCCCTTCCCTCCCCAGGGCCTGGAGACCTGGAGGCCGTTTTTCGTGTCCCCTGCCTTCCTGTGGGACCCCTCTGGGGACCTGCCCATCCCTGTCCCCCCGTGCCACTGCCCCCCGGTCCTGAATGCGGTGTCTGTCTCTACCTCCTGCCCGTGTCCCGCAGTCCGGCCAGGACCTGTTTGTGCTTTCCAGCTTTAGACTGGGACTATTTCTGTTGATAGGTGCTGCGGGCGGTGGGGAAGGAGGAAGCGGGGAGGAAACCGGAGGCCCAGAGTGGGATTGAGCTGTAAATACCTGCCTGTGAGCGGTTTTCCTGTGGGTCCCCTTGGGCATGGCCAGTGCCCCCCTCTAGTCCCGTGCCCAGGTTGGGCAGGTCACCTCGGCCAGCTGCCCCAGGGGCTGCAGGGCACCTTTCTTTCCAGATTCCTGCATCTTCCCCAAATCCTGCCCATTGCCTGTGGCTGGAATCGTGCTGTGATGGAGCCTGGTGAGGCCCTGGGGCAGCGCCTGGGGCTCAGTCCTGCTGGAGACCAGGGGCTCCATCTGTCCAGGAGAGGGACCGAGGAGACTGGGGGGGATTTGTTTGAGGGGGTCCTGTGGGTTTTGGGAATGTGCATATGAGCTCGAGCCCCTGTGAGTGTGCACGAGGTCACTGCTCACCAGACAGTGTGGGGCAGACCCACAGGGATGAGCAGTGGGGCACAGGCACCCACTGCTGCCGTAGTGATGGCTCCTCAGGGTGGGGGCTCAGGGAGGTGCTGAGCCCGTGGCTGGAGGGAGGGCACAGGGTGATCTCCAGCACCTGCCCTGCGCCCACCATGGTGTCACTGTGTCTGTTCCTTTGGTGGTGAGTGTCCCCATTCCTGGTGTGACATTGGGGCTCGCCCAGGCTGATGGGGTCCTGTGAGGGCTGACAGACCCCACACTGAGTGCTGGGGAGACCCTCCTGCTGCAGAGGAGAGCCCTGTCCTCGGCCACCATGCCTGGCCCTCCCTCCTCCTGTGCTGGCCTTAGCTCCTGCTGCTGGCCATGCTGGGCTCCCTGGCAGCCAGCTCCTGGCTGGGGTGGGGCTGGACCGCTGCCACCCAGCTCCTTGCCACCATCCCGAGCGTCCTCCTCTGCCCTGTGCGAGGTGCTGCTTGGAAAGGACACGGTGTCCCTGCGTGCCATGTGGGGCAGCAGGGCTCTGCTGGCAGCGCTGCCTACCCTGCCTGCCATCCCCACTGCCCAGCACTAGGATGAGCAGCTCCTCCACCTGAGGCTCTGTTCCCCACTGATGGTGCCCAGTGGGGAGCATCAGACCAGCTGGTCACAGGACTGGTGGCCACTTAGGAATGGTGCTGGGCAAGCCCAGCAGTCCTGGCACAGGATGGGGGATGAGCTCGGCTCCCCCAGCCCTTACTGCAGGCACCCAGGGAGAGGTGGCCTCGTGCTGGGGGTTCTGCCTGGGGTGAGGGGTGGCACCGTGGGGGCTGCACTGCCATGACCGCAGTCCCCTCTCACCGAGCTGGGAGAGCCATGGCCACCTGTGACTCCCTCCCTGCCCCTGTTTGTAGCCCATGTTGGCTTCCCTCATGACCTTGCAGCTTTGCTGGGCACAGTGAAGTCTCTGGGCTCCTCGGTGGGGAGTGGAGGGGCCAGGGGGTCCGAGGGTGGCCGTGGCACGGGTCAGGGCAGCCAGTGCGCTGCTGCTGGGCTGCGCAGGGGCTTCAGCTGCTGTTTTCCTCCTTGGGTATGAAAGGTCCCATTCATCCCGCTGCAGCAGGGCTCAGGTTCTCATCTGGGCTGAGCTGGGTCCCTGAGCGTGTGTTAAAAGCAGAGGGGATTATGGAGCAGCTCCAGCCCGGCCGTGGGGCCGGCCGTGATGCAACGAAAATATTACGAAAGCTGCCGGGCTGCTGGATGGCGGCCGCCAGCCAAGGGGCTGAGCTCGGCTCCGGCAGCGCTCCGGGGTGGGAGTGTGGTGGGAGGGCCATGGCTGCCTGCAGCGGCTCCAGGTCCCTGGATTGGGGTCCCAGCTGGGTGGCCCCAGGGTCTGCAGTGGCCGGGTGGGCTCTTTGTGCTCCTGGGCTGTGGTGGAGTTACCGCAGGGGATGTCTCTGCCCCTGCTCCTGCTCCTGCCCAGGGCTTGGTGCTTGGAACTGCCCGGATTTGGGGCAGATCCCGGCTCCTTCTGGTTCTGGCTGGCTCCCCTGTTTCTGTGTAAGGGGGCCATGTGCCCCCAGGATGAGGGGCCTGTGTCCTCCCTGCTGGCCCCAGCCCCAGCTCCACTCACTGCCCGTGTCAGCGCTTGGCTTCGGTTTCCACTTTAATTAACTCGAGCAGGAGGAACATGGAAAAACCTGTGCTGAAGCCTCCCCCGCCTGCTTTCCCCAACAAAGGCCCCATTGAGCTGTCCCGGCACCCTGCCATGCTGGTGCCCGGTGCTGGAGCCCACGGTGCCCCGGCAGTGGGGCAGGGCTGTCCCAGGGGGCAGGGGGGGGCGTCAGAACTGCCCAGGACAGGCTGGTGGGCAGTGGGCACTGCAGAGCGTCCTCTTGGCTGGGGGGCTGCAGGCTGGGCATTCCTGTCCAGCAGAGGGTTGGTGGGCACGAACTGGGGGTGAAGAGCAGCAGGGGCAGGGATGGGTAGCCCCAGTACAGGGTGGCTTTTGCGGCAGGGAAGCACATGGGCTTTTCGGTGCAGTCTGTCACGGGAGACTTTGGCCATTTCTCCCCAAACCAGGGCAGAGCGACTCCAGCCAGAGTGGTGCCACGGAGGGACAGGGTGTGGGGACCAGCCAGGTGGGGTGACACCATGGACTAGGATGGCCTCAGGCCCACATGAGCCCCTGTGCTGGGGGGCAGCAGGTCTGACCCTGGCTCTGCACTGGGGCCACAGGAGCCCTCGCTGCCTCGTACGTAGGGAGTGGGGATGGGGACATGAGGGTCTCTTGTAGCCAGGGCATCCCCCTGTGCTCACCGGGGACCCCACGTGCCCCCCTCACCTCCCCGCTGGCCCCTGCAGACGCGGAAGCTGTCGAAGACAGAGCGGCAGCGGTTCAGCGAGGAGGTGGAGATGCTGAAGGGGCTGCAGCATCCCAACATCGTCCGCTTCTACGACTCCTGGAAGTCGTCCGTCAAAGGCCAGATCTGCATCGTGCTGGTCACAGAGCTCATGACGTCTGGCACCCTGAAAACGTGAGCAGGGACCAGGTCGGGGTGCAGGGGAGGGGATGGGGTCCTTTGTGGTGACAGGGAGGTGAGGCACAGGTCTGCACCCCACGTCTGGGCACCTGATGTGGGGACGATGGGCTGTGCTGGGCTCAGCTGGGATCTAGGCTGCTGACGAGGCAGGGCTGGGAGCTGGAGACAGCCCCATGGCTCCCCCGGCAGGTACCTGAAGCGGTTCAAGGAGATGAAGCTGAAGGTGCTGCAGCGCTGGAGCCGGCAGATCCTCAAGGGGCTGCATTTCCTGCACACCCGCTCGCCCCCCATCATCCACCGCGACCTCAAGTGCGACAACATCTTCATCACCGGCCCCACTGGCTCGGTCAAGATCGGGGACCTGGGTCTGGCCACCCTCAAACGAGCTTCCTTCGCCAAGAGCGTCATAGGTGGGGTCCTGTCATGGCTGCGGGGGCTGCGGGTGGGAGGGTGCCCCAGGGGTGCTGAGCCTGCTGTTGCCCCCAGGCACCCCTGAGTTCATGGCGCCGGAGATGTACGAGGAGAAGTACGACGAGGCAGTGGACGTCTACGCCTTCGGGATGTGCATGCTGGAGATGGCCACCTCGGAGTACCCCTACTCCGAGTGCCAGAACGCCGCCCAGATCTACCGCAAGGTCACCTCGGTGAGCAGCCCCCGGGCTGGGCTGGTGCAGGGGGCAGGGGCCGGGGTGAAGGGCTGGGGGCCGGTCAGATGGAGCTGTCACCCCGCAGGCTGTGCCAGCAGCTAGAAATAGCCTGGGCGGTGAGAGGGAGCCAGGGTGGGGTGGAGGGGCACAGCTTGGCCAGACCCCGTGTCCCTCGACCCACGCCATGCACTGCCAGCGCGTTAATGGGGTGGAACAGGAGTGGGTGGCTCGGCCACCCCCTGCCCGGGGCACCATGGCTACCCTGGCTGGTCCCAGCCGCCTCCTGCCCACTGGGGTGGAAACTCAGAGCCCCAGGGCCTCCTGGCACAGGTTCCTGTGCAGGCACGCATGGCTTGGCTGTGGGAGCCATGGCTGGCCAGTGGGGCCCTGGGCTGGGAGCCCTGTTCCCACGTGTCCCCCACTGCCAGAGAGACTGTGCCTGGGGACACTGGGGGCTGCAGGGCTGTGGCTGCCAGGGGAGGGTCTGGTGGCCCCACAGAGCTGGGCTTCAGCCCCAGCACTGGGAACCAGGCGCTGTGGCAGGGTTCTGCAGGGGAGACACTGATGGCATCACCCCCAGGGCCTGAAGCCCAGCAGCTTCTACAAGGTGAAAGTTCCAGAGCTGAAGGAGATCATCGAGGGCTGCATCCGCATGGACAAGAATGAGAGGTGGGGGCAGTGGGGGACTGGGTGGCAGAGCCACCTCCAGCCCCTGGCCCCGTGCTGAGCCACACTCCTTGCAGGTACACCATCCAGGACCTGCTGGAGCACTCCTTCTTCCAGGAGGACACAGGGGTGCACGTGGAGCTGGCCGAGGAGGACGATGGCATCAAGTCTGGGCTCAAGCTCTGGCTTCGCATGGACGACACGAAGAAGCTGCACGGCAAGTACAAGGACAACAATGCCATCGAGTTCCTCTTCGAGCTGTACAAGGACGTGGCAGAGGAGGTCGCCCAGGAGATGGTGGGTGCAGGGATGGACGGACCCAGGGTGCCTCGAGGTCACAGTGCCCCAGAGTGACAAGCCCCCTCCTGTGCAGGTGGTCCTGGGCTTCGTCTGCGAGGCTGACTACAAGCTGGTGGCCAAGGCAGTGCGGGACCGTGTGGTCGCCATCAAGCGCAAGCGGGAGAAGCTGAAGCGCACCCAGGACGTGCTGTCACCTGCAGAGCCCGAGCAGCCACCGGGCGTCCTGCGGCTGCTGGAGGAGCTCAAGTCTCCGCTGCCACCCGGTGCCCCTGCACCCACCGCAGCCACCCCTGGCTCGGGGGACTCCGTCTTCAGCAGCACCTTCCCCCCAGAGCCTGAGGAGCCCGAGGCTGACCAGCACTTCGCCTACCGGCACACCAGCTACTCCTCAGCCACCTGTGCGTGGGTGCTGGATGGGGGGGGACAGCGGGCATGGGGTGGGAGGTGGGCAGGAGGGTCTCACTCCACCTCCAGCCGTGCCGCACACCCAGCCCCAACGCCGTTTCCCGGGGATGCAAGCCAGAGAGGGGGAGCACATGCTTATGTGAGCTGTTTCCCTGCAGCCGACTGCGAGACGGACGGCTACCTGAGCTCCTCTGGCTTCCTGGACTCCCCAGGCCCGGCCCATCGCAGCTCCTCTGTGGGGGACCCCACCAGCCCACCCCCAACCCGTCCTGCACGTTGCTTCCCCACGGTGAGCGGGACCCCATGGGGCTGGGGGGGGTCATGGCAGCCATGGCACTGGCTCACCCCACCCTCTCCCTGCAGAGCATCGCGGTACAGCTGCCCACCGAGCGCCTCCCCCCTGCCAGCGGCTTCTCCTCCCCAGTGGACAGGTCAGGCCATGGGGGTCGGGCAGGGGCTNCAGCGCTGGGGCTTCCCGCAGCTATGCCTCGGATGTGGCTTCTGGCATGAGCGACGGCTACGAGGGGCTCTCAGCAAGCGAGCGGGGCACTGAGGTGCCACCCAAGCGAGCCTCGGGGAAGCTGCTGCGGCGCCGAGCCCGGTCCCGGCTGCGCATCACCAACGTGAGTGCCGCAGGCAGCGGGCAGGCAGGAGGATGGGGGCTCCCCGGGCTGACCCGCCCTGTCGCCCACAGATCTCTGACAAGAACGACCGGGTGGTGGAGTGCCAGCTGCAGACCTACAACAACAAGATGGTGACCTTCAAGTTTGACCTGGACGGGGACAACCCAGAAGAAATCGCGGCCGTCATGGTGAGCGCGGGGCCGGGGCGCGGCGGGGGCTGCTTGCCAGGCCGGGTGCTGACCGGCCCCTCCGCCTCCAGGTCCACAACGAGTTTATCCTCAAGTCGGAGCGGGACAGTTTCATCCACCGCATCCGGGACATCATCCACCGCGTGCAGACCCTGCTGCGCAAGGACAGCCGCAGTGCCGCCGAGCTGCCCGAGAGCCCCGAGGCCGAGCGCGGTGCGGGCAGCCCCGTGAGTAACCCCCCCACCGGCCCCGACAACCCTGGGGCAGCTCTCCATGCTGAGTGTGGCCAGAAGTGCAGCCCAGCCCTGGGAATCCCAGGGAATGGGGAGCAGGGTCCTCTACTTGCCCCCTCCTGCATGGGTGCCCCCCTGCTCGGCAGAGCTGCTGGCTCCTGTCCCCACATGTGGTGGGGCTGGTCAGGGGGGCTTGGCTCAGCCTGTCCAGGGTCTCTGTCCCGGCACTGTGCTCATCCATGTCCCCCTTGGCAGGCGGATCTGCAGCTGCAGGAGCTCTCGCGCTCCATCTCCTCCTCGTCCTCGCTCAGCGGTATGTCTCTGCCCCTCTGCAGCCCTTCCTGCCTCCCCCAGCCCCACGCAGGGCAGGTGACAGCCCTGGCTGATCCCAGGGAGTCTTGTGGGGCGCATCCTGCCTCGACTGAGCATCAGCTCTCACCCCTGTGCTGCAGACCTGGGCTACACCAGTCCCAGCCTCTCCGTCCAGTCGCCCGTCCTGCCATCGCTGAGCAGCTCCCCGTCAGAGAACGACTGTGCCAGCCCCGCGGGGACGCCAGCAGCTCCAGTCCGGGACCTGCGGCCGACACTGCCAGGCTCCCCGACAGGTACCGGCTCTGGCAGGGCCAGGCACCTCTGTCCCTAAAGGGCTGCTGGCCGCAGTCACCATGCCTTGGCCAGTCCCTCGCCAGCACGGGGCTCAGAGCTGCCTGGGCAGAGGGGGCTCATGGAGGGGCTGCTCCTGACTCTCCTCTCCCTGCAGGCTCCGTCCAGACCTGGCCCCTCATCTCGACGGCTCCCTCTTGGCTGCCGACATCGCCGGTGTTCCCACCATTCCCGCAGACCCCCCCGAGCACCCCAGGGGGGCCCGTCCCACCAGCCCTGCCCCAAGCCCTCCTGTCCCCACTGCCACTCCCCACGTCCCCTGTCCCCAGCGGGCCCAGCAGTCCCCTGAGCCCCCCTGTGACCAGCGCGCCCTGGTCCCCCACTGCCCCGCTCCTGTCCCTGGCCAATGTCTTCTCCTTGGCAGTGATGAGCGTGGCGCACACGCTGCTGCCTGCTGTCTCCTCCATCGCCAGCTCAGGTGGGCACTTCTACCCCCCGCTGCTGCCACGGCCACAGAACCTCGTCCTGGGACCCCCACGCTTTGTTTACCCTGACCCTGCCAGCATGGCCAAGCCAGCCCCAGCCTCCAGTGGGACCCTGCAGTCAGGGGGGGCCAATGTCTCCACTGCTGGGGTGGCCATGCCATTCCCTCCCCCAGCACCAGCCCCACCGTGCTCCCCAGGGAGCAAGACCACAGGGAGTCTCCTGCCACCACTGAGCATGTCCACGCCAGGGAGCCCAGAGGGCAGCACAGTGAGTACAGGGAGGGGCAGGGGCTCCCTGGGGGTGGCTCAAGGTGGAACTCAGTGCTGGGGGGCTGGGTTGTCACTGCAGATGCTGCTCTGGGGTGGGACAGGGAGCCCCATGGCATAGGGAGCCCCTGGGATGGGGGGAGGGCTGGGCAGGCACTGGGTCCTGGGGCACAGGAGCAGCCGTGGATGGCAGGAGATGTGGGGGGACCCATGGTGGGGTGGCTGACAGTACTCGGGTGTCTGCAGGTGCCACCTGGCTCTCCCAGGCCCAGCCACCCCCTCATCATCTCGGAGTTGCCAGCCCCTGACGTGCCCAAGACCCGGCTCTCGCCCATCAAGGAAGGTGAGGTGGGGAAGGGCCGAGGCCGCACTGCACGGCCATGTCTGTGCTGGGGCATCGCGACACCCCTGCCAGCCCACGTGCCCCAAACCCCACCAGTTGCTCCCTGTCCCCAACAGAAGCCAAGCCCCAGATTCTGGGCCGGTTCCAAGTGATGCCAATCCGAGACCCGGTGGTGACCTCCCCGGAGCCAGGCGGCAGCGTGGGCAGCAGCGAGGGTGAGCAGCAGAGTGCAGAGCCAGCAGCGAGCGGCTCCCCCCTGCCCATGGTCCCCGACACCGAGAGCAGCTCCAGCAGCGACACGGACTCGGCGCTGGAGCGGGTGCAGCAGGACGCCGAGGCCGAGGAGGGGACGGTGGCACTGGCGGAGAGCGGCGGGGAGGAGGGCACGGAGGGCGCACCCCAGGCCGTGCTGAGCCAGGTGTGGCTGAGCTACTCCCGCAGCTTGTCCTACCTGAGCAGCGATGACACCGAGAGCGAGGACGAGGAGATCTGGGAGGAGCTGCAGAACCTGCGCCAGAAGTGAGCAGCCCTGCGGCAGGAGGGGGACAGGCCGGGGGGGGGCTGCAGTGGGAGGGAACGGACCTTCCCCCCCGCCCCAGGCGAGGGGTTGCTCCCCCTTCCCCAGAGCCCCGGCTCAGCGGCAGCCCTGTCTCCTCCCCAGGCACCTGGCCGAGGTTCAGCTGCTGCAGAGCACCCAGAAGAAGGAGATCGAGGAGCTGTACCTGCGGATGGGGAAGCAGCCGCCGCTGGGCATCGTCTCCCCCGC
>VZTM01038916.1:53359-64238 GCA_013400555.1 Jacana jacana
GGAGCTGGCGCAGCCCCCAGGTGCCAGCCCCGCTGCCCCCCTCCCTCCCTCCCTCCATCCCAGGCCGGGGAACCCCACGGCTGGGGGTTGTCAGGCCTGTGCAGGGCACTGCTCTGCGCCCCCGTCGGTGTCCCCGCTCAGGGCCGGTCTGTCCCTGCAGGCATCATGCGCCGTAACTCGCTGAGCGGCAGCAGCACAGGCTCCCAGGAGCAGCGGCTCAGCAAGGGGGTGACCTTTGCCGACGACTTTGGCCGGATGGTAAGGGATGGGGGGGGGGGCTGATCCTGTTGCCGGTGGCCCCATGGGGCTCCCAGCAGGCCTGGCTCACCGCTGCTTCCCTCCCCAGTAGCCAACCGGCCAGGAGTGACTTCATGAACTACCTCAACCAAGTGCCTGCTGCCCCGGGGGCGGGCAAAGAGCCCCTGCTCCTCCTGGGAGGGCAGCGCCAGCCTGGGGTGCCCTCGGATGAGCCAGCTGGGTCCAGCCCGTCCCAGGAGCTTGCCGTCCCGCCCTTGCCCATGTGCCTCTGTCAGCAGGAGGGCAGGCCTGTCCCACGCTTGTCCTCCCATCCCCTCCCTCCTTGTGGCCCCTGAAGCCCCCTCCCACTGTTCCCACCCCATTTGCTCCGGCCCGGCCTCTGCTACCGGACGGCTGCGAGGTGCCACCATCCTCCATGGCTTTACTCTGAGCTGAACCTGCACAGGCAGAACCGGGCCAGCCGCCATCCCGCCCCAAGCAGAACCAGCCCCTCTCCGTGCCCCTGCCATGGTACCTTCCCCCCCCGCCCCACCACCGTGCTGTCCTCCAGCCCCGCTCCTTCTGTGGGGCCGGACCCGCTGCCCCCACCCCGCTCTGCACGGCGAGGCTGACCCGGCTGCAGAGCGGGGAGAAGCTTCCCTGGGCCCCACGGGGCAACGGGGCTGGTGTGCCTGGACAGGCAGTGGGTGCACCTTGTTAGAAACTGATGCCTGGAAAGTGTTTTCATAAATACAAATTAAAAGCAGAAGGTGTCTGTCCGTCCGTGTGTGTTCAGTGGGATGGGTGATACCAGCCTTGCTGTCGGCTCATGATCAAGCAGCAAATTCCCCCATCTCAGCAGAGACACAGCCGGGTGGAAAGATCCTGGGCTGGACTTTGGCCACCAGCGTCTTTAACAACAGGCACCAACAGGGGCTCCAGGCAGAGTGTTTATTGTGGAAAGAGACAGACACCTGGGCACCCGTGCCCTTCCCAGGAGCAAGTCCCTGGGCAAGTCTCTGGTGGCTCTTCAGGAGGGTGGCTGCCTGCAGGGGGGGAAGCCTTTGCCTGCAGGGGAGCCCCCCCCAATGCATCTCCCTGCACCGCACTGAGCAGGCCCAGGCCCCCACAAGGCCGGCTGCCCCCTGCTCAGGCCATTCCCCAGAGCTTGAGGCCTGTCCTGCCCCGCGGGGAAGGCCACTCGCTCGTGGGCTTTACCGGAGCCGGGCCGGGTGCTCCCCGCTCAGCTCGCCGCGCTCTCGGCCCGCTCCCTGGCCCGCGCCCGCGCCGCCTCCGCCTCCTGCTCCAGCTCATCCAGGAACCGTTCCTGCGACACCNCCGGCTCCTTACGCGCAGGCGCAGTGGGAGCGGGGCGTCGAGTGGTTGGCTAGGGCCCGGCGCGTGGCTGGCCGCGCAGGAGGCGCGCTCTGATTGGCGGGATGAGGTCCCGTGACCAGAAGGCGCTGAGGCGGGGGCGCGCTCCGGTCTCACCTCACAGCCCCGGCGGTCTCCGCGGGGCGAGGGCTGCGGTCGGGCCTGCCCTCTCGGCAGGCGGGCAGCCCACGTGGGCCCCCTTCCTTAAAGGAGCCTTATCGCAGGGGCCTGGTGCTTTCTTGGTTGTGCCACTTGGACCCTGAGGCCTAGCCCGGCCCGGCCCGGCCCAGCAGGGACTCTGGGGGCCCTTTCCCGCTGGTGGTGAGGAAGCGCTGTGCTGCCCTTGGAGTAATTGTTGTCGAGGAGGTCTCTGAGCTGAACTGCTAAATGGGGTCCCAGGCACGAGCAGCGTCCCGGTACTGCGACCCAAGCCCCCTCTTTGGCGAGGTGGCTCCTGAGATTATTGAGGACGCGCTGATCCATCTGGCCACAGAAAACGAGCAGAACCTGAGCGAACTGTCGGATCAGGCCGGGTGCTTCAAAGAGACGCGGACAGTGGGTGAGGCTCTTCCTCTCCCCCACGGCTGGCTCCTGAGGCAGTTAGCAGCTGTGTCATTGGCTTCAGGTGACTGAAGTGAGTGATTGCTGCGCTCTTTTTTTGCAGAATTTATATTCCTTTTGTCCGAAAAATGGCACTTGGACCAATCGGCAAGGTACCAAGCGGTAGAGTTACTTGAAAGGTAATAAATATCCTGGGTGCTCGGTGCATTTCTCCTTTCTCTCGCCTGGTTATGCTGTGCATGCTCTATACCACCCATTCAAACCATGGATAATGGCGTTTTTTGTGCCTGTGTAGAGCTTTGTCTCTTTACTCATTTAATTCAAATCCAGAGCTGCCTGGTTGATGGCTGTACTAGATTATCTTAAAGGTCCCTTCCAACCTAGATCATTCTGTGATTCCGAGTACCTGCAGAATTGCTTTTCTTCCTTTTTCTTAGCAGAAGAGAGCCGTTTTCTGAGCAATTGTGGTTGGTTTTTGTAGGTTTATGATCAAGCAAGTAGAACAAATCTGTAAGTCCTCAAGAGAGAACGCTAAAAGCCGTGAGCAAGGACAAGGCAGCAGCAGGAGCTCTCTGAAAGATCAGATGTACGACACGTTTGTCCTGCGACTTGTGTCGTGCATTCAGCTTGCCAGCAAGCTTTCCTTGCACTACAACGTAAGCCAGCTAAACCTTGGCCTGCAGCATTTTTAGAGCATAGTAAATTGTCTGGTTGTGTTAAATCTGTCTTAAAAAAAATAAATACATTCCTCTCTGGGAGATTATAGTGCTACTGAAATGCAGAGGCTGTGGAAAGGGAGATCTAAATCCCTTCTGTTTAGGTGCAGGTTCATTGTCACCCACTCAGGGATAATTTGTCAGGAAACGCTCCCGGTACTAAGGGGAGAGAAAAAGCAGGCAGTGGGAAAACAACAATTGTGCAGCTGCAGCGGGTTCACTCCCGTCTGGGGAGGGTTTGAGGAGTCAGAGGCACCTGTGGGAAGGAAGGTCCAGAGGGATTTCTCATCCCAGCTTAAAAGCTGGGCTGGGTTAAGGTGGTCACTGGGCAGCATCAGCGCCACAGGGGCTCGTGCTTAAACTCAGTGGGAGGAGTAAAGCGAGAAGGACTTTGGCTTTTTGGGTTTTTTTTCCCCCTCTTTAGATAGTTAACAGCGACATGGCTTTAAAATTTCTACAATCCTTAAAATACTCGTACACCAAAGAGGAACTGCTGGAGTCAGAACTCGCTGTGTTAAAAAGCCTGCACTTCCACATCAATGTGTTGACTCCCTTGGTTTACGTGGAGTTGCTTCTCGAGGTTTTAGGTAAGAGTATTAATAGGAGAGGATGGGAAAGGGTTTTTTAAGAGCGTAATAGAGCTCTTGCTGATCCGAACCAGAACGTCTCCTGTTACAGGTTTTCATGTACTGTGAAAGCACATGAAGCTTCAGACTGGCCAGGCCTTTCTTTCAGATGAGGACATTGTCCTTTGTAGAGTGTGATGAACGTTGTTGGAGAGTCAGGTGTGACTCGCTCACCAAAGAGCTCCAACCCCCCCAAATTCCCTGTAAGGTCACGTTTTCTGCAATGACTTACCATTTTCTGTGCCCAGGCCTGACCACNCTGGCCGCGCAGGAGGCGCGCTCTGATTGGCGGGATGAGGTCCCGTGACCAGAAGGCGCTGAGGCGGGGGCGCGCTCCGGTCTCACCTCACAGCCCCGGCGGTCTCCGCGGGGCGAGGGCTGCGGTCGGGCCTGCCCTCTCGGCAGGCGGGCAGCCAACGTGGGCCCCTTTCCTTAAAGCAGCCTTATCGCAGGGGCCTGGTGCTTTCTTGGTTGTGATACTTGGAACCTGAGGCCCGGCCCGGCCCGGCCCGGCCCAGCAGGGACTCTTGGGGCCCTTTCCCGCTGGTGGNAGGTGACTGAAGTGAGTGATTGCTGCGCTCTTTTTTTGCAGAATTTATATTCCTTTTGTCCGAAAAATGGCACTTGGACCAATCGGCAAGGTACCAAGCGGTAGAGTTACTTGAAAGGTAATAAATATCCTGGGTGCTCGGTGCATTTCTCCTTTCTCTCGCCTGGTTATGCTGTGCATGCTCTATACCACCCATTCAAACCATGGATAATGGCTTTTTTTGTGCCTGTGTAGAGCTTTGTCTCTTTACTCATTTAATTCAAATCCAGAGCTGCCTGGTTGATGGCTGTACTAGATTATCTTAAAGGTCCCTTCCAACCTAGATCATTCTGTGATTCCGAGTACCTGCAGAATTGCTTTTCTTCCTTTTTCTTAGCAGAAGAGAGCCGTTTTCTGAGCAATTGTGGTTGGTTTTTGTAGGTTTATGATCAAGCAAGTAGAACAAATCTGTAAGTCCTCAAGAGAGAACGCTAAAAGCCGTGAGCAAGGACAAGGCAGCAGCAGGAGCTCTCTGAAAGATCAGATGTACGACACGTTTGTCCTGCGACTTGTGTCGTGCATTCAGCTTGCCAGCAAGCTTTCCTTGCACTACAACGTAAGCCAGCTAAACCTTGGCCTGCAGCATTTTTAGAGCATAGTAAATTGTCTGGTTGTGTTAAATCTGTCTTAAAAAAAATAAATACATTCCTCTCTGGGAGATTATAGTGCTACTGAAATGCAGAGGCTGTGGAAAGGGAGATCTAAATCCCTTCTGTTTAGGTGCAGGTTCATTGTCACCCACTCAGGGATAATTTGTCAGGAAACGCTCCCGGTACTAAGGGGAGAGAAAAAGCAGGCAGTGGGAAAACAACAATTGTGCAGCTGCAGCGGGTTCACTCCCGTCTGGGGAGGGTTTGAGGAGTCAGAGGCACCTGTGGGAAGGAAGGTCCAGAGGGATTTCTCATCCCAGCTTAAAAGCTGGGCTGGGTTAAGGTGGTCACTGGGCAGCATCAGCGCCACAGGGGCTCGTGCTTAAACTCAGTGGGAGGAGTAAAGCGAGAAGGACTTTGGCTTTTTGGGTTTTTTTTCCCCCTCTTTAGATAGTTAACAGCGACATGGCTTTAAAATTTCTACAATCCTTAAAATACTCGTACACCAAAGAGGAACTGCTGGAGTCAGAACTCGCTGTGTTAAAAAGCCTGCACTTCCACATCAATGTGTTGACTCCCTTGGTTTACGTGGAGTTGCTTCTCGAGGTTTTAGGTAAGAGTATTAATAGGAGAGGATGGGAAAGGGTTTTTTAAGAGCGTAATAGAGCTCTTGCTGATCCGAACCAGAACGTCTCCTGTTACAGGTTTTCATGTACTGTGAAAGCACATGAAGCTTCAGACTGGCCAGGCCTTTCTTTCAGATGAGGACATTGTCCTTTGTAGAGTGTGATGAACGTTGTTGGAGAGTCAGGTGTGACTCGCTCACCAAAGAGCTCCAACCCCCCCAAATTCCCTGTAAGGTCACGTTTTCTGCAATGACTTACCATTTTCTGTGCCCAGGCCTGACCACCTGAACCTCAGTACTGAGAGTGAGGCAGGGCTGGGGTGTTCAGAGACAGGGGGCAGCTCTCCCCCGAAATCTGCATCCCTCGCTTACGGGAGTGAATGCTTCCATCGCAGCGTAGTGACTCCAAACGTGGCTGATGGCCTGTGGTCTCTGTGCTAGGACACAACGGCTTCCCGCTTCCCGCAAAGCCCTTGCACCAGATGTGTCTGCAGCTGCTGGACTTCTCCTACCTCACCAGGGACTCCATCTACGACACCTTGTTGAAGGTTGCCATTGAGAATTCCACACCCAGCAAGCTGCAGGTGTAAGTACCTTACGTGGCTGTTCCTTACAATAACACCTTGAAATTAAACCCTTAAACCCCCCTAAGAAACAGTAGCATAATTCCCATTGTGCTGGTTTTAGGAGCATGTTTGTTTAGGGGTTTTTTTGGTTGGTTGTTTTTTGTTGTTTTAATTAAAAATCAATTCAGGGATCTTCCAGCACTGTTTATTGGTCTCAGTGTGCTGGTCTGAAGGAACATGCTCCACAAGGCTGGCTTTAGGGGCAAGCTGGGAGTGTTCACCTGAGCTGTAAACCCCCAGCTTTAGTGCTGTCAGCCGAGGTTACCGGTGTCAGGCTTTACTTGGGCTGTCCCTGGGCTGCAGAGCCACTGCAGCAGTGCAGCTTTCCTGCTGCAGAACTGGCATCCTTTTTACACCCCAAGACGCTTCTACTTCTGCAGAGCAAAATTTTTGACCGTAAAGGAAGATTTCATGCTCTTGGCTGTTGGAATCATCAGCACAGGCGTGTTCATACTGAACCCCAGGCACTGGAAGCAGGTACAGTCACTTGCAGACACACTGATTCTCCGTGTGAAGTTGTGATGGTTGTTACTCTGAGCAGCACAAGAAGGGTGGGCTCTCCCGGGGGCAGCGTGAGGGGGGTGACATCTGTCAGGTTTTTGAGCAGGAAGCTCGTGCACTGGTGTAAGAGCGTTTTGGGGGTGCGTGGGCAGTTGTGCAAGAGGGCTAGGGCTTGCACCAGTGCGAGCATAGACTCGTGCCTCGGCTTCCTCAGAGCCAGAACAGCCTTTCGTTGACAGGCAGAGCAGCAGTCCCGTGGGACAACGTGCCCAACCTGCTGCTGAGTGCTCTGACAGCCTATTGCAGACAGTAGCTTGTTCATTTTACTTCTTTAGCAGAAGTGAAATTCAAAAAAAACAAAGAGAAGGCGCAAGCAAACAAAGCCTCAACCAAATAAAAACCATCCTGAGAGGCCTCTGCTTTTGTTGGAGCCCGCACACGGGGTGCTGTCATCCTCCTGAGATCTGGAGGGTTAAGAAGTTATGTCTGCAGACTAATGTCTCTTAGGCACTGGCAGTATCTATCTTGATTATCGTTTTTTTTAAGGCTGTGGAGCATTTGAACTGTATCACTGGCATTACTTCACAAAGCATCTTGGAGTTCTCCTACGCGGTGCTGAAGCACATTGTTGGCAGCACCACCCCGGAGCAGCGCTAGAGGAGCTGCAGAACAACAGCCCCAGAACAGACCTAGGCCTCTTAAAGAGAACTATCTCTGTGGCCAGTCACCTCTCGGTAGCAACCTGTCAGACTGCTGATAACAGTCACTCTTCTGTGGTTCTGCAGAGGGCACCCAATGCAGCTTCGTTTTAGTTTTGAACAAAAACCCCCAACCTTTCTGGGTGTTTCTCTTACAGCTGTTCTGTAACGTGTTGTGTCTTAGGTGTTAGTTAGAAAAGCTTGTCCTTTCAGGCAGTGCTGTGAAGGGGGGCACAGAGGAGCCCAGTAGCATTCAGAAATACCTCTTTCAGCACCAAAAGGCTTCTTTAAGAGCTACCTGTTTAAGCTACCAATATAAGTTTCCTTTGAATGAAGAGAAATCCTTCAAGAGTCACATTTTGAGAAGGCACTGGTGTATGTGGTGGTGTGCTGGTACCCCTGGAAGCAGCTCACAGACCCAGCCCTTACAAACAGGCTGTTCTTTTTCTCCACTTGCTGCTTTTTTAAAAACTGAATGATTGCCTGGGGCAGCCAGGCTGCTTTTCCCATGCTCCCTCTTTGCCCGTGCCCTAAGAGAGCCAGGAACTGGGCAGCACTGGGAACGGGAGGGAACCCCCACCGTTTTTGAAAGGGATGTGATTGTCGTGGCAGTAGGTGCCGGGGGCACGCCAGAGGAGAGCACTCTTGGTATGGAATAGTGTTTTATTCTTTACTCAGGGCACCCCTGTGCGAGAACAGGCTGCAGGAAGTGTTACAGACAGGTACTATCATCAGAGCTAAGACTTCAAACACTGTCAGACCTTGTGAAGTGCAGATACCGCTTAGAAAATGCTTTATTTCAGACTGTAGTTACTCTCCAGTGAGCAAGCAGAGCTTCTGCCAGTTCCTTCACGTTACTCCCTGCGTCTATAACACTTTGCTTTTCTCACCCCAGAGTAGTATCAAACTCGGGGGTGTTTTGGGGTCTGATGCCAAGTTACACACACACCTATAAATCCCAAAATGCCAGTTTAGCATCCGTTCAGTAGCTGATCATTTCTTCCTCTTCCCCTGCTCGGCTCAGTGATACCACTTTACATATTGCTTCTCTACATACTACTTGTAATAATGGTATTTTAAATAAAGTGTCTTGTGGATTTTTGGTATTGTAAACATTTTGTACTGGTTACTATTAAGAGACATCTTAGTTTGAGTTTCTCTGACGAAGGGCAGAGGCTCCCCAGCTGCCGGGGCGAGACCTTCACACCGTTGGTTACTTGTTGTAGAACTGGGATGAGACCCAGGCCAGACCCCACTTCAGGTTAGTCAGCATGAACTTGAGGGCTTTTGTCCATTGCTCCTCAGAGTTAAACTGTGTTTTAATAGAGTAAGAGCCGCCGCTGCCACCCGTGTCTTCGATCTTCCCTTTCTCCACGTCCATCCTGTACCACACACAAGAGGTTCTGTTAGTGCGTCTCACCGGGACGCCGAGTGCTGCACTGGAAATCTGCCATTCATGCTGGTCTGTCTAACAACACTTGGGGTTTTTTAACAGAAACCCAGCAGGTCTCAGGTGCACACCCGAGGAGCTAGTTTGAGGTCTCACTTAAACCAAGGGCAGATGTGGTAACCCCGTGGGTTATAACGACCAGGGGGTGGCTCCAGGACGGTCCAGGGACCGGCAGCAGCGCGGTGTGGGGCAGCAGGGGAGGTGCTACTTTGGCAGGTTACGCAGCAGCACTCACCTGTAAGGCAGACAAAACCGCGTTTCGCCTTTCTCCACCTCCTCTTTAAACTGCTGCACGCAGTCCAGGAAAGCCACCATGGCATGGTCGAACTTATTGTCCCAGAAGAACCTCAGGCCTCCAGAGCAGTACAGGGGGAGCTCCTGGGAAAGAGACTCGTTTCAGGCACCCTGAGCATGCCACCTTAGATAAGGTCATGGCAGCTCTGCAGTCTCGTGCAAGGCTTAAATCTCTCAGAGGGCGCTTGAAAATGGTTTGTGGCACAGAATTACGTGTGACTTATTTTTGTGGCAAGTGCCTGCCGTGTGCAGGCATGGGATCCTGATCACCTGAATGCCACCAGCTCCCTCTGGCCACAGGGTGTGGCTCGGAGTCCTGTTGGGTTTAAAGCTACTGGCCATGGAGCGAGTGGCCTGACATAAGATAGGGAGCGAGACGTTGTTCTGGTGGAGAAGTCAGGGCAGCTCCTGTTCCATAAATTCCTGAAGGGCTGAGTTTGTCTTCTGCGTCCTCAGCGTGACTGGGGGCTCTGTGACATTCAAGGTCAGCGGCCTCCCATTAGTGCAGGGTCTCTTACCTTGGATTTGTCCGTGAGGGACTCCAAGTAGGAGTGGTTGCCGTAGGGCACCAGGCGGTATCTGAAAGGAGAAGCGAGTTGCAGGCAGATGAGTCTGCCTGCCCTTGCCGGGGTGACAAGCGAGCCCTGCACTGTGTCACCTCTACCTTTGGAACTTGAGGCCCATTTTGTTGGCCAGGGCGTGCAGCAGCAGCACCGTCTGCCCCCAGGCAGCGTTGATCTCGTTCCACTCCACGGGGACGCTGGGGAGGCGGCCAAGTCTGAAGTTATTTATTGTGCCGAACTGCCCGCTGTGCCTGCGGTGGGAGCCGTTAGAAATAAGCACACGGGGCAGGAGGAGCTTCTCACACACAAACCCAGCGAGGGCCCCGGGTAAGGGGTGTGGAACAGGCTGCCCAGCAGGCAGCAGGGGGGGCTTGGGGGCTCTGGTTAAAAACTCCATAGAGATACCAACCCGTCATCAGGGAACTGTGAGAGTGGGAAGGGAGCTCCCCCAGCCCCACTCCCTGCTGAAGCAGCGCTGCCCAGAGCACAGCACTCGGGGCTGGAAGGTCTCCAGAGAAGGGGACTCCACACCCTCCCTAGGCAGCCTCTGCCAGGGCTCTGCCACCCTCACCCCAAAGAGGCTTCTCCTCATCTTGGAATGGCACTGCCTGTGTCCCAGTTTGTGCCTGTTGCCCCTCGTCCTGTCACTGGGAACCACTGAGGAGAGCCCAGCTCCATTCTCCTTCATCCCACCCTTCAGATCCTTGTGAGCATGAAGAAGGTCTCCCCTCAGCCTGCTCTTCTCCAGGCTCAAGAACCCCAGCTCTCTCAGCCTTTCCTCACCAGGGAGATGCTCCAACCCTTCCACCATCNCCCTTGTTGAACCCTCAGGAGGTTCTCCTCTACCCAGCTCTCCAGGGCATTCTCTTTTTATGACAAGAGTTAATTTAAAAACAGCCAACACCCCCCCCTGCCCTCCTGATGGACCCGCTCTGCGAAGCACCGTCCTCGGCTGCCACAGCGGGTCCCCCTTCCTTGACAGCATTAGTGATGGAGCCCTTTTGGTCACCCTGTCACCCACGCAGTGTCACAGACCTCTCCCAGCAGCCAGGACTCTGTGTGTGTGTGTGTGTGTGTGTGTGTGTGTGTGTCCCAGCTGCTTTGCTGTGGGTAACCACGGACCGGCTGCAGCTCCTCCTCCCAAAGGCAGCGCTCCCGCCCCGCGAACTCCCAGTGAACCGGGGCAGTTCCCAGCCTCCCCCGTTACCAGATGTGGAAGGTGGCGTTGAACACGTTGGTTTTCTTCAGTTTATCCAGCTGCAGCTGGGCGTAGCGCATCTGGTTGTCCACGCTCTTCAGCTCGTCGTCCAGCTCCAGCTGCTGCCTCTTGAACTCGCAGTATTCCTTCTGGTACCTGTGGACAAGAGCGAGAGGAGAAGCGCTAAGGGTGGGGCTTCTGCAGAAGAGCTGTCACCCCCACGGCACCAGG
>VZTM01038917.1:3490-58730 GCA_013400555.1 Jacana jacana
CCCCCCCCAACCTCCAGCCTGGAGTCCTCATCCCCACCTTCTGCATCTCCACTGCACAGACCCAGAAGATTAATGCAGCCATCTCCCCTTTCCCAAAGCCCTGGTCGCAGCTTTGCAAGGCAGGAGCCTCCTTCTCCCGCTCTCCTCTCCCTGACAGATGCCTCAGAGCCTGGGGCCGCAGTTAAGGTGACAAGATTCAGCAATTCTTTATGAACATTTCATTCCTGCTCGCTACACGACGTAAATTAGATGGTGTGTTACATTCGGGCAAGAAGCACGATATGTCACCGCGGCGCCGGCCCATTGGATGGAGAGGCTAATCCTGCCGTGAATTTCATTACTGCTTTTATGCCGTCGGAATTAGCTCGGTGACAGCGAGCCTGATTGTCTTTCACTAGGGGTTTGCCAGGGTGTGGGAAGGCTTCCTCCCTGATGGGAGCACCACAGAGTGACCCCGCTCCGTGGTCACACATCGTACCTTCACTGAGGCAAGGAAGGAGAGATGTCCAGCTGGTGGGGAGCCCTGATATTCCTCCACACCAGTGCAGAGATAAATAAGGTTGAAGGAGCTCCTTGCACGTGTGGGTGGCCAGGATGGTGGTAGCCTGTACTCAGCACTCAGTACAGGTGTCCCCCTGTACTCAGCACTGGGGAGGCCACCCCTTGAGTCTGGTGTCCAGTTCTGGGCACCTCAACAGGAGAGAGATCTGGAGGGGCTGGAGCGAGTGCAGAGGAGGGACACGGAGCTGGGGAAGGGCCTGGAGAATCAATCTCATGAGGAGCCATTGAGGGAGCTGGGAGTGTTCAGTTGGAGGAAGAGGAGGCTGAGGGGAGACCTCATCTCTCTCGACAACTGCTTGAAAGGCCATTGTAGAGAGGTTGGTGCTGGTCTCTTCTCACAGGGAATTAGCGATAGGAGAGGGAATGGCTTCAAGCTGCAGCAGGGTAGGGTTAGGCTGGACATTAGGAGACCACGACAGGCCCAGTTCCCTCTTCTCTATACTTATGTCCTCTCCCATCCCTGGGTTTCCCTCCCACCAAGCTCCCTTTGCTGCCTCTCTCTCAGGTGTAGGTGTTTCCATCCACTTACCCAGCAAACATGCACATTCAAACCCATGCCCGCCCACGTCTTACTGAAGTACTTGACTTTTCTGCTGGTGCCTCCCAGTGCTGCTGCCATTTACAGGGTTTAAAATGTCAGCACAACACCCTCCAGGGGTCCAGAAGATTGAGCTGCAAAACACTTGAAGGTTGTGGATGACGTTGGCGAGGGCTGCCAGGCTGACCCAAGCGGTTCTGCACCCGAGCACAGGTTCAGCAACAAAATTGCAGGAGCAGGGACAGAGGGACAAATTGATCCTCACCCCCTGTCACCTCAGTGCCTTCTCCAACGCTCAGGCTGCGTGGTTTTGCCCGACTCCAGCCTCTGACCCTCTACTGCTGGGTACAGATGCTGAAAAAAAAAAAAAATGCACAGGAAGCTTTAAAGCCAAAGAAGCAGCAGGAAAAACCTCCCATGACATCCCTGGGAGGAAGGTCTGGGTATCCTGCAGCTCCTGGAGTACTCTGGGCCACTGGACAGACCCCTCTGCTCTTCTTCTGGCTGTCCCAGTATCTTGTCCCAGGGCAGTTTTGGGTGATGCAGTGCTCACAGCACCAGTGCAGACTCTTCATTTGGGAAGAAACCCCAGGGGCTAAAGGAGCCCTCCTGTGCTAGGTGCTGTACAAACACAGCATGGTAACAAAGCTCTCCTTCCCCCAAGCTCTTATCTATAGCTTTCAAAGGACCACCTTGCACCTGCTGAGAGCCAAATCCACCTGTCCTGGGTATCACCAAAGGCAGAGTTAAATTCGAAACCCAGCCCTAAGGGTGCATCTGAGATCAATAATGCCCCAGCTACACAGCACAGCCTGGAAATCTGGAGAGAGCCAGCAATACCTCTATCTGGAGCTCTGCTCTGGGCTCTTGGCCCCCCCTCCTCCTGCTCTCAGGACAGCAAGGATGCACAGCCTTAATGCGCAGCTATTAGTCAAAGTGCTCTCCCCTTAGGTAAGCACTTTGGGAAGCTTGCCTAGTCCCTGGCAGTAATACTCCATTAGCCCTTCACTCTAAACCTAATTAGGGGGAGGAGGAGAAATGGGAGGGGATGGGGAAGAGGGGGAGGAAGTTAACAAACCAATTTGGGATGATGGACTGCATTAAGAGGTTTATCAAAAAGAGTAAAAGCAGTCAAATCTCAGATGTTTGCAGGAAAAGTGCCTGAAAGGTACACGCAGAACAAGATGTGGGAGAAAAGGTCTCCTGAGCTCTCCCCCAAGGAGGGGGCAGAAGGCAGCCTTTCCCCTGCCCTTTGGGAGGGGAGGCAGGCAGCACCCAGAGCTTAGATGGCAATGGGAGCCCACCAGCAGCAGTTCTGGGTGTCTGCTTTGTTGGTTTCAACTGGGATGAAAAGAAAGCAAGATCATTTAAAACAAGGATAGAAACTGGTATTCTATCCATAACTTCCTTGCCAGAGGTTTCCTCTCCTCCACAACCAAGTCAGATGCAGACATGCCTGCAACGAGCAGGACCTGGGTGGAGGAAACCAAAATGGCTTTGTGGCATGTCACAAGAGGTAGCACTTGGACCCCAGGGCTCTTTTTCTGGGGGTTACTGGGGTCCAGGCATCACTATCAGGGCAATGTCAGTCACCGCTCTAAGCGGCTTGGGAGTCCTCCCTAAACCTTGAAGTACCCAAACCTGGAAAGGGACTCACCTGTGATGAGGGACAGGCTCTAGGTGGGTCCAGTGGGAATAAATCACTGGAGAAAGCAACTGTTTGGAAAACTCACAGCACATGATCCTCCCTCAGCCCAGCTCTGTCACCCCCTTCCCAAAACTGGGACCAACAAGAGGAGCGAGGGCAGGAGAGCTGGGTCGTGCCCAGCCCCAGGCCCCAGCCAGCCCCACCAACACTCCCAGCATTACTTCCCTCCCCTCCAAACCTCTCCTCTCGCCGCACCAGTCGCCCGAGCTTCGGGCTGAGCCTGTTCCGCAGACGCAGGTCTCCCAGCAGCAGAGAGCGGTCTCGGCTGGATTTGCCCCAAGAGGCGAGGAAGCCTTGGACAGATCATTCATCCTGCAGCCCTGTGCAGCCGAGACAAGGCCAGGAGCTGTGCAGAGCAAAAATAAAATAGTCACCGGGACTCCCCATATCATATATATATCAGCCAGCAACGGCTCCATCGGGAACAAAGGTATTCAAGCATTGGAAAGAGAGTGCTTAGCAGTAAAATAGGTCCTGGAAGCCCTCGGGCACTATTTACTAGGGAATGAATCTACCTCGGTGACTGATTGCAGCCTTTTAACCTGGATAAATCAGATGACAGATAAGAGCGTCTCCCAGGTAGCCCTGCCGGCAGGTGCCTCCATTACAGCCCCATCCATTTCAGCCAGCCCTGTCACCCACTAGGGGACACGTCCCCTGCTCCGCGGGGTGAGCCCCGGCAGGGGTGGGGGGATTGGTGGGCAGATGTGCCTGCTAGTTTTTGGAGCTCCTCTGTTCTCTGTATGGCAGGGAAGGCGAGGGGGCCATCACCAGCTCATGAGGAAGCTGCAATGGCCAGCACTCAGCCCTGCCTGGCTCTGAAACCCCACAGCATCTCACATCCCAGGGCCAGAGCACTGCTGGTGGGGACAGGGGTGGGAAAAGAAGTCCATTCCTAGCATGGATTTCTGGGGTACAGCAGCCCAACAGCCTTTTCTCACCTGTGGAGATGATTTTAAGTAGGTTTTGGTTGGCAGCAGAGCCCCTTGCAACCTCTGCATCAGCCCACCTCCCACCTGAGAGACAGTGGAGACACAGTCACCCCTCAAAGCCACCCAGATGGCAGGGACAGCCACCAGCTGGGGAAGGTTGATTGATGTGAGGACACTTAGAAGCCACGAGCTCTTTCAGGCAGGAGTGAGCAGGCAGCCTGTCCCAGTGTGTCACTTTGAGCAATGCCCTGTCTGCCACCCCTCAGCACACCCTGACCAGGAGGGTTCAGCACCAGCTTTTGCTGTAGGTGTCTGCCATATGCAGCTTCCCTGCTCTTCCCATCCCAGGGACAGTGTCCTGTTTCCCCATGTGGCTCCTCAGCAAAGCAGCTGGAAGCAGTGGGCAGATAGAATCATAGAACGTTCCAGGCCAGAAGGGACCTCTAGGGTCATCTAGCCCCTTCAGGAACTGGAGGCTGCTCCGAGGTCTCCTTGGAGCCTCTTCTTTTCCAGGCAGAACAAGCCCAGCTCCCTCAGCCTGTCCTCAGAGCAAAAGTGCTCCATCCCCCTGAGCATTTTTCATATCCCTCCTCTGGACACATTCCATCAGGTCCATGTCCTTCCTCTCTTGAGGGCTCCAGACCTGCACACAGCACTCCAGGTGAGGTCTCACCAGAGCAGAGCAAGTGGCAGAATCCCCTCTCTGGATCTGCTGGCAACGCTCCTTTTGATGCGGTCCAGGATGGGATTGGCCTTCTGGGCTGCAAGTGCCCACTGCCTGCTCGTGGCCATCAACTCTGTGAACGTGGCAAACCCTGGCTTCAAGGCTGAGGGTGCTGGGGGCTGGCATTGTGTGCCCCCAGGCTGCCAGGTCAGCCATTGCCCAGCCTGCTGCAGTAAAGCACTGGCACAAGTCAGGAACAGCAGGGGTTGGGCCAGCACAGCCTGTCCCCCTGAGCGCACGGCAAGGGGCCTGGAGCAGGAATTTGGATGCCACTGCTCCTTTGTGTTTTCCTGACTAGTTTTCCCATTTGGGCATTCAAAACTCGTGAGCGAGGAAGACAACTCACTCAATATCCACAGTTTCAGCCACCACACTCACTTCTGCTCTCTGCAAGCTCTAGGCACTCTCCTGGCCTGTTTCTGGGCCTCATTCCTTTTATTACCCCTTCAGGCATCCTTTGCCGGACCCCAGTAACACCCTACAACCCTTCTGTCACAGCATGGAGCACTGCTCAGTAGCTCAAGCAATTAATTCTTGGTGCAAGCCCTTACCTTTTTGAGAAGGAGAGACAGTCCTTTCCACACTGCAGCTTGCTCACAGGCACCTTTCCAGAGCAGAGCAGGGGCCCTGCCTCCTTTCCTCTCCCACTTTATAGGTTTTTAGGGAGAAACCAAGAGGCACAAACAGGTGTTCTTACACCTTATAACCCAGCCCTGTGCTTTGCCAGAGCAGCTCCCACCCAGGGCCAGCTGCTGGTGATCAAGGGAGTTAATTACCCACCCTAGGATAATAACCCTCACCAAAGCACTGGGTGGGGGTAAGTTAAAGTAGTGTTTGGTTCTGGTGTGGTGTCTGGGGTTAGATGAACATTCACAGTGCTCCAGACCACCGCTGTCCCTAAGCAAGAGACTTCTGAAAACTTTAGTGGCAGAGAACAAGTGTGTGTTGGGAGGATGTGAGTTAAAATTTGGCTCTGTACATCGGATCAGTGTAGCCTGGAAGGGGCAAAACTGCAGCCAGGTTTCCTGTGCCTTGGCACAGGCGTTTCTGGAGGGAGAAAGGGAAACAAGATCAACCTGATGCATCTCACTTCAGTTCCCATGTATAGGGGTGCTCCCTTCCACCCCATCCCCGGGCCAGTGCCAGCCAGAAGTGTGCAAAGCAGGCACAGGACATTTGCTGGGGCTGAGGACAGGACAGGGCACGTAGCACTGGGCATGTTGGTGCTCCAGTTACACCAGAAGACACGTAGTGATGCTCCGTCTGCTGGGAATCACCAGAATCGGGCAGCAGCCCTTTCTGGCTTGTTTAAGCTCATCAGGCTGCGGCTCTGGAGGTGCCGAAATGAGCAGGAACCCTGGGGTTATTCCCTAAAAGGCTGCAAAGGATTTTCTTCTCTGCAATAGCCCTCGCTAACATCGGCAGCACTGGGACGCGGGTGGGGAGGGGTCTCATCCAGCAGCTTGCTCTTCAGAGGGAAAATCCAGGTAATCAGATGTGGAAGTCTGATTTGTCCCCTTTCCCTGGGACAGCCCCGCTCAGTGCAGTGGGTTAAACCAGGGACCCAACTTCCCTGCAAATTACTCTTTTCTTTTTTTCTTCTTTTTATTTTTTTCCTGGGTTGGTTGGGTTTTTTTTTTGGTGATAGGGATTTTTTCAGCTGGATTCCTTCCCTGATCTGGCCTCCGTGGGTCTTTGGGGACAGCGGGTTAGACAAACAGCTTGGCTGAGCGGCAGGGGTGAGCTGCCAAGGGTGCCCTGAGGCAGGATTAATCCCGGCTTGACACATTTCCTGCATGCCAGAGCCTCTGAGCAGAGATGGGGATGCTCCAAGGGAGCCGGGCAGGGGGTCTTCAGGGACCAAGAACCCCCTTTTCACCCAGCCACACAAGCCACAGTGTGTCCCTGCCCCGCTTCAGGTGCGTGACATGGATGGGGCAAGAAACCAGCTACTCTCCATCCGTCCAGCCAGGTCTGTCCATCCAGGTCCACAAATCCAGGAGGGCAAAAGGAGGGAGATGAAGACGTGCATGTGAGGACTGGAGAGCACTGGGGATCCACCCAGAAGCCTGACCTCCCCCCTCCATCGGAGATCGCACCCTGGAAGCCATATTCAGCCATCATTAGTATGCAAAGACTGTGATCCGAGGGAGAGGGGGAGAGAGAAAGAGAGAGGGAGGGAGGGGGGAGAGAGGGAAGGGGGAGAGAGAGAGAGAGAGAGAGAGAAAGAGAAAAAGCCAGTTGTTTTATTCATGGCTGGTGATATTATAGACTGAGTGAAAATCACATTATCGTAATGGGAAAGTTAGAGTTGCCGTGATGATGCCCTGAAGCTTGTGTGCTGATTGGGGTGTGATTGCTATCTGTATTTATATGTAGAAAGCAAAGTTCACTGCCAGTTCAAGATGGTGGAGCCTGCTTCTTCATGCTACATAATTCTTCAGTAGGGAGAAACGAAGAGCAGCCGGGGCGGCTGAGCGGGCGTGGGGGGCTCCCAGGGCTGCAGGGCAGGGAGGGTGTGAGCAGGGTGGGGGGCAATGGGGGCGAGCAGGGTGGGGGGCAGTGGGTATGAGCACAGGGCGGTGTTTGCCCGGGGGTCGGTCTCGCAGCCCTGCTTGTTGGTGACGCCGGGGGAGATGGAGCCATGGTTCCAGTTTCAGGGGTGATGGCAGGTGCGGAGCGGTGAGAGGAGGGCAGCGATGCTCCCGTGGCAGGGGGGTTGGAACTTGATGATCTTTAAGGTCCTTTCCAAACCAAACTGTTCTCTCTCCGTGGTTCTATGATGCTGAAGTCGTGGTGCTGTTTGCAGGCTGCGGTGGGGCTGCACAGGGCTCTGGGGACAGGAGCTAATGATACCTGCTGGCTTTTTTCTCCGAGATGGGAAGTCAGCACAACAACCTGCGGGCCTTGCACGTCCCATCCAAGACCCAACTTTCCCCCAACTTTGCCCCACAAGGTATTCTCGGGAGGAAGATCAGCCTTGGACCTTCCTACTCCCGCCTCCGGCCTCTCCCACCCCGCCTGGGAGGGCGCTGGGTTTCGGTGTGGCAGTAGAGAGTGGGGACGCAGGTAAATCCTTGTAGCATAAATCCTCCCACAGAAAAGGATGATGCTCAAGGAGCTCTTAGAACTCCAAGCACGTTCCTCCTCTGCCAGACCTGGCACCCACACCTGGCTGCTGCAGGCCCTGTTCCCCATCCTGCCCCAGGATCCATGGAGAGCCTGTGACCACAAGAGCACTCTCCAGTTCAGGAGCTGCTATCCCTTCCACAGCAGCGCTTCGGAAACCTCCTCCTATGGGAGAAGGACATGCTGTGGTCACCACCTTCCCCAGAACTTGCTCAGAGGAGATCCAGGGGTGGAAAGTCACTGTGGATCTCAGCCAAGTGCCCTGATGCTGCAGCACAAGGGAACTTCCATTCACCAGTCTGGGGTTTTTTAGATCCCAAAGTGACACACATTAAAAAAACAGGCCATTAACTGTGCATCTGTCAGCACTAACGCTGAGCTCGTAATGGCATCCCTGCCGCCTCCTCCCAAGGACTCACCTTCCAGCAGGCTCCTGTGTCTGCAGAGAGGTGTTGGCATCCGAGGGGGGAATTAACCTCGTGTTTCTGGGCTCCATCTGGGAGAAGAGCAAAAATCCAAGCTTGAGGGAAACAGAGAGATAGTTACTAAACCGCAGAAGAGGCAGATAAAAATAGCCAGTGCTGCAGAGGGAAAGTGAGGCAGATATTGGAGAAGGGGGAGAGAGCAGAAGAACAGTTGGGTTTCCCTATTGGCCCCACCCCAGTGAAGTCCTGGAGGTCCTGCAGTGCTGTGGTGGGAGTTTCTTGTGCATCTCCAGACTCTTCACCCTTTGGTGTGATGCACTTGCCAAACACACCTGGGGTGTAGGAGATCGTTTTCAGAGGGGATGCCATCACTCACACCCACATTTTGCATCGATTGCAACTAAGGGGCAGGGGCCAGAGCAGCGTCCCCCAGGTCTTCTCTTGCAGTTGGGGGCAAGACACATCCTGGGAAGAGACAGGCCGGGGCCAGACTGTCCCCAGCCTGTGTGGGGAGCAGAGGGACTGAGGGACACGGTGTGCTCCACAGGGACTGCTCAGCCCCAAGGTCAGCGGGAAGGACGTTTCCCTTTCCAGGCAGAGCTCAGCCCTGGGCCCTTCCAAGGACACGCGGTGGCAGAGCCAACTCCTGGGTGCCAAACCCCCCGTGCCCTCAGCACACCAGATGGATGCTCATGTTCCCGAAAGAGCGGCCATTACCTTGTCTGCCTCCCTCCCGCTGAGGGAGTCAAATGTGGCTCCGAACTGTGCCATGCTGCAGAGCAGAGACCGCCTCCAACCCCACCTGGTCCCCTCCACCAGCCGCCACTGCACGGCTGCCAGCCAGGGCGCCCCGTGTATCGGCCACAGGGTAGGCTGGGACCAATGGACAATGAGTCGGGATGGGCAGGAGGCAGCCCATGCTGGATGCCTCAGAAATGGGTGAGTGTGAAAGCTGCTGGCTGGGCTTTCAGGCAGGGAAAGAGGTGGCAGCGGAGCACTGTGAAGCTGGAGACAGGGATTGGAGAAGAAGAGAGCTCTGGGGTGACCTTCTAAAGGCCTTCCAGTACCTGAAGGGGCTACAGGAGGGATGGGGAGAGACTCTTGGTCAGGGAGTGGAGCCATAGGATGATGGGTAACAGTTTTAAATTGAAAGAGGGGAGATTTAGATGAGATACCAGGAAGAAATTCTTTGCTGTGAGGGTGGTGAGAGCCTGGCCCAGGTTGCCCAGAGAAGCTGTGGCTGCCCCATCCCTGGAGGGGTTGAAGACCAGGCTGGATGGGGCATGGAGCAACCTGGTGTGGTGGGAGGTGTCCCTTCCCAGGGCAGGGGGTTGGAACTGGATGATCTTGAAGGTTCCTTCCAACCCTGATCGTTCTATGATTCAGATGCAGAGTGAAGGTCAGGCCATGGGCATGTTCAGCTGGGGAGCGTCCCTGAGGGTGATGCAGACTTGTGACAGCCCATGCTGACAGCAAGCGGGAGCTGCCTAAATAGCCCCTCGTGAGCTGCATCCTCAGGCGCCTGTGCCCAGCTCCCCACCCCTGGGCAGGGCAGTCCCGATGGCCAGGAGAACTGGCCGTGCCTGGGGTGGGCTCCAGGCTGACTCCTCTCCCTCACCCCAGCCCCAGGGCAGGCTGCACCAGGGGCACAAGGGGAGAGAAGCTGCTTCAAGCTGTCTTTGTGCCACACAGGCTCTCCATGGCCAACAATTGAGGCTGACAGCCCACCCACCTCCTTCCCCAGCAGCCTGTGTGCCGGCATTGGTCTGAGTGTGTGTGGGGACAGGGGACAGACACACAGTCACTGCACACACGTGCCTGTCCTCAGGGTGAACAGGCACACGCATGTGCGTGCAAGAGGAAGGAGCTCAAGCTCTAAAATCCTCATTTTCCAGCCCTGCCTTAAGACATGGCATCCCTGCCCATCTCTGTTGCTGGTGCCTGCAAACAAGCAAAGCAAAGCAAAGCAAAGCAAAGCAAAGCAAAGCAAAGCAAAGCAAAGCAAAGCAAAGCAAAGCAAAGCAAAGCAAAGCAAAGCAAAAGCAAAGCAAAGCAAAGCAAAGCAAAGCAAAGCAAAGCAAAGCAAAAGCAAAGCAAAGCAAAGCAACACCTCACAGACACAGACCTCAGCAAACACCTACACGAAACTCGAGGTTTCCTCCTGCCAAACCCCCAACTCGGGCTGTGCCACTCACAAGAACACCCTGTCATCTAAACCCACCCAGGGGGGGATCATCACAGCGTGCACCGGCTGCCACACAAACATCTCCGCCCGGTCCCACGCTGGGCTTGCTCCACAGATAGAGGTGTCCCCCACGCTGCCACCAGGTAGAGCAGGCACAACAGACACAGGCTCTGCACCCTCTGGTGATCCAAGAGGTGCTGAAGGTCTGAGCACGCACACACAGACAGGCACACAACCGGTTTGGTGCCACAGAGGCCCCAGCCAGGCTGCCTGTGGCTCCCTTCTTCCCACGACGCTGCCTCTGCCTGCCTTATCCGTTTTTCACAGTTTAACCAGAATCAGCGACTTCTGTCACCTGCTGCTACCTGGCGCGTCCCTTCCCGCGCCGGCTAAATCTGTTTGAACCCACAGATGTGTGATTAAACACGGCGAGCTTTAGTGGCGAGGCACCGCTGCGCGCTCCCCGTATGGCTGATGAGCGTGCAGCTGGAGCAGAGCTCCCTGGGGTCCTCTGCTGCTCGCTCAACACGCGCCAGGTCGGGGGGAGGAAGGTGTCGACATGGCGGGGAGGGTATTTAAGCATTAAGCCATTTCTTTTCCCTACAAGGATCCTGAAACTGCGGCTTTTCCTGCCTGGATGTGTCTGGCTGAGCCTCTGATGGGGAGACTGGGAAAGCTTTCCCTTCTGGGAGAGCGGGAAAGGACGTGGGAAGGGCAGATGTGAAGGGATGGGAGGAAACTTTGTACAAAATAGCAGAGGGAGCTGCTGTGTCTTCCCCCAGCCTTGCAGCACAGAATTCGAGGTGCTTCCAGGGGAACTGAACAGCAGAGCCCATGGGTGACCCAAAGGGTCACTCTACCTCACTGCCACGTGACGATGACGTTACCAGACAAGAAGAAGGTACCAGACAAGAAGGTACCAGACTGTGGATTTCCAAAGGGGATGGAAACCTTGCAGGCTCCAGCATGTAAACCACTCCTTGGCTCCTCTCAGCACGTTTTCCCTGGATCCAGAGGACTCCCCTGCCTTATGTAGCCCAAAACCCAGGAACAACCAGGCTGGCTCCAATGCGACCTGTGCTGCAGGAGGAAGAGACGCGCAAAGGTACAGGTGCCTTGATCTTAAACCTTAGGGAAAATCTGTTAGTGACCTGCCCAAACAGAGCAAATCACGAGCACAGGTCAGAGCAGGGCACCCGAGTCCCTTTTCCAAGCCCATCAGTGTGAAGCATTTTGGACCAGATTTAAGAGGCATCAGGAGGCATCTGAGGATAGATCCCAGCAAAGGCAGAGAGCTTTCACATTTGCCTCAAATAAATAACAACTCTAAGGTTTCTTACAAGGCTGGTCTGAGGTGCAGAAGCACAGGGACACTCTTGGCTAACATGCTAAATACCTTCTCTTTCAGCACAGGACCGGTCCCAGCCATCAGGCCCTACCTGTCTTCTCCACCACCCTCCCAAACCAGATGTGGCATCACAGCAGCCTCTCAGTGCCACAGGGACAAGATAACTGTCTGGGCCAGGATGCTGTCTGCCCTTATTCCTGATGGGAGCGACGATTGGCTTCCCTTCAGCATGTCACCCACGGTGGTCCCAGAGGTGCAATGGGGGATTACTATAGTCATACCACTTCGGAGCACGCTCTCCTGCTGTTTTCCTGCTGAAACCCCAGGGTTTGCCCTGGAGAGGGGGAACAGCTGGAAAAACGCTGACAGAGCTGAGGAGCAGCGTGGGACAGAGCTGCCTGCCAGGCTGAGGAGCCAGCAGCGCCGCTCACCTCCAAGGGACACGGAGGCCGGTTCTCTCTGCCTCTCTTATTACCTCTCCCAGCTTCTCCCTTCCCTGGGGGACCCCTTCAAGACACCCGTGCACAGCATGAGCCCATCTGCTCCCTGCACTGCAGCTGCCAACTCTTTGCTCCTCTCCCCCTTGCCTGTTTCCCTGCAAACACCCCTTATTTCTCCCATTCCCACTTCTCCCCACCAGGTACCTCCTGCCAGCCCGCACCCACCTCCTGCTTCTCTGCTTCTCTCTCTGCTCTGTTAGCTCCAGGTCTAGCTGGCCTCACCACCGCCCTCCTTGCTTCCCCATGTCCTGATTTAGTGGGGATCAGACTGGGCATTGATGGTCCTCCCTGAGGAGGGCAACTAGAAAGCCTGTACGACCACCAGGCATCATTCCTGGGGAATTAGTGCCGGTACAAATTGACGTCGTGCTCTGCAGCTGGTTTCCCCTGCACAAAGCCTTGTGCCAACAATTACTGTGGGCAGGAAGAGGAAGATAAAGGGGTGAACGGGTGGTTCCCGGGAGATCCACGGGTGGAGGGATGGATGAAGGGCAGCCCAGATGGATGGTGGGTCCAGTCAAGGTTCCGCTGTAAATTCCCAAATTCCTCATATTAATTTACTTTCCCATCTGCTGGAGTGAAACTAAACACCCCCAAATTTTCCTTATTCCACAGTTTTCCCCCTTCCTGACAACAATCTGATGCCATTCTGCTGGTGCCTTGCTTGCCCATCCCTCTCCGCCTGGCATAAAGTGCCGCAGCGAAGTAGCCAGGATTAGCATCCCTCCTGCCAGTGCTTTGATACTCCTCTGTCTATATTTTCCCCTGTCCCATCTGGGACACCGTGGAGACTGATCACCCACCACGACCTTCGTGCTGATCTTCTGCACCCCCAAAATAGGCATGAACATATAAGGACTTGGGGAAACAGAGAAGGGTGCTGGTCCCTGTCTCAAAAACACCCTCAAAAAATGCCGGTGGAGCTCAGGGGTGTGAAGCTAATTTTCCTTCGCTGGTCTGCAGCGTGGATGGAGTTACCCAGGGACACAGATCATGGGTACAAGGCAGCAGGAACTCCTCACTTTACTAGATTTCAACCCCTTGGCACTCCTCATCTCGCATCTGCCGCCTGCGGCGGGAGCCAAGCTGGTGAGAGGGCACGTAGAGATCCTGGAAGGGGCAGTGCTTTGCATGCCATAAGAGGTTTTGAGGCAAGCAACAAGGTGTTATAGGGATGGAGTCAGAGGAGTCATAGCCTTAGTTCCCTGGTGAGACAACAGAGTCCAGGGCAGGGCTACCAAGATGCTGAAGGGAGTGGAGCATCTCCCATAGGAGGAAAGGCTGAGGGAGCTGGGTCTCTTGAGCTTGGAGAAGAGGAGACTGAGGGGTGACCTCATGAATGTTGATAAATATGGAAAGGGTGAGTGTCAGGAGGATGGAGCCAGGCTCTTCTCAGTGACACCCAATGATAGGACAAGGGGCAATGGGTGCAAGCTGGAACAAAGGAGATTCCAGTTAAATGAGAGGAAAAACTTCTTTACAGTGAGAGTGACTGAACACTGGCAGGGGCTGCCCAGGGAGGGTGTGGAGTCTCCTTCTCTGGAGACATTCCGAACCCTCCTGGAGGCGTTCCTGTGTGACCTGCTCTGGGTGTTCCTGCTCCAGCAGGGGGACTGGACTGGATGATCTTTCAAGGTTCCTTCCAATCCCTGAGATTCTGTGATTCTGTGGTGACACTGGTGACTTCGCAGGGAAGGGCAGAGGATAGCCCAGCTCATGAGCTCTGCATGTCTGCAGCGAAAGCTGACGGGGCTGGGTGACATTTTTGACAAACCATTGCTTAAAGCAAAACGAGTCCATCTGCAGAAACTTTTCAGTAGAAAACCTCTTGTGACTTATTAGTAGTTCTGCAAAGCTCTCATGTCCAAATCGGGTCCCAGCAAGGAAAAAGAAACCAAAAAAAAAAAAAAAGACAACCAGGGGCTTTTTCTGATTTTTGGAAAACCCACCATGTTAACAAAATCTGGCTTTGGAAGCTGATTTTGGGAGAGGGGGAGACTGGTTGCTTCCAGCCGCTCATCTGTAGGGAAAAAAAGAAGGAGAAAACGTGGAGCCATTGTAAGTTGCAGACAGCCCTGGAGAGGCAGAAGGAAAATGTCAATGCCACGTCACAGCTCTGGCTGGTACAAGACAGCCCGTAGACAGAGATGTGAAAGGGCTGTTTGGGATCATGTACCCGCTGTTCCATAAATTATGGGTGAGTTGAGGGGGGTAGAGCAAAGCTGGGCTGGTCGGCGGTTTTGGGAGGAGGTCCCAGCTGGTTCCTATTTCATCCCAATTGGGTCACCTGTCCTCTCCTGTCCCCTCTCGCTTTCAACTTTGGCTTCCTCTAGCGGCAGTCTTTCGGGGGGTGGTGGGCGCCTTGCCACGGCACCTTGGTTCTCCTCCAAACCAGTTTTGATCTTGCCCCTTTGCTTTTCTCAGCCCATCTGTCCCAGGAGCCCTTCGTGGGGCGGGCAGAGCCGGGGGGATGGAGGTGGCCACCCCCTCCCCTTGCCCTGCACCACTCGGGGTCCCAGGGTGCTGAGGCCTCGCAAGCCAAACAAGCGCTGGCACGGTACGGGCGGGCAGCCTGTCCTACGGGCTGTAAATCATGCCTGCACATTCCTCTGGTGGCATCTCACTCAGGACATGTTCCTCCCCAAAAAAAGTACTGCAAGCCTGCACCCGCCCCCCCCACCACCGCCNCTGTGATTTTTGAGCATGGAGAAGCATTAAATTGTAATCCACCTCCCTGGCACTCTTTCTCCTTCCCTCCTTCTTCTCCTCCTTCCCCGGTCTCCTACTCATCCTTCTGGGCCCATAAATCTTAATTGTGGCTGTGACTTGGGTTTTCCTTTCCTCTCTTGTTCTCCTTCTGTCTTGCTCTTTCCATCTTTTTAACAATGTTAATTAATCATGTTTAGGCCTGGTCCCAGCTGTTGCCACAAGAAGGGTCCCTTGCCAGCCCTCTCTCCCTGCCCCCATCCCAGACACATGTCACTTTTGGATAAATCCAACCAATTGGAGGAATTCTTTGGCTGTCCAGCACTGGAGACACCAGGCAATTCATCACTCTCCTCCTGCCACCTCTGCAACATGCCACTTGTGGCCCTGCTCCCTCAAGCTGTGCCCACCCCTCCTCACCTCCAAAGGGTTACTGTCCTGGTGGGGCTGGAAGGGTCTATCTGTTCAGAGAAATGTGGAGGAGCCTTTTGCAAGGAGGACCTGCCAGCCCGGCTGTACTTGGATAGGAGCAAGATGTGACTGAGGGGCTCCTGTTTCTCCAGGGATTCATCCCTGCCTGGGAGGGATGCAGATGCCAGCCTCCCTCCTTGGGAAATCAAGGTGGGCAACCTTGGCAGAGCTTCTGGGGGTTCCAAATGTAAGGTCAAGCCCTGTGATCAGCTTTCCATGGCCCTCCCATCCCCTCCCTTCTCTGCAGTCAGCTGCATCCTTGCCTGTCACTGCTTCCTGGGAGCAGGAACAGTGTTTGCATCAGCTGACAGGGCTGGCACATCTCTGTGCCACGTGGCACCTGGTCTCTGGAGGTGACCTTCTGTCTGGCACCGCTCAGGATGCATGGGGACATACGGGGAGGTGGCCGGAGGGTGCTCGCTCTTCTCAGAGCTTGCTGCCAGTGGATATTCAGCATCTCAAAAAATGGAAAGATCCCTGTGTGTACTACTTAATATGGTTGTAAATCCTTGTCTTGGAAAGACACAGGGCTGGAATAGCAGAGGTGGAGAAGGTCAGACCTACCATGGCATGGAGGATGTGCAGAGCTCCCCTGGCAGGGGCTGGACGGCAAGGTGGGGTGCAGGGAGAGCCCAGGGGTATGGCAAGAGCAAAGGACATCCGAGCCTGAGCTGTAATGGCAGAGTGGGCACTGAGGAGCTCTGGGAGAGATGCAAAAGACATGGAGGGCACCAGCAAAAGGGGACATCAAAGGCCTGGACTTTGCACCCCAACTGACGTGCCAGTGCGGCGAAGGCAGGGATCAATCCGGCTTCCAGCCATGTCCGGCTGGTGTGGGCTCCCATCACTTCCACGAATGCTTGCCTCTTGTGCCCGGTGTTTCACAGCTCCCCAGCACCCTGCCAGCCCCTCAGACCAGGGTTCACATGGGCCAGCAATTTGCAGAGCCTGTGAGCTCGCCCCACTCCTGCCCCTCACTCCGGGTGTGCTCCCTGGCACACATCCCACTGCCCAGGCTGCATCCCACCATGGCCTGGAGGAGCGCATCCCCTGTCCTACTGCTCCTGGTACTCTGAAAGCTTCTTGGAGTTCCTTCCCTATTTTGCCTCCCTTCCCTGCTGCCTGTCCCTCTAAATTATACCCTTTCACCCCCCCCAGGACTGGCCCCTAGTGCTAATACCCCTCAGATAGTTGCCAAGCTATCATCATGTCTTCGGTGAGTCAGCATTAGGCTACGCTCTCGCAGTTAGCTCCTTTAATCTTTCCTTGTAAATCTTTCCCTTTACACCTCTGCTTGTTTTCATAGCTTTTCCTGAACATCTTCCAATCGTGCCAGGGGCTTTCAGGTCACAGGCCTGGAAATGACCCTTGTAAACTCTACTTGGACCACAGGCAGAGCTGCTCAGGGTGTTCCCAGGCTCATCCTTCCCTCCGTGTTCACTCCCAAATCATATCGGCGTTTTCCCTGTGGCGATCTCCTCTCTGCTGGCTGCTCGTGGCTGTGCCCAAGAGTGATGTTCCCCACCTCCAACACCAGCTGAATCAACCTGGGCTGAAAAAGACCAGGATAAAATGCCATCCCGTTGGTTCCCTTTGGAAAAAGCCGGCCTGTTTTCCCTTTAGCTCTCAAGGGAAGAGGTCGCAGCTCACTGGAGAAGCAAAGCAGGTGAAAATGGATCAGGATTCTTTCCCCCTCATGACAAGCTGGGTATTTTGGGTTGGGAGCTGGAATGAAGCTGATGGAGCCCATCTGTTACTTTCCCCTTTGCAGATCAGCTGTGTTTTCCCAAGCTGACCTTCATCTGCTATTTCAAACCCCAGGTCAGCGTTCCCATGGGCTCGGTCCAGCTCCCACTGGGAAGGAAACCGGGTGCTAAATATTTGGGTGTCATTTCACTATCTGTTCCTGCCTTTACTACCACCTACAGGCTTCAGGAATGAAGCAGCCTCTTCCCAGATCATTAACAGGGAACTTAATTAAGAGCTGTCATAACACCAGGAAAATGGTAGTCCACTTTGCAGCTGGGTGACAGGGTCACGCAGTTCTCATTTCCCTGTCGAGAAGGTGATTTCTTTATGGCCGACTCCAGGACTCATGGTGGCTCCAATTCTTCTTTTTTTTTTTAACAGCTTGGCCCTCCTGCAACCTTTTCTGCCCTTCTTAAAAATCTGGGCAATTTTTAAAATGGAGAATGCCACTTTGAAATGAAGAACACGTGACTGGTGCAACAAATTGTTTCAGGTTGTTTCTTTCCCATCCCCGTCTCCTCTGGAGAAGATACCCCGGTGAGACTTTTGGGTGTTTTAAAGCAAAAAAAAATGAGCAAAGTCTGTCTGACCCAGACAAGCTGGAGAGTTGTGCGGGGAGAAATGTAATGAAATAGACCAAGGACAAGTGTAGAGTCTGGCATCTGGGCAAGAACAGCCCCAGGTACCAGTATAGGTTGGGAAATGACCTGTTGGAGAGCAGCATAGGGGAAAGGGACCTGGGGATCCTGGTGGGCAGCAGGATGACCATGGGCCAGCACTGTGCCCTCATGGCCAAGAAGGCCAATGGCATCCTGGGGTGGATTAGAAGGGGGTGGTTAGTAGGTCCAGAGAGGTTTCCTCCCCCTCTACTCAGCCCTGGTGAGACNCGTTCCTGTGTGACCTGCTCTGGGTGTTCCTGCTCCAGCAGGGGGATTGGACTGGATGAGCTTTCAAGGTCCCTTCCAATCCCTGAGATTCTTTGATTCTGTAATATTCCCATTAGAGTGAATACTAGCCCCTCAGAAAGGCTGAAGTAGTTTCCCAATACCCATCAAAAAAAAGAACTTCCTTAGATTTAGATGGCAGGCAGGCAGCAATGGCAGGCACAACTAGGCCAGAAAGCTTGTTCTTGCATTCTGGGCTATTTGGGTACCAAACCCCCACTCTGGATACCAAAATGCTGGAACAGCCAAGGGCAGGGAATGGTAGGATTTGCCCCCTTGGAGGGTGGGAAGCGGAAAAGCCTCCAGGGGTCACCCCTGTGGGGAGGAGGGGACAGGACAGGGGACCCCAAACTGACCCACAGGGGATTCCATCCCACCCACATCGTACTCAGTGTAAAAGCTGAGGGATCAAAGGGTCACCTCTCTCTTTTCCTTCCATGGCCGACGTCCGAGGAGGACCCTGTCTGTCCGTCTGCCTCTGATCCCCATCCCAGCATTCCTGACTCCAGAGCTGGAATCCAGCTCCTGTCGGTCACCCAGTCCAGGCTGGGACTTTTCTGCTGCTGGTGACGTGACCCTCATCCTGGGAGCTCCATACAGTTTTGTATACATTGGATCTATTTCATTATTTTGTTCCTTTTGTTTTTGTTTTCATTTTAGTATCAATACTTCATTCAAGTAGTTTAGTTCATTCTAACCTCATAAATCTCCTTACCCTCTTCCTCTCCTTTCTTTTTCTGGGGGGAGGAAGGGCCATCTGTCCATCTGGTTTTGGCAGTTTTGGCTGAAACCACGACAGCAGAGCTCTGATTTGAGCCACTCGCTTCCCTGCTCTGTTAAACGACCCCCTCCAACCCCCAGTTTGCTGGGCACAGCTCCCCAGGGTACCTTCTCTTTGGGCTTTATCACCTGCTGCTACGAAGCCAAAGCCAAAGAAATCCTCAGCAGCCAGTGAGACCCTGGGGACAGGCTGTTGGAGAGACAAGAAGAAACAGCTGCTGGAGCAGGTAGCAAAGGGTGAAGAAGGAAGAGTGAGGAAAGCCTGAGTACAGCCTGAACACAAAGAGGAGAAAGGCCTCATTTGAGAGGAAGCCCCAAAGGGGGTGAGTCTACGAGCTCCTCGGAGCCCACCATGGGAAGAAGGGCTAATGTTGCTCTCTGTCAGCATTTTTCCCTCCTGATCCCAGAGGCTCGTTTCTGCTAATGGAGAGCCATTTGTGTTGGCCGGGATCCCCAAGGTGACGCCAGCTCCCATCCTGCTCCTGCACGACGCACCAGACATCGCGAGCCACTGCGAGCCTGGAATCCATACGTTGGGGCTCAGCTGTCACCAGGGCACTGGGGAGGCTGACAGAGCACAGCTGCTGGGCCACCACGTCCCATGGTGGTTGGTGCTAGCACGCTAAGCTTCACAGAAAATCTCTGCTAGGTTTTCCAGAGGCGGCTACCGCTTCAGCGCTGCCAAAATACTTGAGGAAAAGGGAGTTTCTCTTCAGGACAGGAAATATCACCTCCCTCTGTAACCCCCCAGGGATGACCAGCAGAAGTAGGGAGGTGATTGTCCCCCTGTGTTCAGCACTGGTTAGGCCACACCTTGAGTATTGTGTCCAGTTCTGGGCACCTCAGCACAAGAGAGATATCGAGGTGCTGGAGCGAGTACAGAGGAGGGCAACAAAGCTGGTGAGAGGACTGGAAAACAAGGCTTATGAGGATCGATTGAGGGAGTTGGGGTTGTTTAGTCTGAGGAAGAGGAGGCTGAGGGGAGACCTCATCACTCTCTACAACTGCTTGAAAGGGCACTGTAGAGAGATTGGTGCTGGTCTCTTCTCACGGGCAATGAGCGACAGGACAAGAGGGAATGGCTGCAAGCTGCAGCAGGGTAGGGTTAGGCTGGACATGAGGGAAAAATTTTTCACGGAGAGAGTGGTCAGTCAGTGGAATCAGCTGCCCAGGGAGGTGGTGGAGTCACCCTCCCTGACTGTGTTTAAGAGCAGATTAGATGTGGTGTTGAGGGATCTGGTGTAGGGGAGAACTTGTAGAGTAGGGCTGATGGTTGGACTTGGTGATCCCAGAGGTCTCTTCCAACCTAGATGATTCTATGATTCTATGATTCTATGAAAGGGAGTTTCTCTTCAGGACAGGAAATATCACCTCCCTCTGTAACCCCCCAGGGGTGGGGGATTCAACCCAGGGCTCTTGGATGTGAAGGTCTCTGTAAAAGACCTGGGGGTCGATGTGTGAGATAAAGCCCCCAGCAGTGAGAGGACATTCTGTGTTATATATCCAACCTGAATGATTCTATGATTCTATATCAACCTGTCAGGCAACAGGTCTGCTCTGTGCTGGACTCACTGCTTTCAACCGGGGCAGATATATCCCTGCAGCAGAAGGCAGCTGTGAGAACCTCAGTTGTTCCTCTTGTGATCCCGAGCCAGCGGTGCAGAATGACTCCTGGAAAGCTCCTTCTGACCTTGGTATGCTTCCCTTCCACCCTCCCCACAAAAAAAGAAGAAAAAACACCACAATCTCCAAATCTCCTCCTGCAGCAGAGGGTTCTGCTCCACTGCTCACTCATTTTACCACAACCATGGGTTAGTGTGAGGCTTTGCTCACAGCAAGGAAAACCTTGGTGCTATGGTGGGGTCTGGTTGGGAATGGGGTGCTGTAGGTTTGGTGTGGCTTGTTAAAGGGCATAGCTGGGCAAGATACAAACTGGAGCTTGGGCATGTTTAGTTTGGAGAAGAGGAGGCTGAGGAGAGGCCTCTTTGCCTTCTACAACTGCCTGAAAGGAGGGTGTAGAGAGGTGGGTGGTGGCCTCTTCTCCCAAGAGAATAACGACAGGACCAGAGGGAACGGTCTGAGGTTGCAGCAGGGGAAGTTTAGGTTAGATATGGGGAAGAATGACTTTACTGAGAGGGTGGTGAGGCACTGGAACAGCCTGATAGGCTGTGGAGTCACCATCCCTGGAGGGATTTCAGAAACCTGTAGATGTGGCACTTGAGGGCATGCTCTAGTGGCCGAAATTGTAGGGTTTTTTTGTGTGTGTGCATGGTTGGACTCGATGATCTCAGAGGTCTTTTCCAACCACGATTCTGTGATTCTGTGGTTCTGTTACCATCTCACTGTGCATGACTCTAGAGGATGTGGACAAGCATTGAGGCTCATTGGTAACCCAGGCAAAGTGTCAGGAACACCATTACATTATGCTGAGGCCAGCGTTTCCCATTTGTCTGTACCAAGCTTAAAGTTTACACAAAGCCAAACCTGGAGGTGCAAGTGGGCCAAGGAGACCAGGTAGTGGGCTGCCAGGAGGAGAAAAGGTGGCTGATGGGCCACACTGTATTTTAAAGGGCTTGTTTGTCTGACATTGGCAGCTGATCACACCCAACATATTCATCTCAGTGTTAGACCCTGGAAAACTGTAGAGGAACTCAGCATCTACCTATATTTGGGGTAGATTCTGACCCTTATTTTTCCATTTCTCAGGTAGCCCAATATATACAAAGGTGATCAAAGGCCTGGGCAGCCTGCCATGTGAGGAAAGGCTGAACGAATTGGGTTTGTTCGGCCTTGAGAAAAGAAGGCTTAGGGTGGACCTTGTCACCAGGTGCCAGTGGTGGTGGCCGTTTGAAGGGTGGCTACAAAGAAGATGGAGACTCCCTTTTTACAAGGAGTCACATGGAAAGAGGCAATGGGTACGAGTTACTCCTTGGGAAAGTCTGATTGGACTCCAGAGGAAAAAATTTCACACTGAGAACAATCAGTCATTGGAATAATCTCCCCAGGGAAGTGGTGGATTCTCTGTCCTAGGACACTTTTAAGATTCATCCAGGGTGCTGGGCCATCTTTGTCTGGATGATGCTTTTGCCAAGACAGGTCAGAGCAGATGAGCCTTGAGGTCCCTTTACAGCCTGGTATCCCATGGTTGATCTGTCCTCCATTTTGAGATGTGTTCCTGCCAGAACACCTAGTCCCATTTCCCTCTCTCTTTTGCTCATCCAAGAGCAGCCAATGTCACCTCTTCACTTGTCCATTCTCATGCAGTATTTCCCTCTCCAAAGTCACAGGTCCATCCTTATTGACCTGTTGGTGTGTCCACCCAAGGAACTAAGCAGAGTGTGTTCTTAGGGTGGCATCAGCTGGTAAAATCCAACAGCACCCTGTCCAGCTGCCCATCCTTACAGAAGTAAAAGCAGTGACATAGGATTAGGACGAGGAGGGAAGCCCTGCAAGACAGTCTGGAGAGAAAACCCAGGAGGACCAAAATTTGGGGAAGATAAAAGGTGATAGATGTCCCGTCTCTTCACCAAACTTTTCCTCTTAGCCTCTTGCTGAACCCAATTACCCTGACTAAAATGAATGTGCTGTAATATGACAGACTTTTCCCTTTGATTAAGGACTTCCAGGCCTCTCGCAGGTGATGCGCTCCATAACTCATTGTAAAGATGGCTGCATTTTATAACCAATGAGTTGCAGGGGGTTTAGGGTGTGCTTTTTTTTTTGTTTCCCCTTTCTCCCCCCCTCTCCTCCCCGTTTCCTTGCTCTCCAGTTCAGATCGAACTGGGTTTAACTAGGCCTGAATAATTTAATAGAGTCATTATGCTCCTGTGTTTTTCCCTTACTGTCAACTGTAAAATCCATACAGTAGCTTCGGGAAATGGGGCTAATTTGAATTGATAATAGGAGACTCTGGAAAAAGTCATCTATTGCCGTGCAATGGTGGAGCAGATGCATGCTAAATCTTGTATAATGAAAGAATATGCTGGTGTCAATTATGTAAGAAAACGACTTTACAGTGGTTTGAGGCAATGGGTTAGCATTCTGCTTGATATTATCACATAAAGAAACACCCATCAAAACTTCTCATAAATATGGAACGGCAAGTAAGATTACATTATAAATTTGAATGTTATGAATGTGCATGAGAGAGACAGATCGAAGCAGGGTACCCACCTCTCATAACTGGAAGTAAAAAAGGGCCATATTTCAACATTTACACAGCACCCTCACCAGGAGAAGGGACTGGGAGAGGGGCCGGGGCTGTGGCCCTCCCCTGCTTGCCCCAGATCCACCATCACGGGGGAAAGCACCACCACCAGGCACCGGTCTCTTAGTTATGAGCCCACATGAAACAGCATTTTGTCATCAGGCAAGGTGGCCCAGAAGGTGATGCCGCTGCTGCAGGTGTAGGGGTGGCCTCCTCATCAAGAGATGTTTGCAGAAGGATGTAAACTTCATGGTCAGGCACTGAGCTCAGGGGGAAGCACCCCTCTGCCTTCAGGGTTTGCTGCTGCCTGGGAACTTGTTGTTGTTGGGAGAGATTTGTTATGGATGCCCAATTACGGCTCCAGTTGCCATCAGCCAAAACCAGTACGAGCAGCTGGTTAGGAGAGGACAGCACGTTGCTGAGCATGTGTTTGAGTGCAGAAGGCAGCAGCAGCTCCTGTTAAGCAGGTAGTGCTGGGGAAGGGTCTGTTCCCCCAAGGGAAGAGCAGTATCAGCTCAGGGCACGGTGGGGTGGAGTGAGACAGAGAGGATTAGCGCATATCAGAGGGGATTTGCTTCAGAGCAGATTCCCAGCACGTGCTAGAGGGAGGAGGTGCTTGGGGCGAGGGAATTCCAGGGCACGGAGTCAATGAACCACGTAACTAAATTCAGTTCCTCATAAAACACGAGCTGCACTGGGTGTAGAGGAGAAAAGGGATGCCTGGCCCAAGCTGATAGTGGGGACCAGGGAGCAACACAGCCAGTCACCCAGCTCACACCCAGCCTGGGGCAAAGCAGGTCACCCCATGCAAACCTGCTGAGCTTGAGCTGCCCACTCCAAACCCCCATGAGATCCAAACACCACCCAAGCTGCTCGCACCGCGGGGCCTCCAGCAGAGCTGTCGCTTAGCCCGGCTCCAGGGCTGGAGAGAAACTGGACCAGATCCAGGCTCCTTGTGCCCAGCTGATGGCTGAAACCTGTCAGTACGCTCTCCCCAGGCTCCAGCTGGCTGACTGCAGCCCGAACCCATCAGGCTCTGTCAGCGTGGTTGCACTCCGGCTCCCAACACAAGTGGGAGGCATGTGTGATACATCAATTCGCAGCCTTTCTCTCATGCTCTCCCAGATGTTGCTGCCCCCTCCGCAGCCGGGACAGCTGAACACATCACACATCCAGCCTGGAGCCACCCCGATAATGCGCCACAAGCTTCTTTTAGCCACCTCTGCATCGGCGCGGAGGGAAACCAGCAGAGCGTAGATGCTGGGGTTTCAGGAGCAAATATACAGCCATCCAGGTTGGCGGGGACAGCTCTGGGGCTGTGGCCAGTCAAACGGTGAGGGGTACAGCCTGTACCTCTGGAGCACCTCTGCCGTGAGGACAGGCTGAGAGAGTTGGGGGTGTTCAACCTGGAGAAGAGAAGGCTCCAGGGAGACCTTCTAACGGCCTGCCAGTACCTGAAGAGGCTACAGGAGAGATGGGGAGGGACTCTTGATCAGGGAGTGGAGCCACAGGACAAGGGGTAACAGCTTTAAATTGAAAGAGGGGAGATTTAGATGAGATACCAGGGAGAAATTCTTTGGTGTGAGGGTGGTGAGAGCCTGGCCCAGGTTGCCCTGAGAAGCTGTGGCTGCCCCATCCCTGGAGGGGTTGAAGACCAGGCTGGATGGGGCTTGGAGCAACCTGGTGTGGTTGGAGGTGTCCCTGCCCAGGGCAATGGGATCAGAACTGGATGATCTTGAAGGTCCCTTCCAACTCTATGATTCTGTGTCTGCCATCTGACCCTGGCCTGCAGCATTTGGGTTGTCCTTTGCTCTCCTTTGCTGGCTGCCATGCCCTTCAGCTGGGCATTGCTACTTGTGGAGCAGAAAGGGCAGAAGGGAACATGGCCTCCACCATCGCCACCACAGTCATCAAGTCTGCAAATTCACCTTCAGCAGCAGGTTATGCTGTTAGTGCCTTCTGCTGGCTGCTCCAGGGCTGGGTTGGAACTGGTGTGGAAAGCTAAACATTCAGCTGCCCTTTGGGGCTTGGGAGCTGAAGCACGTCCCAGCAGGGAAGCTGGTCTGCCTGGTTGAGAAAGCGGGGCTCCCAGTGCCAGCACCTCCACTGAGAGAGAGACACGAGGCCAGGAATGGTGCCTCTCACCAGCAATGCCTGACTTGCCTAGAAAACGTTATGGGGCTGGGGAGTATTGCTTTGAAGACATCCAGCACTGCAGACCCTTCTTGGACAGAGCAGGATCCGTCTCACACAAGTGTTGACTTTGGCCCATTCTGGCCCTGAGGGATGCCTATTCCAGCCTCTCTTTGCTCTGATGGTTACAAATCTGCCGCTAATTTCCAGCCTACATTTCTTTCCTTCTGCTTTAGCCCTGCTTGCTCCAGTGCCAGTGTCCTCTTTTAGCTTCAGCGGCTCCTTCCTGCTGTTAGCCCTGTTGACGTATTTATGGGCAGCAATCAGATCCCCTCTCAGCGGGTGTCATGCTGGGCTAAACAAGCCGAGCTCATTCCTCTCTCCAGAAGTGATGAGGACATCCTGCATTGAGGCAGTGCAGCTGTTTTGCTTCTGCAGCCAGGTGGGAGCACATCTGGGCCTGATTCATACCACTCCGTTCCCCACACCTTGACGGCTGCCTTGGCCTTGCTAAGAGTGGGAGTAGATGCTGTGCCTCACCTGTACCCTCCAGGTGAGGGATGTATGTTCAGGAGTCACCCTAAGCAAGGCAGGCACTTCCAGGGTTTTTTCCAGGGAGAGGTTAAAACCTCGCTTGCTCCTGGAGAAGTTCAGCAGGGAAATAGGGAACGTGGACAATCCAGTGTCTGTCCACTTGAAACGTGTGAGGAGAATCCCTTCTCTAGCTTTATGGAGGGACTTCTTGTGGTGCTTCCCTTGCCCACCTTACCTGCTCCTCACCTTGTCTTTTTGAAGAGACCCAGACAACATCCTGACCAGGGAGAAGGGCAGAGTGGTGGGGCTTCCATCTCCCCCATGGCAGCAGGTGAGGAAAGCACCACCTGAAGATGAGGCTGGAGGAGGATGCATTCCCAAACCCACCTGCAGGAAGACTGGAGCTGCTGGTCCACGCCACCTGATGGAGTGCAACCAGGTTGGTAGGTGAGGAGGAGCGTTCCCTCCCTGGTTGCTTCACCCTGATGTTCTGACAAAGACGTTGGCTTTCAACTGTAGCTAACTTAAGAGAGTGACAGCTTATCTGTCAAGCTAACATACAGCCCTCTGTGCTGGCTCTTGCCAGCAGCACAATACCAGATAATTTAATATTCTAATAGGATTCGAGCAGCCCTTTAAACTAACAGGGTAACAACTCTATTAACCGGTACGCGGGGAGGGAAAACGAGGCCCTGGAAAAACAGAGGATGCATCAACCTTAGACTTTGATGGAGGGGTTCACATCGCCCCGACACTCGCTTTGTTCCCCAGTGCCTGCAATTAATTGCCTGGAGAGAGGAAGTGTGTTCGTAGGATTAGCCACAGGCTGCGCGTGAAGGCGGCGGTGAGGAAGGTGATACAGAGATCCAACCACCACCAAGCTCTAGCCTCTAGTATGGATCGATCCTCTGTGGTCTGCAAAAGGGCCCCAACTCTGGCTGGTTGGACCCACAGTTAGAGGAGTAACCTGCCCCAAAGCCTGCTGGCTGCACTACTGACCTGGGCTCTTCTCTTCAGCAGAGTAATCTCGGGTTCAGCTGCGGTGGGGTCAGGGTCTGGCCAACCGAAGCCAAGCTTGGTATGGGTAATAAGGACACTGTAAATGAAGGTGAAGTCCAGCGTTGCAGAGTCAACTGGTAAATCACATCTGGATCCCAAAGCAGATGCTTAATCTGGCTCCAAAGTAATCCACTGGCCGATGGGAGTTCTCCCAATCTAGCATAGAATCATAGAATCATTTAGGTTGGAAGAGACCCTTGGGATCATCAAGTCCAACCATCAGCCCCACTCTACAAGTTCTCCCCTACACCAGATCCCTCAACACCACATCCAATCTACTATGAAACACAGTCAGGGAGGGTGACTCCACCCCCTCCCTGGGCAGCTGATTCCACTGACTGACCACTCTCTCCGTGAAAAACTTTTTCCTAATGTCCAGCCTAAATCTACCCTGCTGCAGCTTGCAGCCATTCCCTCTTGTTCTGGATTCCTAAGTCTGCACCCATGATATGGTAAGACCTCAGCCCCTGCCAGTCCTCTTGCCACACTCACCAGACCCCCCCGGTCACAGCACTATTCCCTCTGGGTGTTCTTGGGCCTGGGTATTGGCTCTCTTGGCAGAGATGTTGGGCTGGTCAAAGTCCTCTCTCCTGTTCATAATATCCATTTTTGGATTTTTCAGTGATAGTCCATCAGTTTTAGAAGCTCCACAATCATCCCATGGGGACATTCATCTCCTTTCCTTTTTCACATAGACAATTCCATATGGACGCATACCTTGACCACCATTTCTTTTCTCTCACTGGCTTTGGTTCAGTGTTTGCATCTCATTTCCCATTTGGATTCCTGATTTCCTCTCCTCCCTGCCCAGCTCCTCAGCAGAAAGCACGGTGTTTGTTACCTATTTTGAGCCCTATCAACAACATTGCCACGCTGCCTCACCTGCAGGACCTCATCTCCACCCACATCTACCTGGCTTGTGGTGCCCCCAGGTCTCTGAGATCTATCCAGCTTCTCCCACCTTCGCTGGCAACGCAGCCACTCGTTGCTTTTGCTCATGAGAGACGGGTGTGCCAGGGTGTCTGGGATGAGACCTGTGCATACGGAACACACCACCAGCTTCCAGCTTCCCCAGTTGATGTAGCTCAGAAGGGCTCAAAAAAATCAGCCCTAGAGCAGGATGGCTAAATTTCGACCGAGATGGGAATGGACAATTCTTCCAACGTTGACAACATTTGCCTTTTACCAGGATTTCAGCTTGGAAAACAATCCAGAGAAAAAACCTGGTCGGTGTTTAATGACTTCGCTTCTGTCTTTTCAAAAATTGCTGTGCTCGCTGCTTAGACGTGACTTTTTCGGTTTAACATTTTAAAAGTATGATGCCTTTAAACCTTGACATTAAAATGAAATTAATTAATCTGATCTGAAATGAGTGTTCCTGGAGGACTTCCTTCTGCAGGCAGTTTTGAAAAGAGGGAACGAGATGGACATTTCTAATTAAGATGCTGCACATCTGGAACTCTCAGCCTTCCTTCTCCTCTCTGGATTTTGCAAACTTCTGCACTTGGCAGAGCTCTGCCCAGCTCTTTCTTGTGCTGCTGCTATCTATCCACCTGAAAGGGGCAGTCCCAGTCCAGATCCCAGAGCTTCAGTTTCAATGTAGCCAAATGCTTTTCATTTGTAAGTGTGGATTTTCTCCTAGAAACCTGTTTCTCGCTGTATCTTTGTGCAGCTTGGTCACGGTTTCAGCCAAATTTACCAAAACCAGATGGACAGATGGCCCTTCCTCCCCCAAAAACAGAAAGCAGAGGAAGAGGATAAAGAGATTTATGAGTTTAGAATGAACTAAACTACTTTAATGAAGTATTGATACTAAAATGAAAACAAAAACAAAAGGAACAAAATAATGAAATAGATACAATATGCAAAACCGTATGGAGCTCCCAGGATGAGGGTCACGTCACCAGCAGCAGTGGGAAAAGTCCCAGCCTGGACTGGGTGACCAACAGGAGCTGGATTCCAGCTCTGGAGTCAGGAATGCTGGGATGGGGATCAGAGGCAGACGGACAGACAGGGTCCTCCTCGGACGTCGGCCATGGAAGGAAAAGAGAGAGTTGACCCTTTGATCCCTCAGCTTTTACACTGAGCACGATGTGGGTGGGATGGAATCCCCTGTGGGTCAGTTTGGGGTTCCCTGTCCTGTCCCCTCCTCCCCACTGGGGTGACCCCTGGAGGCTTTTCCACTTCCCACCCTCCAAGGGGGCAAATCCCGCCATTCCCTGCCCTTGGCTGTTCCAGCAATGAGTATGAGCCAGGGCCTCTCTGCACCATCCCTTGGGGTGACCAGGGCTGAGCACCCGGAGAGGGAGCAGTTTGTGAACAATCTGCTGTGAATTTCAGAGTTTAGTGAGTTAGAAGAGGCACAGCCAAAAAAGTTAAATTGTACAGCAGAAAATTGGTTTGTTTTGACTCAAACCAGGAGAAGCTCTCATTGCACTTTAGCCTGCCACCTCCTGGGTTCCTCTAAACACCCCCTTGCTCTGCCACAGACCCCTGCTATAACCCTCCAATTCCTTGAGTGTAAAGTAGAAGCACCCTTGCCTATGCAGAATAGTGTTTTACTAATTTCACCCCTTGATTCGCTGAAGTTAAGCTGTTCAGCAGGCTGGGTTAGGCACACACCTTCTATCTTATACAAACATCTCACATTCTGAACGTACAAACATTTTGAAACCATTTGTGTGCTCTGCCATGGAACAGTGGTTGTTTTCTGCTTAAAACGAGCTTTTTCTCTGTTCAGTGAAAGGCTGTAAAGTGAAACCCGGTGGTTCAAAGCGGCAGGGACAAAACTATTCACCCAGGTTTCTGACCATGCACTTCTGGGGGTGGGAAGGGGCTGCTGGGACTTTTGGTGGTTTTTTACCCTGACTTGGGATTCTCAAAAAAATGATAAAAAACCCCTAAAAATAAGGAAGATTTCCCAGTCTTCATCCCAACCACAGTTCAAGGCCTCAGACTATCAAACTCATTTTTATCCCAACTTTGTCCCTGGATAGCCCAAACCTAAAACCCTGGAGGGAGAACACCCAGCCATCTGGTTTCTTTGCAGTTTTTTGGCCTCTTTTGCCTTGGCTTTTAAGCAAAGAATGGGGAAAGAACCTCCCAGCCAGGTGGAAAGCTCTCCCAGAGGTTTGACAGCAGGTCCTGGGGTGCATGTGGGATGGACCCCGTGCTGCCTGCGGCCCCTGGGAGCCTTTCCCACACGCTGCTTGGATGTAAGGGAGGGTTATTTATAGCCACCGATGCCAGGAATTCGGCAGGGACGCTGCCGGGGAGGATAACGAGTTACTCTTTAGGAGGAATGTTCCAGCCTGACTGGGAGAGCAGAGAACAATAAAAGATGATTGATTTCCTCCGCAGCCACCCCGGAGCATGATGCTGTAGCCACGCCAAGCGTCCCAGTGCACAGCAGGGCTCCCTTTCTCCAGCCACCACGAGCCATGTCCGGTCACAGGGTAAGACCAAGGGACAGCTGGGGACCTCAGCCTGCTATCCACCTTCCATGCCAGGGCCAGGCACCCTGAATCACCTTCGCCTGGGATGGGTGAGAAGAAGAGGAAGGGGAGGTAGGGCTTCCGTGACCATCCCTCTGGGCACTTTGTATTTACATTCTCTGGAGCAAATTACCCAACCTTAGAATTTTACAGGGAAAATCCCTTTGATTCTTCAACGATACGGATGAGGCTGCAGATGGAGAGAGAAATGGCTTAAATTTATTAGCGTGCATAAAAAATTGCTGATGCTAATTTTCAGCTGTACACTAAGCAAGCAGTCGGTGGGATTAAGCTGGATCCCTTATTTAAACAAACTCGCAAAATGTAATTTACATCTGGTTGTTGTTTCTGGCTCTTCCCAGACCTTCCCAAAGCTCCCTCTAATGTTGCCGGGTCTGTATTGCACCCGCTCCCTCCTGCTCCTCCATCACCTCTGGCGGGACAGCCATGCGACCGCTGGGGGACCTTCATGGAGATATAGACACATATATATATATTTAGACAGGAGCAGCAGTCTCTGAGTTTTATGCTCCAGACGAACTGGCCTGGATTTTTTCCACTGGAGATGTCAGATTTTCCACCAGAGATGCCACCTAAAGATGCTTTTTTTTTTCCCCACTGCCAATGCCAGTCCTCAGTCTTCTCACCCTTATAGTTTAAGACTTCACCAGTGGGTTCTCACAATGAAGGGAAACTCCTGTCACAGGGCAGCACCAAGCTGACAAGCCTCAAGGATCAGTACACAGCCTCGTCTCCTGCCCTGGAGTCGGTCTGGATATCGCTCGTTCACAGCACCAAGTGTCTCCCCTGCTTCCCGACCCCTAGCCCTGCTGCAGCCATGCCTGGTGCACAGCACCCTGGATCAGGAGGGAGATGAAGGGGGGATATCACAGTAAACAAAGCTCATGGTGACCACGGGAGGGGGTCTCCATGCCAGCAGCTGCCTTATGCCTTCTTCCTGACTCCATCACCTGGCCCTGATATCATCTGCATCTCGACGTGTGTCATCTTTTGCCCTGGGAAGAGGGAAGCTCAGTAGCTGCCCCTAAGCTGGCAGAGAAGACTGGGCAATCAAATGTGTTCCTCCTGCCTGTAAAGCTCTGCAGGTCTAGTGAAGAGTCACTCCTTAGATGCAGAGGGACTGACCACAGTGGGGTCCATAGGTGCTATGGAGATGAGAACTAATTAGATGGAAAAAGTCTGGCCAGCTTCAGCCCCGTGAACTAATGTCATCAGTTTATTCCCTGCCCTCTGGTGCCTCCCTATGAGAGGAATATGTGTTACGGAAAGCCTGGGCATCGCTGCAGGGTGGGGAGGCTGCAGAGGAATAACAGAGCTGGCAGAGCATGTGGAAATAAAAAGACACCACAGGAGCTGCTAATCCTGCTCCCTGTGGCTGTCAGGGCCCTCCCAGCAAGACCTGTGTGCTGCCATCCTATGTCTGCCAGCAGCAATGGGGCAGTACAAGCCAGAGTCCAGTGCAGAGCGCAGGAGTCATCCAGAAATACCTGGTGAGGGGGCTGGATGGGAGCAGGAAGGATAGGGGATGCTGGAGCCACTCGTCCTTGCAGAAAAAGCTCTCCAAGGATAGGGGATGCTGGAGACACTTGTGCTTGCAGAAAAAGCTCTCCATGTGGCACATCTCTTCCTCTGGTGTTCCCAGATGGCAGTAAGCACCCCACCACGTTTCTGTGTGCCACTGGGGGGGGAATAATGACCATAGTAGAACTGCCCCAAGGTAAGGAAAAGGTGATCAAACGTTGGTGGTGCTGACTCCTTCAGGATAGGGTTGTGTTCAGAGATTTCCCTCCCTAATGGCCAGGCCAGGGCTACCCTCAAGCCCCTGTGCTGGGCGTGCGATGGTTAATCTGCTGGTGGGAGCTGAGCTGGTTGGGATAAGTCTGGCTCCTGTGTCCCCGCAGCATCAAGGCAGATACAGAGGGATGAAAGCAGGAGCAGTTTTGTGCTGCAGATCATTCCTCTTCTTCTGAGCAATGCTGAAGCCTTGCCACAGGGCAGGAAGGGGACAGATGTGCAGAGGGACTTCAGTTCTCTCCCATCAGATAGACACATCTGTGCTTGAAAAGCATCTACTTGCCCCCATACATCCTCTACACCCCCAGTTCCTTCAGACACCCCACTGGGATCACCACTGCTTGGGACACAGAGAAGAGGCTGGAAGGACAAATCCTGCCCCCCTTCAGGGAAAAGTATGTGGAAGGAAGCCTGAAAGGTGGGTGGCGGGTATAGGAGCTGCTATTCCTCCAGCTTCAGCGAGGACAGGCTTCTTCTAGAATTGGGGAGTGACTGGACAGGAGACCAAGGGCAGAGATGGAAAGCCCCTTCAGCATCTCCCCTCCCACCACGCCACCGAGAGCCCATCAACCCCGTGTCACCTTACAAGCCACTTAATCCCTTCCGTCATGCTTCTCAAAGAAGAGGGTGTGCGGGCCAAGGTTGAGCTGCCACCAGNGACAAATCCTGCCCCCCTTCAGGGAAAAGTATGTGGAAGGAAGCCTGAAAGGTGGGTGGCGGGTATAGGAGCTGCTATTCCTCCAGCTTCAGCGAGGACAGGCTTCTTCTAGAATTGGGGAGTGACTGGACAGGAGACCAAGGGCAGAGATGGAAAGCCCCTTCAGCATCTCCCCTCCCACCACGCCACCGAGAGCCCATCAACCCCGTGTCACCTTACAAGCCACTTAATCCCTTCCGTCATGCTTCTCAAAGAAGAGGGTGTGCGGGCCAAGGTTGAGCCGCCACCAGCTGCCCCCAAGTCATATGTCGAGCGTCTGCAGGAGCATGTGCAGGGGGACATGACTGACACCTCTCCAGTCCCCCGCACCTGGGAATTGCCCAGCCCTCCAACCCCAGACCCAGCTGGCCCTTTGATCTCTGCAGGGGCTGAAGCCGGCCCCCCTCCACTCCAGATCTGGAGAGGATCATTCTGATTTTGTCTGGACATCTCACATCCTGGCAGGTGTCAGTCTTGCCTTCCAAGATGCCTTGGAGGGGGAGGTGGGAAAAGGGAGTATTGTAAAAATAAATAAAGTGTTGGAAACCCATGTCTGTGCTCACCCTTCCTCCAGCCCATGTGTTGTGGCTTTGTTCAATCTAAGAAATGCCCCTCTCCTCTCCTCTCCTCTCCTCTCCTCTCCTTTCTCCTCCATGTCACCAGCCTCTGTAAGAGCAGCAACATACTTTCTTCTGCAGGAAAAATCACCCTCAATGGTTTTTAGCACCCTGTAAGTGGAGATGTGGATAGATGGATGAAGTGGAGACAGCCTGTGTCCTGGCTTAGCCCTGAACGAAGTTGTCCATAGTCTCTACTGAGGAAGGAACCAGAGACCACCAGCCACATGTAGGGCTGGAGGGCAGAGCAAATAACTCATGCTCTTCCTGGCTGCCCTGCTCTGGGTCCTACCAGCTGCTGCTCACAGAATCATAGAATTACAGAATCCCAGAATGCTATGGGTTTGGAAGGGACCTCTAGAGATCATCCAGTCCAACCCCCTGCCAAAGCAGGGCCACCCACAGCAGGTCCCACAGGAACGTGTCCAGGTGGGTTTTGAATGTCTCCAGAGAAGGAGACTCCACCACCTCTCTGGGCAGCCTCTGCCAGGGCTCTGACACCCTCACAGCAAAGAAGATGAAACTTCATCTGTTCAAGTTTGTGCCCATTCCCTCTTGTCCTGTCACTGGGCAGCACTGGGAAAAGCCTGGCCCCATCCTCCCAACACCCACCCTTGAAGTATGAAGTGTTGGTCAGATCCCCCTCAGTCTTCTCTTCTCCAGACTAAGAAGACCCAAGTCCCTCAGCTCATACCAGCTGAGCTGTATGGCGAGTCAGTCCGCACTGTTCCCTGGAAGGAGCTGCTGTAGAAATAAACCATTCACAAACCAGGTCCCCTATAAATCCTTGAGTGTCCCCCACCTGCAGCAGGTGTCTTCCAATCCATGCCACAAGGACTGTAACACCACGAGGGGTCTCCTTCTTTTGAGTATTCCAGCCCCAGATTGACTAGCAGTGAGAAAGGATGAGAGCTCCCTCACAAAGTTGGGTTCCTTCTGCCTCTTCAGGCTTAGATAACAGACACAAAAGAAGTGGCTGCCGACAGTTTCAGCCTGATTCAGATGGGCCAAGACACCACCTTGCTTTGGACCTCACCCTTGCAGGATGCCTGCGTTTTGCTCCAAATGGTAAGTCCATCTCAAACCTGGCTGAGACAGGATGTGTGAAATCTTACTGTAAATTGCCTTAAGTCCAGGGGCAGCCACATGAACCGAGCTGTGACCACACAAGGCTGCAAAGCAGGTCACCCTCCCTCTGCCCCAGTGTCTCATGAGAGCCCAGCGTGCTCTTTTAGCTGAGCAATGTTTTTAAGATCAGTTCATTATGCGGGAGAACGACTCCCTAAACGGGACCAAGTTTGGTCAGATGGCTGAGTCAGCTTAAGTGCCTTCCCAACAGCTAATGCTGAGCCCGTTTTTGAGCAGGCCTGTTGTTCACCAAAGCAAAGAAGGAATGCTGGCACGCTCCACAGAGGTGTGGTATGAGCTAGAAGGCCCGATCAGGTTAGATCTAAGATCCACACAGCCCTGCACCGTGTCTGAGAGGATGCCTAATGCCTAAGAAGAGGGTTGATGTGCTGTGAGGTTTCTCCAGAACAATTTCCCAGTCTTTGTCCATCTTCAGCGGGGGACTTCCTCATCCAAACATAGTGGCTTTGTGTTTAACAGCAGCTCTTGTGGATTTTTTTCTCGTGCATTTATGGGAGTTCTTTTCTGAACCTCTTTCAACAGTTAGCATCCACACATCCCAAGGCAAGGAGGCTCTCAGCTTAGCTATGCACAGCATAAAGAATTTATCTTTCCATTTGTTCTCCTGCTGCTCTCGCTTGGCTGCCCTGGTTCTTTTATTGAAAGAAACAGTGAACAGTCATTCCTTATTTACCCGTCCAAGAACATTCAGCTCCATCACCTAACCTGCCTCTGGTCTTTCACCCGCTCATGCCTGGTAGTGTCAATCCTCTCACCACCCTTGTAGCCCTTCTCTGTTTCTCCTGAAGTCCTCCTAGATGCCCTTTGAGGGGGGAAAACCAGCACTGTGCTCTGGAGCAGACTATTCCACTTTGCTCACAGCAGGTGGGACAACCAGAGGGCTCTGTGCAGTTCTTGGCATCACACTGTAACAGAGATAAAAGCTTTGGAAAAATCTGACCTTGGAAGGAAAACTGAAGGAACTGGATTTATTTTCCTCCTCTCCCTCCCCCCTTACCCCCCCCAAAAAAAAAGAAAAGGCCAGAAGGCAGCAAATAAAAAGTATTTCTGTATGTATTGTTTTTATACAAGGACACAGATGGATTGCTCTCCATATTCAGCGTGGGGACAAAACAAGGAGAGCGAGGCTCCATTTGCAACAGAGATGATTTAGGTCAGATGTTAGGAAACTCCTTCAACTCTGAGCCCACACAAACCCTGGAACAAGCTGTCAGGAAGGGATGGAGCCTCTTTCACTGGCAGTATTTACAAGCAGGTTGGACACCCATCTGTTGGGAGGGTTTGGGGAGAGCTGTCTTGCAAGACTATCTATCGAGGTCCCTCCAGACTCACATTTCTCCCTCCATGTTCCCTCTGTTGAACCATTCGGCTAGGACAGACCGTGCCATCCGGAGGCTGGAGAGACTCTGCCAAAGGCCCTGAGGGGATGAACAGCACTAAGAGGAAATCTGTGCAAATCTATTATCTGTACTCTCTGCCGAAGGCGGGGAGGGTCTCAGTATCAGGGTCTCAGTTCCCAGTGGGAACTGCCTTCTCACCTCCCTCTGCTCCCCCAAAATGTCACTGCTCTAATTACAGAGAAAATCACGAAGGAAATTTGCCAGGGCCAATGGGGATTTTACTCCTTTGCAGCCCCACTGGCTTTTCTTTCTCAGCTTTCAGGACTTTTGGGGAACCCATGGACCACAGGCTCAAAGCCATTGGTGGCAATCACATGCCATGGGCTCATGTCTTTACCAGGATCAGAGCATCTGGGGTCAAGCTGAGGGACTCCATCCTTCTCAGCTGCATCTAGGTAGAGGTACCTGCTCCCACCTCCGAATCAGGCCACATGAAGATGCTTTACTGCCTCTGAGAGCAGTGCTGCTATTCAAGCAGCCATTCCTCAGCCACCCAGGGAAGATGAGATGGACAAGCAATGAACCTCCAGCTGCCCAATGGATCTCACTGAGGACATTACTTGAAATCTGAGGCACATATTTTTAAGAGTTTACACCAAAGGAGCCCACTAATGGTTGCTTCTATCTCTGTGACAGCAGGGTGAGTTCCCTATCCACATGCCCTTTCCACAGGGTCAGTGAAGAGGTGGATTGGCTAGGCCAGATGTGCACAGGCCACCCAAGAGGGTGGTGTCCCAGGCAATCACTTCCACTCTGTGTCCCTGAGTACTGTCAGATTCTGGATGAAAGCACCACTGAACTGCTTTGCCAACACTGAATTCATTATAGGAACCTTCATAACCGACTGGGTTTAATTAATGTGTCCTCCATGGGCTGTCAGGGAATGTGTTAACTGCAGAGGACTGTTCAAGTTGCAGTACCGATCCAGAGACGATACTTGGTTCCACTGGTGTCTGCTGATGCCCAGGTACCTCTCCAGACTTGTCTGCATGGCCAATGCTGCACAGTCACTGTTGTGTGCTCTCCCTTCCTTCTCCTCACCCATGCAAGGCATGGTCACAAAGCAACCCATCTTTGTGCACTTGTAAATGCATTTTACAGAGTTGTAAATGCTCTTATTGATTCCTCAGCCTTATTATCCTCACTGCTCAGCCAAGAATTAACTTCCATTTGAAGATAAATTATTAATCAGCCTTCTCCAGGTCTATTTCATAATCATTTCCACCATCCTGGCTGTCACATAAGAGGGATTTGCATATTTATTCTGCCACTTTTCCCCAGAACAGTACGTGGGAGCCCGTGTTTACCTGAAGTCTCTTAAATCACTTTCCCTGCTTGACAAAAAGCATTGCTTTTAGACAGAGCTGGCCCCGCACAGTGCAGTCCGCGGCCTTCTGATTCATTTACTTTGTGGCATATTTTTGCAGGCAAAAGCTTTTTCCTTTTTCACTTCTCTGCTTTTTTCACTGCTCATTTACGATACCCTGTAGGGTAAAACTGTGTGGTTTGTTCAACAACCCATAACAAAAATACACAAGCTTCCAGCCTGGTACCGACTGTCTTTGGTCCCCAGCCCAGCTTGCACGGGAGAGCGTGTTGAGCTACACTTTTGGCTTTCGGCACTGGTTGGGTATGGGTTTTTTTTTCCCCCCAAAGGGTCAGAGGCAAGTTGCCCGCATGCCCTGTGCAAGGCATGGCTGTGGCACGTCTCGCTGGGAAGTGTTTTGGGAACAGCGGGGATGGGAGCATGGTGAAGCTGGTGGCACCTTGTCACGGATGGGACAACATTTACAAGTCACACCAAGTCAGATGGTGGGGACAGAAGCTGGAACATAGGAGATTCCAGTTAAATATGAGGAAAAACTTCCTCATAGTGAGAGTGACTGAACACTGGAAGGGACTGCCCAGGGAGGTTGTGGAGTCTCCTTCTATGGAGACATTCCAAACCCGCCTGGACGCGCTCCTGTGTGACCTGCTCTGGGTGTTCCTGAGCTGGCAGGGGGATTGGACTGGACGAGCTTTCAAGGTCCCTTCCAATCCCTGATATTCCGTGATTCTGTGATTCTGTGACTGAGCAATGCCAGAAACTGAGGTACAGGCATAATCAACGCCTTACGCAAGACTGAGGAGCAGGGCAGTGTCAGCGCGGAGGAAGCTCTCAGCAATGGCAGCCTTTAAACAACACACAGGAGGCCACAGCGGACACGATCACCCCGGTGTCATCTTCCTCCTTGTGCTGTCCTCCTTGTGGCTCCCAACAGGGTTTCTGTGTGGCGGCCAAGTGCGCAGGCTGATTCCTTCCAGCAGATGGTAGCAGGAGTATAGGAGGGGACAGGCATCCACACCAGGACCCCCAGCTGGACACCGCGATGCTGCTCCTCACAGCAAGGCTGAGGTGCCATGGAGAATGGAGCAAGCGGAGCCCAGAGCCAAGGCACCCTGGGGTGCTACAGCCCTTCCTTGCCACCCAGGCTGCAGACAGCACAAGTTTAAATTGGGACTCTCCACTCTCACAGTGAATTCAGGTATGAAATGGCAAGGAAATTGCTCGTAGATCCAGCAGCCAGTTGGAGTGGATCAGCCAAGATGGCCGCCATGGCACAGGCCAAGATGGCTGCCATGGCACAGGCCAAGACAGCAGCTGCGGCACAGGACAAAGAAACTGCCATGACACTAGGCAAGAACTGATTTTACAGCCCTGTTGTCCCCAGGTTGCATTTGGAGTGTGGTTCTTCCAACTAAGACCTCACACCTGTGTTCCCTCAGGAGGTGATATGGTAACAGGCCTCGTCCCTCCCCACTCCTCAGATGTACTCCCGTTCCTCTCCCCCTTTCCTTCCTTCATTCTTCCTCCTCCCCCATATATGTCCCCAGCTCTCCTGATTTATCACTGGCCGTGATGACTTTCTGCATGTCTTCAGGTCCCAAATTCTTAACACCAGGACACTGCAAGGAAAATTCTGTATTGTTGGGTTTTTTTTTCGTCAGAGAAAGCTTGAAAATGTGATGTGAGTGCAACGGGAAGAGCAGGAACCAATCAATAGAAATCGAAAGGAGCCATTAAACAAGCGGCTGAACAGAAGGACCTGGATGGATGAGGTGTGCTTGGTGCGTGGATCTGTTTCTCAAGCAGGGACAAAAAAGATCCTTTAAGCAATTTGAGATGAGAGCAAAGTGGGGAGACCCACTGGGAGGGTGGACAGAAGGATGCGAGGGAGCTACCAATGCTAGTAACATGGTTGGCAGCCGAGCAAAGAGTAAAGACTGATGATATCCAGCTGTGTGAGTTAACGAGCGAGGTTGGATTGGATGGGATTGCCCAGCGAGCTTCTTAGCACCCGGGTTAGTATGCCACACCATCCACAATTCCACTGTGTCACGGTGGGACAAGCAGGAGTGAGGTGCAGCAGGGAGGGTAGATCCACAGCAAGAACATCAACTGCATCTACTTTGCTAAGGGAATCTATTATTTTGTAGCATAGTAAGTGGGCTACTTTGCCCTTGTGGCAAGCACACGGAGAGGATTCCTTCAGGAAGCTTTCCTGGAACAGCCAGGTATATGGTCTTGTATATACAGTACATATAGAGAGGCACAGCCATCTGCCAGAGGCTTTGGTAGCAGGTCTGTCCCACTGGCTAGCAATACATTGCATTCCTCCAAGCCCGATGTCTTTGTCCCTAGCTCTGCTGTCTGTGATTTATGCTTGGTGCTCACAGGGCTGCAGCTTTAGCATTTATTTTGGGGTTTCCTGTGGAAGCAAGTTTTAGTCCCCCTGTTTGTGTGGGGACTAAAGTCTATGCCTGCCTGTCTACTCAATGACTTTTGAAACTGTTGGACAGTTTCAAGTATTTTCGACAGAAGGGAGGAGGCCTCAAATGTGAAGTTCTGACAAACTTCAGTAGGTGCTTGAGAAGAAGAGAGACCCAAAGTAACACCTTTGTCTGAGAGAAAGAGCTTGAGCCATGAAAGAAGCACATTATCCCCTTGCTGCCTTTCTTTGCACTGCTCAGTGTAGCTGGTCCTCCATGTTTTGACGGCTCTACTGCAAAGTTAAGCCCCAGCTAATCTGGGAAAGGATGCAATGTAATGAAGACATGGGTGTAGCACATCTAGCAGTTAAGACAAGAGATGCTTGGTCCAACAGCCGGTGGGCCCAGCCTCCCGCAGAGTTTGTGTGCTGGTTTGCAAAGCTGTGTTGCTATATCCCAGTTGTAGCAGGTTCCCACCTCCAGGAGGCCAGGCTCCATTACTGTGCATGCTTTCCCAAGATCCCAGCATGGGACAAGATGATGGAGGTACTCCTCTCATGGAGGTGTGGGGCTTACACGTGGTGGGTGCTGGAGAATGAGGAGGTCAGGGCACAGTGCTGGGAAGCGAGAAGCCCAGTCCTGCTGGGGAAGAAACCATGGGACGAGTGGTGCTGTGGGTGACATTTGACAGGTCTGCAACATATGCTGTGTCCCACCACAGGCCCAGGCTGCCCTCCAAATCAGCTCCCAGCCTGTCTCGGCATGAGGTTAAATCCCTGCTCAGGAGCCGGAAAGCAGAGAAGCAGCAGATGGAACCAATCAATTTGCCATCCGAAAACTGATCAATTTGTGGGGACCCCTCCCCATCTGAAGGCAGGATGGGAACAGGGTCCGGCTACTGCATGCACACAGGAAAGATCAGCGGGCAGCCCATAATAAACCCTCAATGTATTTCCAGCCATAAAATGCTTGACGTGCCTTCAGAGAGGCTGTTGAAATCCCTGATTTGCAGCTGGCATTCATTTTCCATTGCAGGTAGTAAAAAGGCTTGGCCAGAGAGCTCAGATATTTCATCTTTGGGGTCCCTCGCCATCCCCCAGCCATACGGCCAGATCGCCGGGCCCTGCACACCTCCTCCTCTTCCGTCTCGGGGCTCTCCTTTCCCTTCAAAGAGGGTCCGTGCTGGTGCAAGTGATGGGAGGGTGAGATAACGAGCAGGAGTGGCAATTTCAGGAAGTAGTTGGGACATGTAAATCCTCACGGGGGCTTCCTCTGTCAGAGGAGCCATCCGGGGAGCGGGGCATGTGCGAGCTGAAGTCATGCCTGTTAGGGAGGTATTTGTTCTTCTGGCCCCCGCGGCCCAGGCGGGTTGTCGTAACATCCCTCGAGCCGGGATCTGGTTGCAGCAATAAAGTTGGGCGGGTTGGGTTCCTGGCTGGGCAGGAAAGAGTTATTGATCAATGCCACAAATCCTTCCCACCTTCCTCCCGCCCCCGGGGTGGATGTAATGGATACCAGGAGAGGTTGGAAGGGAAAGGAAGGAAAGCAAAGATGGAAAGATGCTCTGGTCAGGAACAGAAGGAGGGACGGCCAAGGCAAGGACATGGGGAGAGGTTAAACATGAACTGAACAAAGCACAGGACCTTTTTAATGTCTCCAGATCAGGTCTGCAGGTGGATGTGACTCCTTCTATGGCTGAGCAAATGCTTCTACAAATACAGGAAAGAGCAAAAGGGTTAGCATTCTTCCATCCATTTGCTCAGAGGACATCCCAAGCCATGATCACTCCCTCATGTGCCCCTGGGTGCTCAGGCTGCAGCAGCTCTGTGCCTCATACAAGCCCCAGTGATCAGTGCTGGGGATGGTTACTGATGGGAGTGCTCAGTGATTTCTGTCTGCTGGACATGTGTCTCCAAGCTCACCAGTGCTGTTTCTGTGAGCAGGTTTAGCTGGGAGCAATTACAGAATCACAGAATGCTGTGGGGTTAGAAGGGACCTCTGGAGATCATCCAGTCCAACCCCCTGCCAAAGCAGGGCCACCCAGAGCAGGTCCCACAGGAACGTGTCCAGGTGGGGTTTGAATGTCTCCAGAGACAGAGACTCTACCACCTCTCTGGGCAGCCTCTGCCAGGGCTCTGACACCTTTAAAGTGAAGAAGTTCCTCCTCAAGTTGAAATGGAACTTCTTCTGTTACAGTTTGTGCCCATTCCCTCTTGTCCTGTCACCGGGCATCACTGGGAAAAGCCTGGCCCCATCCTCCTGACACCCACCCTTGAAGTATTTATAGGTGTTGATCAGATCCCCCTCAGCCTTCTCTTCTCCAGACTAAAAAGACCCAAGTCCCTCAGCCTTTCCTCATCAGAAAGATGCTCCTGGCCCCTCATCATCTTTGTACCCTCTCCAGCAGTTCCCTATCCTTCTGGAACTGGGGAGCCCAGAACTGGTCCCAGTGCTCCTGATGGGGCTTCACTGGGGGCAGAGCAGAGGGGGAGGATGACCTCCTTCCACCTGCTGGTCAAACTCTTCCTGATGCCCCCCAGGATGCCATTGGCCTTCTTGGCCACCAGGGCCCATTGCTGGTTCATGGTCACCCTGTTGCCCACCAGGACTCCTAGGTCTTTTCCCTCAGAGCTGCTCTCCAGCAGGTCAACCCCCAGTCTGTATTTAGAAGCAATTCTTCATGCTCTGAGGCTGGAGAGGCAGGGAGGATCCTGATCCAGGGTGGACATCTCACCACAGTAGGATAATACTGGGGAAAAATAGCTCTGAGGGTGCAACATACTCACATCTTGCAATGTACAGGATCTCCAGGGCTTGTTTCCTCGCCTACAGTGTGGCTGGAATCGTTAGTTGGCTCTTGCTAATTACCCACTAGGGAAACCTTTGGCATGTGGCCTGAGACTCAGCACTTCATCCAGCTAGTCAAGCTTCAGCATTTTTGATCCTGATCAGATATTATTACTATAATAAGATTGATATTAGTAATACTCCTAACAACTGTGGTAACGCTAATAAAATAATATTGTGCTCTTCCATCCAAGGAGCTTGAAGCTTTTAAAGGAGATTAAGTCTCATGGCATCCATCCCGCTTCAGGAAAGCTTATTTAGACAGCAGCAAAGCCTCTTCACCATTTTTGTGGAGAGCAGTCTCCTCCAAGGTGGAACACAGCAGCTATTTATGAGTATGCAATAACAGCCCACAGCAATCTAGGTTGAGCAATGAAAGCAAATACCATATTCAGGGCAATTACAGGAGTTATAGGGAAGACAATGTACTCAGACACTCATCTGGATGGCTAGGCTGTTAGATGTATTAGGGGACTTTTAGTGATGTTCAGAACCACCATCACAGAACTTTGGCTGAGGCAGCAGCATGGGCTCTTACCCCATCCTGGGAATCCATCCATTCCTCATTCAGAAAGCAGGAAAGGCAGGAGCCTTGCCGTCTCCTCTGTGTTACTCGGCACATCCTAACTCCTGCCCTGGCATTCTTCAGGAGGCATCTCTTCATGTGCTAACTTGGGGCTGTCCATTGAGACCAGCAGCTTGGAGACAGAAAGCTCCTGGGCTTTTGAAAGCCATGTTCCTCTTCCAGAGCTGGGCTGGCAGAAGGGTGTCAGGAGCAAGCAGCCCCCAGGAGTAAATCACATCCACACGAGCAGGTTGTTGGTGACTATGAAGCCTCTTCAAACCACCATCATTTCTTCTGTGGCCTTGTGGAAGTCACAGACACCACTAGCCCAGCTTGAACATCACTGGTGGAAGCTGCTCTGGGACTTAGTCCTGGCAGAGAAAAAGCCAAAGCGTTTCTGCTCATCAGCACTTGGTTTGCCACCCTCTGCTCCTGCAGGCTTTGATGAACACAGAACTAGTTAGCAGCACTGGTGTGAGTGGGGCCAAGAGGTCAGGCTGAAAAATGGCACTTTTGTCAAAAATGTCATTTCAGCAGTGTTTTGTTGCCTTTTCCTTTAAATGAAAAATTTCAGAAGGAAATGAAGCCAATGTGTTATTTCACTGCGATTTGAAATTCTTTTGCTGCTGCTTTTAAAAACCAGTTCTTCCTCATGTCCAGACTTCTCACCCTCTTTTAGTCTATCATTCGCAGCTCAAAAAGCAGGGGGTTGTCATTCTTCGGGGAATGCAGGTTTTGGTCACATCGTAGGCACTCGGTATTTCCTCTACTTGAAAAAGCTGTGCAAAAACAAGACAAAAATTTTAACTCCCCAGGCTTGACCCTGTGCATGCTTTTTGATATTGGGGTTGTTTTTTGGGGTTGGTTTTGTTTGGTTTTTTTTTAATTGAGCTGTTTTCAGAGAGCTTGGCCACCTTTTTCTACTCAACCTGGATGGTGTGCTTTAGGGTCACGGAATCACAGAACTGTCAGAGTTGGAAGTCACCTCTAGAGATCATCTAGTCCAACTCCCCTGCTAAAGCAGGATTGCCTAGGGTCCCAGCAGAGAAGGCCAGGCTTTTTCTTGTGGCCACCAGTGGAAGCCCAGGACTGATGCAGAAGAAGAGCCTTGCTTGTCCTGGCCTGGTCTTCCCAGCCTGCCAGCCTGGTGCTGGGAGATTTCAGCTAACGCTCACCCTCATGACTTCCTAGAAAATGTCCCTCCCAGGTTCAGGATCTCCAGGAATGTAACAGCCACCCCTGCTTAGTTTTGAGCTCCAGCAGCTCCTTTCCTCTTTTGCTTGAAAATGTGGGCTTTGTTGCTCTTTTGAAGCTATTTGGCTTCATCTCCAGCCCCACATTCACCACCAGAATAGACAATCAGCTCGGGGGGGGGAGGAAGGCTCTGGCTTTCAGTATCATGGGGAGGAGAGGTGTGAGGGGTGGGGGAGCCTGTCCTAGCCCTCCTCACCACCCTCCCCCATCTCTGCCCTCTTGCTGCCTGGGAGAGAGAGAGAGAGAGAGAGAGAGAGAGCAGGACCTCACCTAGGACCCTGGAGACAGACACTTTACAAGGAAGAAGCTGCCGCTGTGCACGTCAGGACTGATTTGATCAGCAAGAGAGATGAGCACCTCTAGCACTGACATCAGGGGACAGGCAGAGGAGAGTGCGAAAAAGCTGGTGATGGACAGCAGGACTGCAGCGCATGGCAGGGTGTGGAGACCCATGGCCCGGGCACGGGGTCTCTGCTGGGGTCGGCAGAGGGGCTGATGAGACTGTCTGATGCTGTGTTGAATTTATTCTCCTGCAAAACCAGCTCCACTGCTTCCATCTGGGACAACGGTGTAAAGGCTGTTAGTGCAAAGCTGTGTCCCCACACATCCTGCGCTGGCTGGGAGTAAAACCAATTAGATGGCACAAGGGCACTGTGCTCTTGCCCATATGTAGGAGTATTTACCCACACTTGCAAGCACCCCAGGTGTTCTATATTACCTATGAAACGATGGGTGAGTTTCCCAAGTGGGAAATGCGCTTTGCCCAAACCCTTCCAGGCAGACCCTACTTTGGGCAGCCTTCCTTGGGAAAGGGCCCAATGATCCAGAATGTCTGCTGAGCCTTTCTGTGGGGCCACCACCTCCCAGCCTTCCTCTGTGCTCACTGAGCAGCAGGAGGAATAGGCTGCACAACCCAGGCTCCTCCAGACACAAGTGTCTCAGCCACCATGCTTGCCAAGCCACTGAGAGAAACCCTTTCCAATTTTTTCCTCTTTAAAATTTCATTTAAAAGTGAATTCTGTGCTGGTGAAAGTTGCTGGACTGACAGCCCTAGACAGTAACATCTTACTTGTCAGTGAAATGGAGTTTTGAGAGTTCTACAATAACAATAATGCCCTGTTGTTTGCAAGACCAGATTTCCAGCAAGAGAATTGCTGTGAAGGTTTCCAAGCAGGGGCCATGTGCAATACACACTGCATGTAGGTGCGCCTACATGTGTGCTCCAAACCTCTCGTGCTGTCTCATCCTGCCAGACCAAGCTGTCAAGGTTCGCCAAGACCCTCAAGGTCCTTCTCTGACCTCCCCTGCTCAGCTGTTTCTGAGGGCAAGGATACCAGCTGCAAATTGCTTTCAAGGGCTGGATTCCCACCAAGCACAGCCCGAAGCCTGGCATTACAGCATGTCCTAAAGGGCCGTGGGTATATTTTTCCCTCTCATATAGCCAGGTACTTCAAGGACCCCTCAAGGATGCTCTTGGTGAATCGGCCTTTGAACAACATCCCCTCCCCAAGAGCAATTCCCCTCCTTTAAGAGATGGACAGTTTCCAGAGCTCTTTTGTACATCTCACTCTCCTCTGTCCTCTCATCCTTGGAGCATTTTGCCATCTGTTTTCCTTTATTTCCTTTGGGAACAACTCCCTTTTATTTTCAGATTCCAGGGGCAAAACATAGGCAGGTGACTATGGGTGGGGGTAGCATCTCTTAGCCCCCACCTTATAAAAAAATCCCCAAACGTGAAAAAACCCAACCCAACGGCAACCTCAAAACAAAGGAATCGAGCCCAGAAGTTCTGCAGAGGTACCACAGCCCGGCATTGCCACCATGTCTACAGCCAAGCCCCGGTCCTGTCAAAGCCCCACTCTACCCCTCTGCATATGATTCTCAGCCGGAGAGTCTGCCGGTGTCTCCTTGCCTCTATTTATACTAAAGCCCTTGCAGAATAAAACATCCATGTAAAATCCAATTTCCTCTGAATCTCTCTCGGAGACGAGGCCTCGAGATTGAGTAGATAACCTCTGCAGTAATTGCCTGAACCACTCCTGTTTGCTGGAAAGGTGAGATCCATTTTTCAATTATCTATCTGCAGTGACAGCAGCGAGCAACGGAGCTAAGAGGAAGGAGAGAGAGAGAGAGAGAGAGAGAGAGAGGGAGAGGAAATCCAGCCAACAAGAGCCGTCTGTGTCAATCCTGGCAAACGGGAGGTACGATAGATGTGGTCACAGTTCCTGCCATCAATATCCTCTAATATAAATGTCAGCGATGCCATTTTACCCACAGTCATTTCCCACAATGCTGATTACATTATCGTATAATAGAGGGGCGCCAGCCGCACCGCTTTCTCTCCTAACCCTCCTTGCGGTAATGTGTCAATAGCCTGCCTCCATGAAACAAGTCAATTTTCTGCAGGCTTGGCAGCGGAATAAATCTGCCGACTATCTAGAGAGCTGGAGATATTTATACACACCGCGTCCTCTCTCTCTCTCTCTCNTTCAGCCCAGACTCAATAAGAAGAGAATTTAGGGCAGTCCTACAGCTTGGCTTCCAGTAACAGCCCTACACGTTTATTTTCTTTAGCTTAACAGGAAAGAGAGAATTATGTTTAGATTTATATGACAAGGGCAGTTCTACCAAAACACTTGCGATAAGCACAGTGGAAGGGGGAGGAAGGTGTGTGCACGTGTGGCAAAAAAACAGGCAGGCCAGTGGCAGAGAGGGATTGCAACACCTTGCAGGTCACATCAGGGGGGTCCTCTGGGAGCTGGAAAAACGGCTCTTCTTTTAACCAACAGCCCCTTTTTTTTAGCAAATGCCTGAATCAAATGCCACTGGAAGAAGGAGGAGGGAGGCCGTGGGCTCCTCCATTCCCGCTGATGAATGAGGCTGGAGGTGTTTGGCTTCACTCTCTTGACACTTGCAGGCAGAAAGCTTGCCAAGGACAAGATGCTCTGGCCACCTCAGGGATGCTTGTTCTCCTGAGGAAGTCCCCAGGCACCCTGTGGTCCACCACCCCGCCACCCCTGCTGTGATTTCCACCTTCCCGCAGCTCAGAAGGGAGTCAACCTCCCCGAAAGCCCCAGTGGCTCCCTCTGTCAGTCGACATGGGCTGCTCAGGCCATCCTGAGCTCCCAGAGCACAGGCTAAAATGGCAGATGCTGCTCAAGCTCACAAAGGCAAGGGTACGCCATCTTACTGAGATACAGCAGTGACTGAAAGGGCTCTGGAGGGGATCTTCTCTCTCTGGGTGCTGGCCAGAGAGAAATGGACCCCCTCAGCAAGTGTTCCCTTTTGACCTGAGCCAAGGGAATGGGAAGGGCTTTGCTTTCCTACCAGCTCTACTCAGTACAGAAGACTTGATATTTAACCCTGAGTGGAGGAAAATGTCATCAATTATCTTTTGCCAAGAGTGGGGGAAAAAAGCCTGAAAAGACTAGTAGCAAATACAAAATTGCCTTCACATTTCTGGGCTTTGCTTTTTATTAATAAAAACCTGCAAATGTTCCATCTGTTTTCATGTTTTCGTCAAAATTTCGTGCAAGAGGCACATAATGCTTGGATCATTGCTTTTGGCTCGATTGCTCCATCCTCCCGCTCCAGAACATAGCAGTTGCTGGGCGGGAAGCTGGTGTGTCCTCCACTAGCCCTGGGAGGACTGAGTCCACCACCTTCCACAGGCACAGGGAAGGCTCCACCCTACGAGACACCAAAGACACACAGTTTGCAGTAAAAGGTTGTCCTGCCATTCCATGCAGTCACTCCAGGCAGCTTTCAGGAAGATGATCTGGGAGAGGATGGTGGCTCGTTCCCATGCTAAGAGGATCCCAGAGACCTTATTCAATCCTTGGCCCCGGGCAGAGCTCTGCCCACCTACTCCTGGCCTTGGTGAACATCATGTACTTCCTTACCCAGCTCCTCTCTGACTTTGCATAAGGTCATTTTTGACCTTGCTTAAGGACATTTGTGACCCACACCAACTCTGCAAACTTTCAAACACAAATCCCCTCTGGGCAAGAGCAGGCCCAGCGGACGCAGAGCATGCCTGGCACAGCGGGGTGACTTGGTGTGGAGAGAAAGCCAGGCAGTGGGTACATCACAGCATTACCCTTGGCTTGGGATCTGGTTCCTCTTCACAGAGGGGAGATATCCAACTCCCCACCCACTGCTCTGCTTCTGTACACACCTTCAAAATGATGCCAGCAGCCTTTCTTCTCTTTTTTTTTGTCACTCCGGCAGCTGTGTCAGAGATTGACAAGGGCTTTACAAAATCAGGAGGGAAGTGAGGCTCTGTGTCTTGATGAAGGCTTTATTTAGAAATCAATGAAACCCACCACTCCATCACGCCTACCCTCTTCAGCCCTGTCTGCCTGGGCTGCAAGTCATCAGCACCTGTCAAAAGAGAGGCCCACGCCGGAGGTACCTCGGAAAAAACAGGCACCATGTGGTCTCACACCCAGTGGAACCTTCAATTCCTTCCATGCTGTCTAGAAAAGACACCTCATCTGGGAGAAGGCTTGTATTGGGTTTTTGCTGGGAAAGGCTCTCCTCACATCTGGGAGGGATAAATCTGACCACAATGGAAAAGAACTGAAGTCAGAGCTAGCTGGGGCTGCCCGGTCCAAGGACCTTCAGAGCCAGCAGGAGCCTTCTTTTGACACCATCGGCTTTCAGATGAGTCCAAAACTTGGAGACATGGATCACAGCCCTCAGGGGTATTGGGGCTGTTTCACTGCCAGTCCCCAGGACAAACTGCAGAGGAAGCGTACGGCATTAAGATGCATTTCTCCAGAGTGAGGAAGCAGGGACTGACTCCAGAGCTCTGATTCAGATCCTTGTCTGCATATGTGGTGTGTCATTAAGGGAGGAAAGCTGGCAGCAAGCTTCAGTCGCTTACTACTGCACTGGCAGGAAAGACAAATGCAGAGCCTAAGATAAATGAGGCACTTCCAAGTGCGAGAAAGTCAATACTACGGAGACCTTCAAACTGGAGTCTGGGGAGCAGCTCACAATTCTGCTCGCTGGTACAGATGAGGAGGCATCTCTGTGTTGAGAGCTTATCAGCACTTCAAGCTGGTGCATCCCAGCAGGGTGACAAGACAGGCGGCCACATGGGACTGGACTAGGGCATGAGTCCTTGCAGAGGCCCACTCGGAGGGATTGCTCACGCACCATCTGTGTCATGGGGGTTCTTGTAGGAAATCAGAGCTTTGCTGGGCATCATAATGGTCCAGTAAAAAAAAAACTGAGTCCTGGTACAAGACAATCTCCAGTGTGACCACTGGAGAGAGAACAGCAGAGAGACTTGCCCAAGATCTCATTAAAAATCCAGGCTGACCTCCTTGAAGCTTCTCTTCAACATGCCTGGAGTCACACAAATCTACACCCCAAAAGTCTCTGCCACATGACAGACCCCATCCTGTACCATTCCCCCTTCCCCGCTGCAGTGCACGGTGGGGATGTACCTTCTCCACAGCCCCGCGAGGGCCACCAGCCGTGCCGGGCGCCAGCTCGCTCTGCTGCGTGGCATCGCCGGGTGGCCGGGTGTGAGACTGGATTAAATATGGCTGTGAGCACACGTGCACGTGCTGGGTCCAACAGCCCAAGGAAATGCAAACCGATCCACCCGAGGAGAGAAAGGAGACGCTGCCCTCCTTTTTTCAATTATATCCAGGTCCAAGGTCGGCGACCTCTTCCCTCCTGCGCTGCAGTATCTTGTCACACAAAACCCAGGGAGAAAGGGAATGTGATAAAGATGAAAGTGATGTGGCAGGCTCGTATGTGAAAACAATCACCCTTCAATTAAGTGTGATTGATTTCCCAAATCAGAGATGCATTCAGCTTCCAGCAGATAGACACGAGCGAAGGCCAGATGCTCGGGAATTCAGTGCACGTGCTCGGGCTAGGACATCGCAAGGAAACAAAAGGGAGATGCTATAAAGTACCCGGTGCTTGGAAATGAGTCTGAGATGGGCATAAAGCTGAGCCAGGGAAATTTTCTCCCTTAAAGCAAAGTTCAAGGCTCAGAAACAAGATGCAGAGAAAAGAGACATTCTTTCCCTGTAGTGAAACTGTGGCTTTATAGAAGGGGTTTTTGCCCGGGAGCAGCAGGCGGGAACGGGGCAAAGGAGAGCAGGGATTTTGCAGGGATGTACAGAAGAGATTCGCTGATGTAAAGCTGTTTCTGTGCAGGATGGACAAGGGACACAGCCCATCTCACAGGGGAGCTGGAGGCGGAGTGGGGGCAGGCACCTTAGTGACATCTCACAGCGTTGCTCTAAAGCCTTTGACAAACGACTGCGAGGTCCCGCAACTCCATTTGGTTCTTCCAACGTCAGCTGTGTCCCCTTTCACATTCAGATGCACATGGGGCCCTTCCAGCTGTTTTACAGACCCCTGACGCTTTGTGACCCAAACCCACCCAACCCACCACGTCGACGCTGTTGCTGCCGGGGTGAAGCACCTCGGGGTGTTTCACAGCAGGAGACCAGTGGAATAGAGGACACCAGAGAAGCCACTTCCCTCAAAGGGGAGGGAGCTCCGCTGTACGGCTGCAGCAAGCCCTGCTCTTCCCTGAAGCGCTGCAGCGTGGCAGAGGAGCAGCATCCATTGGCTTCATGTGACCTGAGCCCTGGAGCAACTCAGTGCACAGAGCCCACACACATCAGGGCTGGCCAAAATATATGCTGTGCTTTTGGAAGATCCTGGCTTCTCTCATCCTGGTTGCCCAAACTGCTCTAGCTAGCACCTTTCATCAGCGCCGTTTTAACTGTGAAAGTGGAGCTTGCCACCCTCTCAGAAGTCTGTCCCTTCAGCTTTTATCTGAGCACCCATCATTGTGGCATTCAGTGACACCATTTTCCCGAGTCTTGCGTGTTCCTCCTGCATTTATCAGCCACAGGGAAGGGCAAAACCAGCAGAACCAGGAAGGTGTTTGGACAGGGGGAAGGGATGGCAGCACTGCAGATTTAGCACAGTCCGGGGCAGGACAGCAGCTCCCGTAGGTTAGTCTGGGCTGTTGTCCCATTTTCCCTGTCACAATCAGCCTCATCCATCTCCCCCTCTCTCTCCCCCTTGTCCCTTTCAGGGATTTCAAATAAAAGGCTCTGCACTTGACCCCCTTCCTCCCTGCAGGGAGAGGGGGAAGGCCGTGAATAGAGAGACCCTCATGTTTGCAGAAGTGATTTTCACATTAATGGCAGCATATGTTTGCATTGATTCCGACCTGCGGGGCTGCGGGCGAGCGCGTGTGTGTTGCCCGGGCTCACGCTGCGGGCGGGGGGCGGCCGGCGGCTCGGCGTGTGGGGGGCACCAGGTGCTCGCTGTCAGGCCCAACAAAAAGAAGTGTCAGCAACTCTGAGCCGGGAGGCTGTGCTGGCAGCTCTCCCCCCACCCCCGGACCTCCAGCCCTGCGCTCCGCTTGGAGCATCCTGCCTCTGACTCACAGCCACAGCCCCTCGTGCGTCAGCCCCTCGGCCCTTCCTCCCCTTCTCCTCTCCCCAGAATTGGCACTGCCCTGACCCCAGGCTGCCTGCTGTCACCCGTCCCCGCTCCCCAAAGGCTCACGTGGTGACTTTAGATGGACAGTGGTTGTGCAGTTTCCTTCTCCTGGAGCATCTCCTGGAGACTGCTCTGACCTCCTGCTGGAGTGGTGCAGCCCACAGCCCATGTAAAGTCCTGCCATACCCAAAACCAGACCAGCGAAGTCACTTGATGAATCTCCAGCTCATGCCTGGCTGTAGCATGCTGCATCCCTTCACACCTTCTCCCAGCGCTGACACCCCAACCAGCACTCCAGACTGTCCTGCCTGGCGTCCCCCATGCTCTTTGGAGGAGCAGAGATGCCCTGTCCCCACTACCCCATCCTCAGAGTGAGTGGCACCCACCTGCAGAGAGCTGGACACCCACCACACCTCCAGCTCTTCTCTCCCTGGGGCAACGGGGAAGCCAAAGTTGCAGATTAAGACCAGCAGGGACCAAAAGCGGTTTGCACATCTCAGTGCACTCCTGGGGTGTATTGAACTCAAGTATTTCCCCACAATGACAATGTCAGGCATTGCAAAAGATGAGGCCTGACCCTACTTGGCCTGGCTTGTATCGGGGACAGTGTGGAGAACAGGACTTGGGAGCTGACCATCCCCCTGGACTGGGCACCCCACTTTGAGGGCTGGATACAGTTTTGGGCCCCTCACCACAAAAAAGGCATTGAGGGGCTGGAGCGGGTCCAGAGAAAGGCAACAGAGCTGGTGAGGGCTCTGGAGAAGAAGTCCTTTGAGGAGAGGCTGAGGGAGCTGGGGGTGTTCAGCCTGGAGAAAAGGAGGCTGAGGGGAGACCTTCTCACTCTCTCCAACTCCCTGAAAGGAGGGGGGAGCCTGGGGAGGTTGGTCTTTTCTCCCAAGTCACAGGCCACGGGACAAGAAGCCTCCAGTTGCACCAGGGGAGGTTCAGGTTGGAGATGAGGAAGGATTTTGAGAGGGAAAGGGTTGTGAAGCCTTGGCCTGGGCTGCCCAGGGCAGGGGTTGAGGCCCCATCCCTGGAGGGATTGAAAAGCTGGGTTGACCCAGTGCTGAGAGACATGGGTTAGTGATGGGTTCAATCAGAGTTGGGCTGATGGTCTCTTACAATAATGACAATGCTATGATTCTACGATTCTGTACTGCCCGGTTCACTCACACCCAGGGAATTTGCCAGTTCATGGATGCACTCAAACTTTCATCAGCAGAACATTCTGGAGGAGACCAGGCCTTAATCTTGTTTTCTGCTCCATTTCTCCTGCCTCTGAGATGGGAGTCACTGCAGGTTTTTTTTGCTGCACTATGCATCCATCTTGACTGCTTAGATCCTGACCCATTTAGTGCCCTCGAGATACACAATGGCTCCAGCAGTAGGACCTGTACCTCCTGGGTAGTCTCCAGGCCCTGATGCAATCACAGTAAAGTCATGAAGAATAAGAATTAGCCATGATCCTACGTGGACTATGAGGACCATGCACTTGCAGAGCTCACTTGGGGCAGACCTAGGGCAACCAGCACCACGAATTCAACATTCATATGCAGTTTGCAAACCAGGACATTTGGCCTGGAGCTTGGAGCTCCTTCTCTTCACCCTCTGGCTGGGAAGGACAAAGAGCAGACGCTTGCCAGAAATCTTGGTATTTCCAAATCAGTCTCTGTGGGGAATCAGGGGGAAAAGTTGAAACAGCAGAAAGCAAAAGGAAACAGTCTCCAAACTGCAGATTGTGGATAACTGGGAAACGTGGGCAGTGAAAACACCAGCAAGAGAAATCTCAGCTTTGCCAGTGGAAGTGTAACTTGGGAAGGGTAGCATTCTTGCCACTCCTGCTCAGCCTGGAGCGATTTCTAGTGTTGCTTTGATTCTCCTGATCAGAACATTAAAAAACCTCTTCCAAAGCATTTTCCTTAGAAGACTCTCGATGGTGGAATAGCCACATTTTTATCCGTAAGAAATTCTTAAGCAAAATAGATTAACTCCTTCTATTTAGATACACTTATTATATACTCTAGCCTTAATTTTTAATTTCTGCCATTTGAGCTACTGACAGGTTGGCTTGTCTCAGAAAAAACAAAAATTAGAGCCGCCCGTGTAATCACAGAATCACAGTCAGGGCTTTAATGAAAATACAAGCTATGGCAAAGGGGCTGATGCTATACATAGACATAGCCCAGACACTGCGCTGCCAGAGACCGGAAGGCGGGGAAGAATTTGGGGGGTGCCATAGCTCGAGGCCTTATTTATAGCATGAAGTCCTGGAGCACCAGTGGGCTGAGCTCCGGTTGCCGTTTCCCTTGCTGTGCTTGCCCCCAGCAAAATAAAACACATGTGAGACAGGCTAAGCCAGTGTCATCCCCTCTCGGAAGGACACCTCCAAGGCAGGCTATTTTAATCTGCCTGGGCATACTTTATCCACTGCTGCGACCACCCACCTTCTTTTTCTCTTGTGCTTTACATAGAGATGCCCAGTGTAGATTCATGGTTCCAAGCATCTAGTGATCTGGTGTATATTCAGGCCCATAGGAGGGTTTGGGGTTTTTCTCTATTTTCCCTTTTATTCTGATATGAAGCCTTGGAACACTGCTCCTGCTGTACAAGAGATCTGCTCAGGGTGAGCTTTGTAGAACTGAGCTGGAAGTGCCTGAGCCAGGTCTCGTCAATGAACAAGGGCTGTTTGCACTCTTCCAGACACCGGATCCGTTGGGAGAAAAGCTTGGGATGCAGACAGCTAGGAGTACTGAGTACAGAGTGTTTCAAGCCCTGAAGACGTTGCCCTGCCCAGTAAGCAGATGGTAGAATGATAAAATCATAGAATGGTTAGAGTTGGAAGGGACCTTAAAGATCATCCAGTTCCAACACCCCTGCCCTGGGCAGGGACACCTCCCACCAGACCAAGTTGTTCAAAAAAACAGAGAAGAGACTCTTTCCCTTCACTCCAGCCGTGCCTCCGAGGGTCCTCCTAGTCCATGTAGAATCATGGCTAGCTCTTCTTCTTCACGAGTTTACTGGGATGATCCACCAGATCCACCAGTGCTCCATTTGGTGGATAGATTTCTACCATGCCAGGATGCTGGAATCAGGTGGGTGTACTCCTGGCATGGGGAGGTTTCCTTTGCTGGTTTTGTGGGTCGGGAATGATGGGAGAAGAAGCTAAAAGCATCGTGATTATTTTTTCCCATTGTAACAAGATCAGCCATTCATGGAAATTAAAGATCCCACCCAATTTTAAACATTAAAAACTCAGATGGGGCTAGAGGCTCATGCAAAATCTCCTACAACTACTGTACTCTGACACTGCACTGCAACACCCGCTGTCCCTTTCCTCCAGGATAAGTGGGCGGTGGGAACCACGGGCTGCTGAGCAGAGCACGGTTGCTGTCCAGGTTCAAAGCAGGGCAGAGCGAAGGGAAGCCCCGTGCCCACCTGGAATAGAAATCCCTTTGGCTTTTGAAAACTCCGGTCACAAGTGGTTCCTCAGGGCTCAGTACTGGGGCCTTTCCTTTTTAATATCTTCAT
>VZTM01038917.1:58942-95132 GCA_013400555.1 Jacana jacana
TGTAGAGAGGTTGGTGCTGGTCTCTTCTCGCAGGGAATTAGCGACAGAAGGAGAGGGAATGGCTGCAAGCTGCAGCAGGGTAGGGTTAGGCTGGACATGAGGAAAAAGTTTTTCCCAGAGAGAGTGGTCAGTCAGTGGAATCAGCTGCCCAGGGAGGTGGTGGAGTCCCCATCCCTGACTGTGTTTCAGAGTAGATTGGATGTGGTGTTGAGGGATCTGGTGTAGGGGAGAACTTGTAGAGTAGGGCTGATGGTTGGACTTGATGATCCCAGGGGTCTCTTCCAACCTAAATGATTCTATGATTCTAAGATCTCCAAGCTGCCAGCAGCCCCGATGTGCAGGCACTGCGCTTGGAGCAGAGGTGTGAGGATGTCTCACACGAGCTCTGCAGGGCACAGACAACCTTAACCCCACAATCCCAAATGTGTACGTAAAATTCCCTTGCCTGGCACCTTCCCCTTGGCATTCCTGTGTTGTGTTGACAGGATCACACACTCCCAGTACATCCCTCCTGCAATAGCAGGGCTGTGGGGATGGAGGCTGATGTGAGGGCTTAATTAATCCGTTAATTAATCCCAAACATTTTAACCCTCCAAATCCCTGCTGCGCTCTAGTTTGGCAATTTGTTCATTAGTGGAAGTTTTTTGTTTGTGTTTGAACTTGGATCATTTGATTTTTCCCCCAAGACAGAAGCGAAATATAATCATGTCATTAGGAGAGTGTCTTGGTATCTGTGTGTGTGTGTACCACCGTCTCCTGCATTAGGAACAAGCTCTGCTCAGGACTTTTCAGTGCTATCCCAATCCTCTCCTTGGATCCTCCTTGGCACTGGGCATCACAGGGCTGCACAGGGGTGGTAAAGCTCCTTTGCCCTCTCTCTACTGGTCGAGCCATCTCAAATGCTCAGGCTGTGCTGCCATAGTCACCTTTGGTTCTTCCTTGGGAAATGGTCTTGGTGAGGCTCGTGACCACATTCAACAGGAACAGGGCACTGACTTTCCTCCCTGGCAGCATCAGGGCTGCCCCACACAGCAGAGCTGTGAGATGTGGCCCCAAGATTGCTAGAGGAACAGCAGTTAAGTATGTGGTCTCTGGCTATCACATGAAATGGAATCCTGCCCTGCCAGGATCCTGCACAGCTTCTTTGGGGGTGATGATCTGTCTAAAGTGCAACTCTGACACATCCCCTGGCAGGTGGGGATGCCTGGATATATTTTACTGATCCCCAAAGTTTTCCTCCCATCCTTTGCCCTGCCTCCATCCCTATTCCTTGTTGAGCTGCAGACCAGCCTGCCTTACCTGGGCTGTTACCCACACCTTGTTATAGCCACTGCTTTCAGACCCTCATCTCATTCTCCTTCTCTCCCCCTGTACCACATTCAACACCCCTTGCTGAGTCTGCAGCCTCCCACCCTGAGACAAGCCCCAGTGGCTGGGCTCAGGTGCCCAAGCTCCAGCTGGCACCACCCAGGAGAAAGACCTCTGGGCAAGTGAAAGGATTTACTGCTCCAGATCCTAACCACCGCATCAGTGCCGCTACTCTGCTGGTGCACATCCCTGTTCCCTGGGTTTTTACAGCACATCTTTGTGCCACTTGGCTATGGTAATGAGGCCCCACCTAATTGCCATTCGATAAACTCCAGTTCAATTAACAGCTCCATCCAATGATCACCAACATCTGCTGTTCATCAGGCAGCCTTCCCTCCCCTCCTGCTCCCTGCGTCTCCTTAAATCCCAGTGCCCCTAAATTCAGCCTGTCAGGTCCCTACTGAAGGGGTTGTGAAAGCTGGTCTGAAGACCTTGCTGTGGCCAAGGTGGGTTTTTGGAGTGTGTGGAGAGGTCTGTGTGAGTGATAGCATGGGGTGTGCAAGCAGAAAGATGATGTGAGAAAGAGTGTGTGTTCACAAGGGGAAAGACTGAGGGACTTTGCAGTGGCCTGGAGGGTGCTGATGTGTGTGTGAGATGGACAGACAGACAACAAGCAGCAACTAAAGGAGGGTTGTGTGACAGAGCCCTGGAAGACCCCAAGTGCCTGGTTAAGCCACAGGAAGGAGGGTATGGCTGTGGAGGGGACGGGTGGATGCCTTGTGGCAAGCAGGAGGAAGGCATTTACGCCCATGGAGTGTGCTGGAGTGAGCACGGCTCTGTGTGTAGTTATCTGCCTGACCATGGCATAGCCTTCTTATTTCTCTGTTGACACACAGTGTGCTTGTGATGGGCATGAGCTACATGTTACTCAAACGAGCCATCTCTGCTCTCAGCTGCGTTTGGCCAGTGCATGAGCCTGCTCACGTGTGGGAGCACGTGCTTGGCTGCAACGATGGGACTAGGTGAGCAGGTCCAAGACACAACCACAAGAGCATATGAGCCTCCCTGGGCCTGTGTTTCACAAACACCCACTATCTTGATCTCTGGCCCCCCTGTCACACCGGGGACTCCTTTGCCCCACATTGCACATGGAGGAACTGGTGATGTAACTTCATGCAGTGGACACCAGCAGGGACACTGAGTCACAGGAGCTTCACACTCCTTCAACTCACCACCTCTTGCATGAGGGTTTGGTTGTGCACCAGCCCAGCTCTACCTGAGAACTGGATCCTGAATGTGACTTCTCTTTAGCCTGTTTGTACACGGGAGTGTAAAGCCTGCGTGTGCACCGCCATCTCCAGTGGCTCCACAGCAGCTGGGCAGAGGGAAGGTCACCTCTCTGATTCGGAGGTTAACAGGGTCATGCTTCACTTGGGGGGAAAAAAACTCTTGCCTAAAATTAAGCCTCAGCCTTGCAGAAAGGCAGGCCAGACAAGCCATTAAAAAAGGTCAAAGATATTATCAGCTCCTAATCCAATTAGATACTGATTATCTGTGAATTCAGCACAGCCTCACTGTTAGAGCTATGCTGAGGAAAATGAGCATCTCCAAAAAACCAGCTGGAGACTTGGAGGGGGGGGAGGAGGAGGGCTCTGAGAGCCGAGGCAGCCTTGTGAGAGATTATGCCACTGCCTGGGGAGCGCTAGCAGCGGCAAGAGCCACAGTGGGGATTCGTTGCTATCTTTCTTCACACATGTCACCTGGTGGGTGACATTAGGTTGCCGGTGGAGGAGGCAACCACCCCTTTTGCCCAAAGAGAAGTTTAAGAACAAAGGGAAAGGAAAATTTCCACATTCGATTAAAATCAGTGATGCAGCAGCCTGACTTGTTGGGAGTTCTCCAGCAAAACATTTTTAATGGAAAATATCATTCTGGCAAAACCAACAGTTTCCATGGGGAAATAACAGTTTTACCGTTTGCTTGTTGTGGGTTGGTTTTTTGTTGAGTTTTTTTATATTTTATTTTTGGCCAGTCCAGCAAAAAGCAGCACATTTTAAGGAGGTTTCCCACTAGTGATGTTCTGGGGAAAAAAAAAAAAAAACCCAACCCTTTCAGCAGGGTAGAAATCTAACTGTTTTTAATCTGGAACTTGATTGCTTTATTAAGGGGACTGTGTGATACAGTCCTGAGATACCAGGGGAACGGATTTGCTCCCCTGGCAGGCGGTCTGACTTTGAGAAAAGAGAGTTGGTGTGTTGAGTGCTGGCTGAAAGAGTTATGGAAATTACCCCCCGTGGCTTCATCCCCCTTGTCTCCAGACAAGAAGGTCTTGGATATTTATTTATTTATTTATTTTCTTGCTGATAATAGGACTGAACCGTGGCTGGTTTCTCTCCCTACGTGGAGCACCTTGCTGTGGCAAACTGATTCCATGTAGGTGTGAATGCTTTTGGGTGGCTTCTTCTGTGAAAACAGGGGGAGGCGCTCCTGCCCGGGCATGCAAGGGTGCATGCAAAACCTGCTGTGCTGGGGCCTGGCTTTCTCTTTAGGCTGACCACCGATGCAAAGGATGGATTTGGGGGCCTGCTTTTGCAGCTCTTCCTTTCCTGAAGGTAGCATCAGTTCAGTTTCTTATTTATGAAAGGCAACCGAAGTAAATCTCTTTCTCTCTCTGTTTTAGGATCTCCCATGTCTGGCTGGGCAGAGCTGTACAGCTTTGCAATAACTAGCTGAGCAGCTCTGCGCACTCCCAGTGTTGCTATTTGGCTGTAAAGACACTTTGGTTGTAGCTTCTGCCTTAGGAAAGTGATACTCTCTTAAAAAGCAAACCTGCCCATCAGCAGAACCACCCCTGGGGCAGGTGCTGGCAGATGCTGCTGGCTGGGAGCAAGGGTCAGCCCAGGAAGGTAGAGCTCCTGATGGAGCTGGGACATGAGTACCAATTCCTAAACTCCAGGAAAAAAAATACCTTCTGGTCACAGGATAGACCTCTCGAGGATGCTCAGCACTGTAGGAGCTGAACCGATCTGGAGCTGCTGACAGCGGTGCTTGCTTCTGACACAGATTTGCTGCTCTCACAGCCTTGGGAAGATGGAGTTTGCCCCTCTATATTTTAGCTGTGAGAGCAGCTCTTTGGCCAGGCAGTAGCACTCGGAGTCTGTGCTTTGGGTTTACATCTGCTGAACATCTGGGTTTGAGGGTTTAGCCATGCAGGAATGGTCACCAGTGTGCACTTGTAAAGGGCATCTATTACGCTGCATTAACCCCACGTGGACACGTGCGGGCAGGATTAAGAGACTGTAATCACATTCAGCTTGGTGGGCTTTTGAAAGAGAAATCAAATGAAGGCTGTGAACAAGGACGTCCCTGCGGGGGCTTAACACAATTTGGCTAATCCACTTGGCGTGTAAATGGTTTGTTCAACTTCATCTTTCCTGCCAGTGGGTATGGACAAGGTAGGAGTGAGCACATGTGGGCTCGAGACCTTCAGATAAGATGGATCAGGTTTGTTGCGGGGTCTGGCTGTGGGGTTCCCCTCCTGTTCCCTTCAGAGCAGGACCCTTCCTTGGGAGTCTGAAACAAATGGAAGGGAAAGCACCATGGGCACAGCTGAGGGTAGGCAGCAGTTTCCCTGGCTAAATGAAAGACAGAGGAGGAGATGTTGGTAAATAGGCTATTAACACCCAATGTCATTCCATTAATTTCGTGGAATAAATCTGTTCTCTTTTCTTCCTCCCATTTCCCATGGCCTGAGCTGGAGACTGTTTTCTGGGATGGAAGAGAGGACCCAACACAAAACCAGGGCCGTTCTTGGCTCACTTCCTCTCCTGGAAGCTCAGCCAGTTCTGGCACCAGCACTGTCCCTTTGATTTGACAAAGGTGGCCAGCAACGTCAAATGCTACTTCCATGCCAAAAAAAGCAGGAATTTAGTGGTATTTGCTATCTTCTTCCCTCCCCTAGAAAGGCAAGCAGATGCCTTGCAGACAGCACCTGTACAGCTGTGCCCATCCTGCCCAGAGGGTACATCTGCATCTCCCCAGCACGGACAAAGCCCACAGAGGATGGGAAGATCTACTGGCACTGTCTTTGGACCAGGGTCTTTGCTGACAGAGAGCCAAGACTCGAGGTAGAAGGAAGCGAAGGCTCTCTGTGCCCAGCTGCAAGGCCGTGGCCAGAGGACGAGCTGCAGCCAGTCCCCAGCTGGAACAACTTGCCTTGGACCCAGTGCCTACAACATTGAAGCCCAAGGTGCTGCCACCTGGTTAAAGGAGCAGCCCTATTAGGACATCAAAGAAATTAGGGGATTTAGTTCTCTGTATGCTGCTTTCTGGACCCTGGTGTAAAGGATACTGTGAGACAGTTATCCATGCAGGAGACACCAGCGAGATACCCACAGCTCTTTCCATCCCTGGCATTTCTATGGCAATTAGTAAAACCAAAGGAAAGGCACGATCAAAGCACAAGGTGGAGGAGAGAGGAGAGCCAAGAGGTAAAGCTGGCACTGGGACCACAGCTGCCCAGCAGGAATAGCCAGGTTTAGGGACATCGAGCCTCTCCCCTCTGCAGAAGTGGAAATGGATGTGTCCCTTTTTTCTAGCTCATTGACTTGCCGTAATTAATTCATACCTGTAAAACACTGCTTAAAAATCCTCACAAGCTGGCATTACAGACGTGGAACAGAATATGACTGACCTACGTGCCTTCACAGCAATCCTAAACCCTGTCTCAAGCCTTCCCAGACCACGTGCACTCCCACCCAGCCCTTCCCACCATGGGTCAGGGGAGATTTTGGTTGCCAGGTAGAGATTTCATTGATTTTCTATATTTTTTTTCTATGGCTGGAAAGAGTTTTGCCCTATTGGAGACCACACAGCGGCAGGTAAAGGCCACTACCATTTGTGGGAGGCTTAATTAGAGAAAGTGATTTCAGTGACCTGCCTCAGCACTAAAAACAACCCCAATTAAGACCAGATTTGCCTCGGGAAGATGGAGCAGTTTGGCAAGTGCTGTTGGGAGGGAGCTCCCCATCTCCAACCGGCTTCACCAAAGCCCACAGCAAATTCCCCTCAGGGAGTTTGTGAGAAGGCTCACGGCTCAGGTTTTAAAAGCTTGCTGTGATAAATGCATTCTCCATCCCTTTGCCAATGCAGCCAGCACAGCCCCGCACCCTCGGTGGCACTGCTGCCTTTGTGTGTGACAGGCCACCCCACCCCACCCCATGGGTCCTGCTGGGAGGAGATGGGGTGGGTGGGAACGAGTGAGAGGCAACAGGAGATCCTTTGGTTTCAGTCGTGCCTCCTCCCGTGGGAAGCCAGAGAGAAGGTGAGAAGAGACCCCATTCTGGCATGTATCCCTCACATCCCCCTTCCCACCAACTCTCGGGCAGCTGCAAAATTCACCACTTTCCCAGCACTCACCCAGGAGGGAATAACGATAATAAAAACAAAATTAGAACAACTCCCATCCCCAGAACCGGGGTTGGGGGTGGGGGGGCGGGAAGGGAGCGAGCTCTTGGGAACGGCTTGGATTTCACAGCCTCTCCTGGCAAACGTGACTTTTCAGAGAGAAAGTAGCCGCCACCGGCTTGTCCTTTGTGTCTGCAGGAACGGGGTCCTCTCCCAGCCTTTCCCTTGTCATTGGATCTGGTCGGAGGGGCTGCGAGTCCTGCCACTTCCCCCATGCAAAAGCAGCAGATTTGTCAGCCCCGCTGCGGGCTGCGCGTTCCCAGCCTCTCTTGCCTCATTTAAAGAAAACCCCCAATCCCACAGCAATGTAGAGCTTGAAATCCTTTCTTCCTCCTTGATACTTCGTTACTGTGATTGCTTTTTATTGATTGACAGAGCTGCCTTTGCAAACACCCAGGGCCCTTGGAGAATTTGCCAGGGGCCGATCCGGCCCCGCTCTCGCACACGTGCACACACAGCTCCCACAGGGCACGGTGGGGCCACATCTTCCCCTGCCTCCGAAACACCGCTTCCCCAGAGGGGTGATGAGAAGACTGGGAGAGGGTTTCTCCACCCAGCAGTGCAGCACAGTCCCTTGGGGAAGCTCTGTGCCGCACGTGGTACAGCCAGGCACAAGGCTGCACGAGGCTGCCACCAAAAGCCTTGTTAATAATGCTTAATAAAATGGTCTTTCTCTGTGCACCAGGAGCAGAGCGTAGCTCTCAGGGCATCACTGCACAGAAACCCATCACTACATCACTGACATGCTAGTCCTGGCACAAGCCTTGGTTTCCTTATCATCTTGAAAATGTCCCTGCTTCCTCCAAACCTGTGTCACGGCTCCCCTCTGGCCTCACGTGAAGAATGACTGTGGTTTTCCAGCTGTGTGGCTGCTCCATCCCTGGAGGGGTTCAAGGCCAGGCTGGATGGGGCTTGGAGCAACCTGGTCTGGTGGAGGGTGTCCCTGCCCAGGGCATGGGGGTTTGGAACTGGATGATCTTTAAGGTCCCTTCCAACTCTGACCATTCTGTGATTCTGTGTTCACAGGGGTGTCACCTGATCACCTCAGCCACAACCTCTTGTCCCAGCCTTCAAACCCATACCTGCAAACAGGCACAGCCAGTGCCCACTGAGCCAGGGCCACTGCAGAGACCCAGCCCTCAATACCTGTGAATGGACTTCAGCTCCTGCCTCTTCTGGGAACTCAAGGATGGATGGATGGGATGGGTGGATGGAGGAAAGAGCAGCCCTAACTGCAGGGGAGATCCTGCCCTGGGGCCCCAAGCTGTTTCAGAGCCTAAACTGAGACTGGGGACACAGAGCTGGGCTGCAAATGTTCGAGGTCCCAGCCTGTCCATGGGGCTGGGAGAGCTCACCCTTGTACGTGANAGGGTGGTGAGGGACTGGAACAGCCTGCCCAGGGAGGTGGTGGAGTCACCATCTCTGGAGTTATTTCAGAACCGTGTAGATGTGGCACTTTGGGGCACCCTGCTCTAGCGGGGTTTTGTGTGTGTATGGCTGGACTTGGAGATCACAGAGATCCCTTTCCAACCATGACGATTCTGTGATTGATTCTGTGATTTAAACTCCAGGGATACAACTGGGGGATCAGAGCAGCCTGCTGGGGACTTCCCAGCAGCCAGCCCTTTTTCCTGCTCTGAACTCCTTGCTGTATGTGCAAACCCAGTCAATGACCGTGCAACGGTCAAGAGCTTGTTTAACACTGGGGCTTGGCTGGTTTTCCTCCTGGCTGCCAGCAGGCAGGAGCCAGGGTGGAGGAAAGGGTGAAGCAGCAAAACCGCACAGCACAGCAAAGCTCTGGCAGCTTTCCTGCTCCCTCTTGATAGGATTTAGGAGGACAACAACTCCCAGCAGCCTGATCTCCTGTGGTGGTCTGGAGGATGAGTCTGCCTGCCCTCGGTCTTCAATCAAACCCGAGGAGACTTTCGTCTCCTGGCTTTCTGAGGGCACGCTGCTCAGAAAGTAGGAGACAAAATGCGACTGTCAGAGTACGGATCTCGGCTGTGATGTATGGGGCAGAGAGATGGGCTGCTGCTTGTTATCCCCTGCCCTGCCGTGGTGACAGACAAGGGGACGATGCGGAGAGCTGCTGCCAGCCAGCAGGCAGATCGCAGGGAGCCCAGCCATAAGAGGAAAAAACAGCCTGGAAGGATCACTTGTAAAGGTGAGGAGAGCACTAGCTATTAACCCGCTGCAGACACTGATTAAAGAGACACTAGCTCCGGATTACATTCAAGGATTTCTGCCCACACTAGGAATAGCAATAATTCCTAACCTAAAGGCTTCCAGTGCTGTTTCCAAGTGGCTTAAATTTTAAAGCAGACCTTTTCTCTCCTTCCCGCAGGAGGGGTGCTGTCGGGCTGCCCCTGCAGTGCTATGCCCAGTCGTCACTCCCCAGCCCCTTGCCTGGATCACCGGTTTAGACCTTCCCAGACAACTAATCTGGGGCATTTCCATCTCAGACCCGTTTATCCCAAGAGCTGAGCCACCTCCCTCGGTGGGATCACGGTGCCTCCAAGGGTCAGCCCCGAGTGCAGCAGCCCTGCAGGAGTGAAAGAACAAACACGACCCGTCCCCTTGAAACCACACTTTCACAACTGCTCTGAGACTGCAAAGATGGCAGAAAAAACCCCCAAAATAAAGCAGGCTGCACGGCACAGCCACGCTCCTACCCTGTGTGGTGTTTCTGCAGCAGGTTATCTTTTCCTTGGCATCATTTTTTGACACAATCAGCAAGTCTTTCTCAGGAGAAACCGGCTGCAGTGTGGATGCTTGGGGCCAGCACGCAGCCCTCCATCCCCGAATCCCCTTTGCCGTGGGACCCGTCTGAGCCTCCCTGGTATCTCCCAGCAGAGGGAAGCACCGGCACAAGGACATGGCCAGGTTACAGCAATACTTTGTGATGCTGGTGATGGACATTAGCACCCTGCTTCCCTCCTGGAGGCCAGGGCACTCCTTAGCCCATCTGGGTGCACAGGGGAGCCCCAGGCACGGAGTGTCCCTGCAGGGGACAGAGCAGCTGCCAGGCCTTCATGTCTGGGGTGCCAAGCAGCTCTGAATTCGGGCAGCTCTTCCCTGTGGTGAGGGCAGGTTTGAGCAGTGCCCTGAAGCCCTGGCTTCTTGGAAGGGTTATTCCCTTTGTCTCATTCTCCTTTTTTTCCAGCTCTGACTTAAAACAGAGATGAGGATGACTCTCAGCAAGCAAAGATCCCATGACTGTTTCCCCAAGAGCCAGGATATTAGTCCTTGTATCCTGGCCATATTCCAGCTCGGGAAATTACCTTCTGCCTCCCTAAATCCCCCCTGCAGTTTCAATTGGATACAGGCTCCTTCTCTCTCTTGCTGAAACTGCCGTGCGGGGTTGCTGTGCGCGGTTAAGCAGCTGCTGTCGGAGGTGGGTGACAGGATTAATCCCAGGGGTGCTGGGGTCAGAGCTGAGCGAGGGCAGGGAGCGCCGCCTGCCGAAACGCCGGCAACAGCGGCCTCTCCCCGGGGTCATGCCCAGCCCCAAAAAGGGCCCTTTTCCCAAACTTAGCCCCCTCTTTTCCCCCTTTTGCAGAACGACAGCGCAGTACACACCTAGATGGATTTCGGCTTCCTTTCCCAGTGTGGCAGCTGCCTGGCCGGACACCAGCTGCCAGAGCATCGATTTGCTCCTGCACCTGGAGAACATGTGCTCTTCTCACAGGCACGTTTAGGCACGGGATCCCTCTCCCCCTGGCCCACCCTCACATCTTTGCAGTATAACTAATGGGCTTCCAGCCGTTCCAGGGGCTTGTCCCTCAGGGAGCAGCTGTGGGGGCCCCGTGTGGGATGCTGTGCCTACAGTACGGGGTTCTGAGCAGAAAGAAGCCATGATGCAGTGCAGGAACCTGCTCAAGAAGAGATCCCCCTCTACTCTGCACTGCTGAGGCCACAGCTGGAATACCACATCCATTTCTGGGCTCCCCAGTTCCAGAGAGACAGGAAGCTGCTGGAGAGAGTCCAGCGCAGGGCAACAAAGATGATGGAGGGGTTGGAGCATCTCCCTGAGGAGGAAAGGCTGAGAGAGCTGGGACTCTTGAGCCTGGAGAAAAGAAGGCTGAGGGGAGACCTTCTTCATGCTCACAAGGGTCTGAAGGTTAATGGAGGATGGAGCCAGACTCTTCTCAGTGGTTCCCAGTGACAGGATGAGGGGCAGCGGGCAGAAGTTGGAACAGGGGAAGTTCCATTCCAACAGGAGGAGAAAGTTCTTTGGGGTGAGGGTTTCAGAGCCCTGGCAGAGGCTGCCCACGGAGGATGTGGAGTCCCCTTCTCTGAAGACCTTCCAGCCCAGCCTGGATGCCATCCTGAGTGCTGTGCTCTGGGCAGCCCTGCTTTAGTGGGACTGGGGGATCTCTGGAGGTCCCTTCCAGCTCTGACAATTCCCTGATTCCGTGATTCTGTCCCCTTCCCAGGGTGCCGTCCAGACTGATGACACTTTCACCACTTCCTGAGCCACAGTGCTGAGCCCCCCAGGGCTGCACAGTCTCTGGCTGGAGGGTAGCAGCGGGTGGGCACTGCATTTGCTCATCTGTGCATGGACATGCACCTCAAAGGCTACACAAACCCTCCTGTCCCTCCATCCCTCCTCCAGGTGGAACAGCCAGGCCTGAATTTAACAGCAATGCAACCTCAGAGCACCAAATGAGAGCCCAGCCTGGCTAAAGAGTCCCCTCCAAGGATGGGTGAGCCTGGAAGGGCTCTGCTCCACCATAGGCTCAGGTCACAGCCCGCAGCAGGGTGCCTTTCACAAGCCCTTATGCTGGGGATGGTGTCAGCAGGGTCCCATCTACAGAGTCACCCAACGCTGGAGCAAAGCCCAGGAGCGAACAACCCTGGATGAGGAATCCCAGAGGTCTCCAGACTGAAGTTGTTCAACCTCGAGTTAAAAATGCAACGCTGTCGAGCAGCCAGATTTCGCCTTGTTCTTGTTGCCAGAATCTATACAAGCAAATTACTTTGCTGTCAGGAATACAACAAGAGACAGAGAGAAAGAAATCCCCTGCCCGGGCACCCTGGAGACGTACCCGCAATATTCTGAGTAATGCAGCCATCTCACTGACATCCCCTGACATCTGGGGAATACAGAAAAAAAAAAGCCAAACCAACCCAAAACCACAACAGAAGACCTTTAAAGTCATTTCATAGATGTGATTTGTGGATGAAATATAATATACAGTGAAAGGTGGGGACAACAGCCTTTAATGAAGTGTCTTGGAGGAAATCTTGTATGACCATGCATGTGTGTCAAGGGGAGGTGTTTATAGGTGTATGTATATATACAGGCATTTACACACATATGTGTTGGACACTCTTTCTATGTGTGCATATATAAATACATACACCCCTGTCTGTGGGCCAGAGCGCTGCCAAGAGCCGTCAGATTTCAATCCCAGCGTGCAGAAAGCGGTGAGGCCGGCGGGCAGGAGCTCAGCCTTCTCTTCTCCCCATGAATCACAGCCCACGGAGGAGGATCAGTGCAGATGTCAGCTCTGGTGCCAGCTCGTGTTCCCTGGCTCCTCTGGGCCACATTCCCTCCTCCCCCCGCTCCCTTTATCCCCACCCCCCTCCTCCACCTCTTTCCTAACCCACCTCTCTTTCCCTTCCCTTCCCTNTCCCCTCCCCTCCCCAGCAGGTTGACATTCATCCATCAGCAGCATTTTAAGTGCTGGCATGTCATTGAAGCTGTCAGCCGCCCTCTTTGCTCAGCGCAAGGCGCTCCGCTTGGCGGCTTGGTGCGGCCGTTTCCATTTGGAGCCCATAATCCCCCTATTGGGGTTAGTTCCACTCGGTTTCACGGAGTGCAGAGTGAGGGGAACCCGATGGGACAGCAGTAAATTATATCGAATAATAGAGAGAGGGCTTGCTCTAATAGCTCCGACCATGGGATATTCAGGCACAGATGCGATGCCAGGGGTCGACTGCCGCAGCCTGCCAGGGTAAATCCTCTATAGCCTGCCTTTACCCTCTTCACCCCTAAAGCCAGAGGCTTCAGGTCCCACCTCAGTGCCACGGGGTGTAAATCTGGAATTAACTGGCTGGGAAACCGAGCTTAGGATCTGGCCCCAGCTCAGATCCAGTGGGGTGTAAATTGAGCACCAGCAAGCTGGCCCCATGGCTGAAAAAAAAATATGGATCGACATAAGGAGAAGGGAGCTGGAGACAGGGTTACTTAGGAAAGTCAGGAGAAGGTGCCAGGGAAAAATCACTTCACTATCCCTTGCTCAGAGGGCTGGCATTCCTCAGAGGTCTGTCTGTATTTCATCTCATCAAATGACCACGTCCTGATGTCAAACGTGCTCTGCAGAGAAGACAGGCTGTCCGGCGGTGGGTATCACCAGAGGGGATGCCCACCCTCAAGCCCCACCACTATACTCCTGTCCCAGCAGAGCCCCCAGCCCCTTCGGAGCACATGCAGCCTTAACCCTCGCACACCCTCACCCCAACCCTTCCAGGTGCCGTTGCAGCGAAAGGCGGCCAGAGAGATGGCACAGCTGCCACCTCAACCCTGCTATGTCATGCACAGCTACTCAGGTTTAAACTGGGAGTTAGAAGAGAGGCTTATTTTAGCAGCAAGTTGTTTTTGCAGCATGCTTAGTCAAAGCAAAAGTGGGAGGGGAGGTAGGGGGATTATTTAAAGGGAAACCCCCTGAGCATGGACCCAAGAGCTTGGGCTAATTTTAGAAGTCAGAATATCCTGGAGTCATGACAAGGGACTCAGCAGGAGTTTAAGAAGTGGGCAGTGCACCAGAAGAAAGTGAGATCCAGGGCCAGCCGTGTATGGACTGGTGCTGAGAGCCCGTGTGGACGCACTGGATCAGCTGCTTTGGCTGCAGCAAGCAGCTTATTGCTCTGTGCCTCAGTTTCCCCATCCCTACGTGGATATCATGCTTTCACATGCGGTCTCTGAAAGGGTTACACCCCAGGGACTGCAGATGGCAACTAGAAAAGAGCTAGTTTAATAAACTAGAGTTTATTTCAATCTCTGAGAAAAGATAAAAGGGAATCTATGAGGACTGGCTTGCGTTTGGAGATTGTTTTTTAACACTTTTTGGCAAAGCTATTAGGATGAAGGTTCCCAACAGCTCCCTGGCAGAGGCGTGAGCCTTCGCAGGAGGGATGAAAGCCATGGGATCAGGGTCATCTGCAGCCAGATGATGGATTTTTTTTAGACTCAAGGGTATGGCATTACCTCTGCTAGTCCTTGCCCCACTGGCAACTGGGAAGCCCAGAAGGAAGCGTTCAGCTGTGCACAGCAGGCGGCAGAGCCCCAGTTCACCCTCCTCTTCCTGCTGGGCACCAGCAGAGCAGCGTGCCGGGGCCCTGCGTGCCTGCCCGCTGCTCCATCCCTGCAACCTGCCAGCCTCCTGATCTATAAGCTAATCCTACCCCCAAGCTGATCTATAACTAATTCACTTACAACACAATTGCAATATCGATTCCCAAACTGCTCTGCAGACAGTGCTGAGACGTGTGTGTGTGTGCGTGTGTGTGTGTGTGTGTGTGTGTGTGTGTGCACAGCAGGGACACGGGAACCGGCTGACAAAAAGCCAGCGCACGGGGAGGGCACGGGTCAGTGCCCGCTCTCTCTTCACGGGGGAGGTGGGAGCCCACTGCAGAGGCAGCTTCACGCACACCCTTCGAGTCCTTCCCTTTGTCTCCGCTGCTGTTGAGGGCTCTGCCCGCCTGCAGGAAGATCTGAACGTGCCTTTCTGCCCAGGCAGCCTCTGGAGCTGTCGTGGTTTCAGCCACATTTAGCAAAATCAGATGGACAGATGGCCCTTCCTCCCCCAGAAAAAAAGAAAGGAGAGGAGGAGGGTAAGGAGATTTATGAGTTTAGAATGAACTAAACTATTTTAATGAAGTATTAATACTAAAATTAAAACAAAAACAAAAGGAAGAAAATAATGAAGTAGATCCGATGTATACAAAACCATATGGAGCTCCNTTTTCCTCTTCCCACCCTCCAAGGGGGCAAATCCCGCCATTCCCTGCCCTTGGCTGTTCCAGCAATGAGTATGAGCCAGGGCCTCTCTGCACCATCCCTTGGGGTGACCAGGGCTGAGCACCTGGAGAGGGAGCAGTTTCTGAACAATCTGCTGTGAATTTCAGAGTTAGAAGAGGTCCAGCTAAAGAAAAGCTAAATCGTAAAGCTGAAACTCGGTTCATTTTAGCTCCAACCAGGACAGGATCCCATGCATCCACCATCCCTGCACCTGCTGAGCAAAGGCATGTGCATCGTTGTGGGAAGGATGGGAATGGTCTTTGTTTGTCTCCACCATCTCAGGAGGGCAAGCCCAGTCCCATCCTCCCCTGGTCACTATGGGAGTCATAGCTTCACGGGCTAGGTGGGGCTGGACATTGATGTCTGGAGGAGAAGAACATGAGCAAAAAGCAGCTTCTCCAGGGTCACACCTAATGGGGGAGGTGGAAAAGGGCTGTGTTTCCAGAAAGAATTGGGGGCTGGAGCAAGAATTGTGCTTATCTGGAGAGGTAACTACAGCTCCCAGGCCATCTCCAGAGGACAGGGCAACTCATCCCAGCACAGCGATTGCCCAAGAGGACCCCCTGCCCCGTATGGACAAACAGTGCTTTGGGAGCTGGCTTGAACCCAGTGCCTTTGTGCCTGACTTTGTTCCCACCCAGCTGGTTTGGGATCAGTCTGAGGCTTCAAAATCCAAGACAGCCTTGGGCCAGTGATCTCGATGCCTTCCCAGCCCCTGTGACAAGCACAAACTCTTCCTCCTGCATCAAGCAGAGAAGGCAGGGACAGCACAAGGGCTGAGCCTCTCCCAGCACCTGCGAAGAGGCACAGAATTCCTGAGCTTCTTCCCAGTGTTTACACCATTTACGCCGGCAGAGCATGAAAATGCTGAAGCCACCAAGAGAAGACCCCGTTTTGGTCAGTGGTCTCCGAGAACGACTCTTCACTCCAGGAGCAGCGTTTGAAAGGTTGATTTATGCGGCGCAAAGTAAAGACGACATATTTAATGACGAATGGAAATGTCATATTGATCCTCTGGACAGACTGTGAAATACTGTGGCACACGGGCTGTCGCTGAATCCACCGAGCGAGTGGAGACACTCGACAGCGGGGCAGTCGATACAGGGGGCACCCTGCCCTCCCCGCGTCTGCCTACCTGAGGAGCATCACCAAACCAGGCTGGAAATCAGGAGAAAGCTGCCAAGATGCAAAGGAGAACGGTCATGGGAGGCAATTCTACCCCTCTGCTCTGCTCTCATGAGACCCCATCTGGAGCACTGTGTCCAGCTGTGGCGTCCTCAGCACAGGAAGGACATGGACCTGTTGGAACGGGTCCAGTGGAGAGCCATGAAGGTGATCTGAGGGCTGGAGCACCTCTGCTGTGAGGACAGGCTGAGGAAGCTGGGCGTGTTCAGCCTGGAGAAGAGAAGGCTCTGGGGAGACCTTCCAACGGCCTTCCAGTACCTGAAGGGGCTACAGGAGAGATGGGGAGGGACTCTTGGTCAGGGAGTGGAGCCACAGGTAGTGGTTTTAAATTGAAAGAGGGGAGCTTTAGATTAGATACAAGGAAGAAATTCTTCGGTGTGAGGGTGGTGAGAGCCTGGCCCAGGTTGCCCCGAGAAGCTGTGGCTGCCCCATCCCTGGAGGGGTTGAAGGCCAGGCTGGATGGGGCTTGGAGCAACCTGGTCTGGTGGGAGGGGTACCTGCCCAGGGCAGGGGGTTGGAACTGAATGATCTTTAAGGTCTCTTCCAACCCAAGCCATTCTATGATTTTATGATTCTATGACAAAGTTATGTGTCCCTCACCAAATTCAGCTCAGTGATGGGCCTCTCACACAGTCTGTGGCAGGAGCAGTTCTGCCCATAGGCATCTTATGTCTACAATTCTCTCCCAGTGGTATAGATGACATACCCCAGGTTGCTCAGGCAAAATGCCTTGGGTTGGAAAATTAAGGGGCAATGATGCTGTTGAGTGTAAGAAAAGCCTGTGTCACCTTTGGAAGAGGGACCCCACAGCCACACAGACATGTTGGTCACACCAAAGGGACTTTGGGGGCCACCTTCACACCCCTGCCTTGCTCATGCAGCAGCCATCAGGATCTGTCACGTTGCTGTAGCAAAGACTTGGCTCAGCTGGAAGAGAGTTCCACTTGGACAGAGCACAGCAGAGGGGAAAAGTGATCTTAAACTGGCAAAAATAGAGCATCGGCCTCATATAATTTCTCTGAAAACAAGATTTATTGAAGTTCTGTCTGTGGAAATCACTGTAGTGTGGAACACTCAACGTATGGATTCGATCACTGACTCTTACCCTACTACATTTTTCATTAGGAAAAATATTGGCTGGGAAAGTTTGACCTCATAATCTCTGCATTTTAAACAATAACCAAGGAAAACAAAAGTGACGGGCTAAGGAAGTCTCTTCCACTTCAGCACTCCCCTAGGCAGGAGCCAGGAGCTGAAACTCACTGCTCTGGACCAGAGTTACCTGGTATCACCCTTTGTGTCCAAACCCCTCCAGTCCCCATAGTCTTTGGCCACATCGGGTCTCTGGAGTGGGCACAACGCACCTGCTGGAGGACCAAGGCAGGAAACCAGACTCTGTTCTCACCATAATTCAAGGGCCCGATGTGCCTGGGTACGGACAGTCTTCACTGCAGGGAGAATCAAAGATAGCTTTCATCTAAGACTCAGCTTCTCACCTTTCTGTAGTAAGATGTCCCCAGCCTGCAGTCAGCCCAGGGCTGGGAGACAGGACAGGCAGATGGACAGATTCCCGTTCAGATCTGTGGTGTCCACCTTCAGTTTGGCCTACACATCCCTGTCATCCTACCAACACCACACAAGGAAAGGTTGGAGTCTCAGCTGCTGCTCCGCCACAGCCCCTTTCAAATTAATTCCTGTTTTACGGTCTAAATAAATTAACTTGCATCGATTAGAGGTTCCCAGTGCTTTTAATGTCAGTGTCATAATCAGATACCAGAATGGATTTGCCTTTCTAAATCATAGCTCCAAAAGACTTTCAATCTGAAGCTCTATTTTATGTGTGATCCAATTAGAGACTGCAAGCCTTTGGACCTCCATGGCTTGCTGATAGCCTGCTTTACACACACTGAAAGGAGACCTCTCTCCAGGCCCCATCTTCTCTGTGCTTCCCACCACCTGCACTCCTTGGTTCTCACTTTCTTACAGACAGACACATCTCACTTTACAGCAAAAGCTAAACTCAGGAAAGCCAGAGGCAGGCAGTGTTGGTCTCTCATTGATTCATGCACCAGATCTACACGGGAAGAGGCGTCCAAGCCATTTATGAAGATGAACTCGTCTTGGGAGATGGCACCAGAGCTCCATCAAAACCCTCCCATTCCCTCTGGGAATCCCCCTGACAACCCAAAGCCAAAACTCAAAGGATCTTGTTATCCATGGGTGTTGGTGTCTTTTCCCAGGTGACAAGTGGTAGGACAGGAGCGAATGACCTCAAGTTGCACCAGTGGAGGTTTAGATTGGATATTAGGAAAAATTCCTCCACGGAAAGGGTTGTCAAGCATTGGAACAGGCTGCCCAGGGAAGCAGTTGGTGTCACCATCCCTGGAGGTATTTAAAATATGTGTAGTTGTGGCACTAAGGGACACGGTTTAGTGATGGACTTGGCAGTGTTAGGTTTACAGTTGGGTGATCTGAAGGGTCTTTTCCAACCTAGATGATTCCCTGATCTTAAGCAATGCATCGGGCAAAGATCTGAAGTGGAGATCTTGGAGGACTTTGGTCCCAGGCATGACTGAATGAAACCTTTTGCCCACCAGGAGAAGAAGGGGTACTTCACAGGCAGCCTAATGGGCTTGGATCAATGAGAGTAGCCACCAGCTTTCTTGGGAGGTTTTCTGTCTCTCCTCTTATCGCATGCAGATCTCAGAGCCCTTTCTGAGCATCCATCTGATACCAGGGAAGGGAATTCCTCTCCACCCCCTCTGCCATGCTCAGCATCTCCCTTGCAACTCCTTCCAAGGCCCTTCGGTTTGGTTTCCAAGTTCTGACACAGCCATTAGTTACAAAGAGCGATTAGTTTGGTGGTTGTCATTAAGTCATTTTTTAAATGGCTCCAGGCAGCATCAGAGAACAAAGAAACGTAATACCCGTGAAAAGAGTTAATCACAAATTACTAATTATTTCCCCCCTCCCCCCCTTCCCTTTGCACTCCTTCCTCCCCAAAATCATGAAATATTATCCCCATGAAGAAAGGAAAAGGTCTGTCCGTTCGTGAGCCCTTCACGGATTTTATGCACCTAATTCATCAAACGAGAAACACTTCCTGATCATCCAGGATTATTCTGGGAGGTGAGCTCCTGACCCCCCGGCCCCCCTGCCAAGAGCCACGGCAAAGGGCCAAGGCTCCCATTTACACGTCCCGAGATGCGGCTCCGAGCTGGGGAGCAGTGGAGCCTCCCCGGCTCTAGGAACGAGCCCTGATACCCCGGTGAGGGGCAAACGCCGAACTGGGCCCTCCACGTAGAGGGATCCCGTGACTCCAATTGCTTCTGAAGCCCTTCAGGTTTTATGGGGCTGCTGATTTCAAACAGGCCGAGCGCTTTGAACGAGGCGCTGTGCGTGCCGTTTGGGGTTTCGTATTTATTTACGGCGAGGTACGAATAAATCCTCTTTCCAGCCGGGACGTACGTACCACGAGACAGGTCTTTAGCTCAAAAGAGGAGTCTGGGCTTTGCAACTTTTACTTGATAGGAAAATTCTAGGGTGCTGTGAGCTGAGCAGACCAAGCCACAGACACCCGTTGCTCCCAGGTCTAGTTCCACTGGGACCTGCTCGCCAAATATCCACAGGTCACTCAGAGTAGAGGTGGCTGGGGAAAGCACTGGTGAAAATAATCACTCTTGCAGATACCCAGTTCCCTGCTTGCCCAGTTCTCCCAGTCCCATACTACCGAGGTCTTTGGCTGTGCCAGGGCAGAAATTACTGGTGATGAACCTGGGTGTGATTAATGGTTATTACCATTTCAGATGCCCGTGGGCCCTCTGTCACCCTTCTTCTTTGGCCATCAGCAAACTAAAAAGCATTGATGTGCCCAAACGCACACCAGAGCACCTCACTGAGCCTTGGAGATGTTCAGCGTTCAGCTGCAAATCCATCTACACACCAAAGATCTTTTCAGACACAGACCACATCAAAACCGATTGCCTCCAAGAAGTCTGGCTTCCAAATCTGTACCAGTGGCCACCACAAAGCGGGAGACAGCGATAACACTGGGACCCCTCTGGGGTAGAAGGCTTGAATATACCTGCTGGCTGGCAGGTATGTAAATCTCCACCTCCTAGTATTTTTTCAGCCTCCAGAGATGGTTCCAATCGCTGAGATGCTCTGAAATGCACCAGTATCACTTCAATAGGCTCAGATTTTACCCTTTGTGAGGATAAAACCCTTTGACCTTTTCCATATGCGTTCAGAGGGACACCCTATTTGGCGTGAAAACAAAGCTATTTGTCTAACTAAGATAAATAAATATACCCCAGCCTCCTAGATCTGGTGGGGGCCAGTTTGGGAGAAGCGTGCTCCTGGGCTAACCTAAAAGCTGAAAGTGATGCAAAAGGGGACCATAAGGGAGTATGAAAACGCATTTGAATCAATAGGATAAAGTTAACAGGATCAGGAATAAATAGAATGAATGAAATGGGATAAAAACACCGGAGGAGATGCTAGACTCAACACCGCCTCAGGCACCAGCGCTAAGGGAGCAGCGGGGCCAAGTTCATCCTGGGTGTAATTCCCTTGGCTGCTTCTTCCTGGCATTTTAAAGCTTGGTGGATTTAGGAGCTTTGGGTGGGATTATTTATTTATTTATTTATTTATTTTTTTTGGTGCCTNTATTTATTTATTTATTTTGGTGCCTGTCAATGATGTCTCAATTCAAACAATGTGTGGAGCTTCTTGGGTTTGCTCCACGTCTGCCCGGCAGCGTGTCGGGTCTGGCTTCTATAAATGGCAGCTTCCCGTGACCCAGTGGCACCAGGAAGGTGCCTACATGTGAATTTGGGTGATGAATTCAAAGCAGCCAGGTTTGCAAACCAGTTTTGGGGGTTTGTGTAAACAGACTCCATCCCGGTTCAACAAGCATGCTGACAGCCAGGCTCCGCTCCAAGCATGTGTTTAAATCTCCCTGGCTCTCAAGGAGTTTAGGCTTGTGCTTTAAGTAAAGCAGGTGCCGGGGGTGGGTTGAGTCCTGCATCCTTTTAACAGATGCACTGTCTCCCCGTGGTCCCTCGCAGAGAAGAGTGAAGAGGTTTTAGCAGAGATACTGGAGCATTTGCAGGTTGTTTTTCCCCAGCAGCTCCCCGCTGTGCAGCACAGCAGGGCACTCCAGCAGCTCCCAGCGTGGCTCCTGGCTCCCATACAGCCCTTGCTGTGCTGCTACACCCCACCCCCCCAAAAAAAAACAACCAAACCAAAAAAACCCCAAAAGAAGTAAAATTAAAATGTGTTGAAAAGGATCTTTTCTCCGTGCTGGTTCCCAAGGCACCTCCTGAGCAGGTGTGAGTTCTGCATCTCAGCAAAACTATGGACCTGATTTAGGTTCTGTTTTATTGAAGGGGAACCTCTCAGAAACCAGCCCCATTCATCAGTGGGTGAGCAGAGGGTCCCCAGGTACCCTGGCTCCTGGAGCATCCCCCCTGAGTGCCTACTGGGATCTCCACACTGGGATGCAATGCTGCATCTCATGTTCTCACCCTTGCAAAACCAGTCAGAGCTGCAACAAAGGTACGTCAAGCACCTTGTTTGGAAGGTCAACCTCTCGGAGGGGACAGTGTCCTGTAGTCCCCCCCATCTGGGCACACTGCTCACTCATGGTGCCCCTCAGGGACCAACTTGTATCCTGCCGCCTTGGCTTTCCCACCCAACTCCCAATTCAAGGCTGAATTTTGTTTAGCTTAGGGGACTGGATGAGTGCACCGCCCCAGGAGAGATGGCTGCAGGCCACCAGCTAAAATAGCTGCTTGTCATCATCTCCTTTGTCCGGCTTCAGGCTGGCATGACCTGTTGCCTCCTCCACTCCTTTTGAGATCCTTTTACACACTGCCTTTGAAGGGCTGACTAACAACAGGACCTTGATCTTTCCTTTCGTCCTCTTCCCCTTGCTTCTCTCCCTTTCCTTTGCCACCTGCTCTGGTTATTTCTCCCCTGTGCCTTTTTGGGGGTCTTTTTCTCCCTTCTTTATTGTCCCCTTTCCCCCTCCGTGGATCCTCTCCCTACCATCCAGAGTGGCCAGTAAGAATCCCAGAACAGCCCTGCTGTGAGTTTGGGTGCTCATCCAAACTACCACCATGTTCACCCACTCTGGCATGGTGGGTTGTGCTGGTGAGCATAGGTCTCAGCATAGGGGACCCAGCCAGGACTTGACTTGGCATTGTCAAATAGCCAGCCTGGGGGAAGGGAGGGATGCTCTGCTTCAGCATCCCACCCCAGAAGTGCCCATCTCCTCACACCCTGTGGCAGGAGGATCATGTGGACCTCACAAGTGTCATGTAGACCTCACGTGTATCATGTGGCCCCACCAAGAGAAATGATCAAAGCAGGTCCTCCAGCCTGGCACCAGGTTGTGCCATGGGCTCTCTCTGCAACAGGTTGCCCCTATGGCTGGGTGGCTGGTGCAGCCTGGAACGCTCTGCTGGCACAAGCGGTTCCTCCCAGGTCAAGGACCTGGCATGGTATGGGGTGTCACAGACAGACGTGAATGGCACAAGCTGGAGGGGTTTAACTCGTACTCAGCAGGCTGGAGCCCTTCCCGAGGAGCACAGAGCTCCTGAGCTCAGCCAGCTGCTGTGAGCAGGGGTAGGGGAACACAGCGAGGTGACAGCCAGCCCCAGTGCTGATGCCTGATGTCCCAGGCTGTGGCACAGGCAGAGACAGGGACCCTGAGCTATCCTCCATCACAGTCCCTGGGGGATGGCCCTCCTGACAGCGAGGTGTTAAGCTTACAGGAGGGAGATGCTTTTCCTGAGAAAGTGGCTTTGATGCTGCTTGCATCTGTAAAACCCAGACCCCATCCCTCCAGGGGTGCCCATTCAGACCCCATCCCTCCAGGGGTGCCCACTGGATTCGAATTAAGTGCTGCTGGCGTGCAAGGGAGACTCATCACCGTATCATGCACAGTAGTGGCCTTCTGGTGATGGGTCATGGGTGCCCCACCGCAAGGACAGCACCCAAACTTTGCCTTGCTGCCTCTAAGAAGACCCTGCCCCCTTGCCAGACTCACCTTGTGACAGACCTCCTGCCTCAAACCCCTCCATCCAGGCTGGCTCTACCTGTCCTGGGCTCTGACCCCAGACACAGGACCTGAACCTTGTCTGAGGTGGAAGGTTTGAAAAAGGGAGGTGCCTCTTCCTAGAGCTCTTGAAGGAGGTCCATGCCAAAAAACGTGCCCACCCATCTGCACTGCACTGCTGACCCCTCAAAGCTCAATGTGCCCAAGCAACTCCTGGGCAGGTCTGGGTGTGCTGGATCCAGTGCACTGGAGGCATCTGGAAGGGAATCTGGGCACAGCGACCTGTGATCGAGGACAGTGTTCAAAGGCTTGTGCTGTTGTCCTCTCCCACGGTGGGGAGATGGACATCAGCAGGCCCTAGCAGTGTCAGCAGGTCGCTCTCTTTCCAGTTAGAAATGAGTTGCTACACGGAAAATAATTGACCCTTAATGCCAGCTGCAGGGACCAGAGCATGCATTGTCACGAGGTTACACTCCTTCCAATCCATCTGCTGTCCCAGTGCTGAGCTCAGATGTCTCTCCTTCTCCCCCAGCCCCCAAGCTCTCCTCTCAGCTTTCAGAGCCACCCTGGCTCCCCGGATGTGCATTTAGCCTTTCCCTTCTCCCACCACCTCCACCGTTCCACAAAGAGGAACGAGGTCAGGGACGGGTGATATGTCACTGCCAGTCCCTCTTGTAATCCAGAAGGGACCTGGGAGAAGGCTTGGCTACCCCATATCCATCAGCTCCCGGGGGCATCACTCATTCTAACATCACAAATGTGACTTTCTCCTCACTTTGTCTGAGCTATGGCTCTGGTGAAAGCACCAAGAGACCAGTGTTTCCAGGGAGAGTTACTGATGGTGATTTGGGCATGCTGCTGTTCTTCTGGGGTCCTTGACACATGCTGTCCCCCATTTGTGAGCTTTAGCAGGCTAAGAAATGTGGGTTGTCTCTGTCCTAAGTCTCTCCAAAAGGAGCTGCCCCATTCAATCATTTCAGCCGTGTAGTTTGGAGAAGGTAAGCAGCCAAGCATGTGGTATATTTAGATAGTGGTTTAAACAGGCTGGAAGGAAGTAATTCCTTTCCTCCCTTCTGATCTCCTCACTGGCCTTGGCAGTGCCACTTCCCACCCCTGTGCCTCTGTTTCCCCTCTGCCTCTCTGCTTTGTGCAGGCAGCCTTCAGCATCCTTGGGGAGAACAGAAGCTGGTTTGGGCTGGGATGTCTGGGGTCTCAGGGTGAGCAGTAGCCATGGCCACTGCTGCACACTCAGCACACAGGCACTGAAGTTCTCCCTGCCCACCCACATCCATCCAGTGTAGGTTGGATGCTGTGCCCATTTCCAGTGCACTGGATCCAGTACACCCAGACCTGCATAAGGGAGGCAGTACTGGAGAGGGCAGCATTCATTTGCCCATGGCAACCTCCTTACAGCCATGGCAGGGTCTTGCTGTGCTCAGGGCTTTCAGAGAGGGGGTGGCTGCCCAGCCACATTCCCCTCACAGCACTGCTCTGGGGGGATGCTCAGAGAGCGGATGGGTGGACAGGCAGCGCAGGGCCAGGCTGGCAGCAGCGGGCAGCGAGTGGGGCAGATCTGTGGTCCAGGCTTTTGCAGGTGCAGGGCTGTGTGGGCAATGGATCTGCCACGCTCCCCTCCACGCTCCCACCCTTCCAGCTCTCTCCCACGCCAGTCCCATCTTCCCACATCTCTGCTGCCTTTTTATCCTCGATGGGAACACCCAGCCAAGAGGCAGCAACACCACTGCCATGTCCACCAGCACAGCAGGCACGATGCAGCCCGGCCACCACCGCAAGGAGGGCTTCAGCCCAGTGGGGAAGGGGACAGCAGGACCAACCCCAGCCAGAGGTGAGCCTGGGGCAGGGCACACAACAGAATTAACGGCGAGCGGCTGCAGTGAGAGAAGGAAAAGCTGATTTACACCCCCACCATCTCCGCACTGCTTGGTTCCAGCAGAGCTGAAGTGCCAGTTTTGCCTGTACTGGGCCCATCATGGTGCAAGATCCTGCCAAAGCGTGAGAGGGATGTGCGGTGGAAAGCGTATCAGGGGTGGTATTGTCTACACGCAAATGCTCGACTTTATGTACTTTTAACTAGAGGTGTAACAGATGGTTGCATTTCTGTCCAAGCAGCGGAGAGCCATGCCCATTCCGGCTGGAGCCAATCAATCCCGCCACTCTGGGGAAAACGGCAAGCTGGGTTTGGAAGCGCGGCTGCCAGCAATCCAGCGGAAGGCTTCGCACAGGAGAACGTGGGCCGCTGCCATGCGAAACCAGGGAAACGGGAGTGAAAAAGAGATGGAGGCAGAGAGCAGAGCATGGCGCTGGGAGAGACAGCCAGTGGCCAGGCCTCATCCTGCTGAGCTCAGCCGCCGGGAGGAGAAGGGAACAAGGGTTCACTAGGGAGGGAGGTTTTGTGGGGATGGGGAGAAGGCTGCTCGCACACAGCGATGCCGGGAGGAGAGGCTCTCTGAGATGTTCTGCCTGCTCACGATGCTCTGCCCCATCCCCTCACCTGCATCCCCAGCCCCCAGTGCTGTTTCTGTGTGGGATGGGGGCTGTCCGCCCCCCAGCTGCCACAGCTTCTGCTCGTCACAGCCCCACAGCCAGGGCATCCCTCCTCCGAGCTCAGCTACCAGTGGGGGACTGGGCATGTGGGTCTGCAAACCCCGACCAGCTGTGCTCCACCAGCACCACAGCTGGGGTCTAGGGGAAGGAAAAGCCCTGTGGTAGGGAGATGGCCTCCCCCAGCACAGCCCATGCTGGGCGACCAGTATGAGAAGCGCGGAGGTGTCTGAGCTGGGCTAATTGAGGGGTGCGCTTTAAGGTCTGGGGCATAAGGAAGAGGATGATGGAGGAAGATCATGCAGTGGGGGTTGTGAGAAACTGAGGAGGAAGACTGTAGTCAGGAGGAAATTTTAACATAACAGATAATGAAGACCAGAGGGAAACAAGCATCCTCATCTCTCTGTTTATCGGGCTCCTCATCACCTAAAGCAATGTCAGATCATTGCTCACATAGAGGGTAAGGTGCTGTATTTCCCACAAAGCCCAAGAAGACTGATTTATCCTTGTGGTGTGAAGAGCTGGATAAGCACATAGGTTCTGCTACCCCCTTCCACATTGTGGGGTGAAATATCTGCATCACACCTTTCCCTGAGCAGCTCCCCAAACCACATGCACCTTCAGGGCACCCAGATTTGCCCCCTGCATAGTTCACCCTTCATCAACAAGGATAATTTAAAACACAGCTCTGTCCTTTTTATCTCAAATATAGGCTCATATTGAGAGAGAAGGGTAGGCAGACCAACAGAGGTAAAGCTTCCCTGTGCCTCTCACCTCCTGTTAGTGAAACCACCAGGCTGAAGCCCCACAGGAGCAGATACAGCCAGAGGCAGCCAACAGCCAAGCCCATGGTTCGTTTGGGAGGTTCTCAGTGGATACTCAGGGTCTGGGAGATGCCCCTCTGGATGCAGCCTCGGGGGCTGCAAGTTACAGCAGTGCAGATCATCAGATCAGGGATGGCAATGGGTGGTCACAGGGAAGAAAGCGATTCTGTTTAACAGCTTCTGGAGACTGAGAGATTTGGGAAAATTATTAGAATTATGGGTCCTGGCGGGAACCCTGTGCTGCATTTCAGAGCTGACAACACCAAGCAGCCAAAAAACCTGGGAAGCAGGTTCAAAATCATGAGAGAATGCTTGAACCGATGGTGGGGGAAAGAAGCAAAAAAAAAGCATGGTTTGTCCTTGTTCCTTGTCCTGGGTGGTTTGTCCATAGCATCTGCTCATCTTCAAGAGTACCCCTGTCACCAAACAACTTGGGTGAGAAAACCCACATGTGCAAGCTGAACTATCCCCAAGGTTTTGAGTGAAACATTAAAAACTTGGAAAAATACATCAAAGCAATTATACTGGGTGACCCAGGGAGGCTGCCCAGCAGGACAATTGGCAATCCTAGGGCTTAAATCCTAGAGGACTCTTTAGAGGGAGATGTTTGCATCAAGGACATTTTGGTCCCTGCCCATCACTCTGCCAGTCCAAACCAGCCATTCACCAGTTCAAAAGTTGCCTGCATATGACTGAGACAGAAACGCATCCCAGCAAGGCGGCAGGGAGACAGCAGGCAGCCTTCTGCAATTAAAATGAAGTATTTCAAGCAAGTCTGGCTCTTTCCTCACTCCTATCACATTGCAAAAGCCTCAGGAAGTCTCTCCAGGGGCTTCCTCCCCAGCCTGGCAGGGCTGGTGCCCCCCCACGGTGCCAGCAAGCCTTTCACGTCACCCCCATGGTGCTGGGGGGTGTAACCTGTTTCAAAGACTCGTTCTCCCTCCCTCCCTCCCTGCACCTCTGCGTTCTCTCTCGGAGTCACGTTCCCAGGTACCGCTCAGCAGATGTTTACGGTGCTTTAGTAAAACATTTCCCCTTTTCTGGAGCTCACCGAGCTCTCTCTGTCTCGCAGGTGCTCTTGTCTGGAGAACGCAATGTCATGAAATGACTGCTCTGGCAGCAGCAATGTCCTCCCTCCCCCAGCTCCTCTCCCTTCCCAGCAGACAGGGTACCATGCCTAGAGAAACCAAGAAAATCCTTGTGGAGGCTGAGGACTCTTGTCCTTACACTTCTCTAACCCTTACCAGTCCTAAGGCATGATGATTTCATAGCAAGGCCCAAAAGTCCCTCCAACATTTCAGCTGCATCGAAATCCCTTGGATGTTTCATTTTACACCTGCAAAGCCCTCCTGACCCTGGGAATGTGGGGTACACAAAAGCACCAAAACCTGGGTGGGAAAAGGAACAAACCCAGGGCATTGCAGCACAGATGAGGATGGTCTCTTGTCCTGGCAGCACTGTCTCAGGTGGTGCCACTGGATGCTCTCTCCACTTTTGTTCAATGCACTGGTGCCCAGCTGAGGTCCATCCCAAGAGCGTATGTGTGAGCCTCAAGCTTCTGGTCCTCTTTGCCCAGACTCCTCAGGAACCTCCAGAGATTTCAGCAAACGGGGATGAGTTCTGTGCCCTGCTGTTTCTGTTTCATCCCTGTACCCACAGTAGCCAACCCTTCATGTTCACAGCCCTCTTGCCTCATATATAGATCATAGAATCATAGAATCATAGAGTCATTCGGGTTGGAAGAGACCCTTGGGATCATCCAGTCCAACCATCAGCCCCACTCTACAAAGTTCTCCCCTACACCAGATCCCCCAACACCACATCTCATCCACTCTGAAACAGTCAGGGGTGGGGACTCCACCCGCTCCCTGGGCAGCCCAGTCCAGGCTCTGACCACTCTTGCTGGGAAGAATTCTTTCCTCATGACCAGCCTAACCCTACCCTGCTGCAGCTTGAAGCATTCCTTCTCCTTCTATGACTGATTACCTGTGAGAAGAGACCAGCCCCAACCTCTCTCCAATGTCCTTTCAAGCAGTTGTAGAGAGTGATGAGGTCTCCCCTCAGCCTCCTCTTCCTCCAACTCAACAATCCCAGCTCCCTCAATGGCTCCTCATGAGATTGATTCTCCAGGCCCTTCCCCAGCTCCGTGTCCCTCCTCTGCACTCGCTCCAGCCCCTCCAGATCTCTCTTGTGCTGAGGTGCCCAGAACTGGACACCAGACTCAAGGGGTGGCCTCCCCAGTGCTGAGCACAGGGGGACAGTCACCTCCCTGCTTCTGCTGGTCACACTATTCTTTATGCAAGCCAGGATGCCCTTGGCCTTCTTGGCCACCTGGGCACACTGCTGGCTCATGTTCAGCCGCTTGTCACCCAGCACCCCCAGGTCCTTTTCTGCCAGGCAGCTCCAGCCACACTTCCCCCTTCAGCCAACCCATTGCATCAGCTGGGTGTCTTCCTCCAATTCAGCCTGGTGGCCCAACATCTTCCCTAGGTGTTTGCCCAACCAGGGTCACCACAGAGCTGTCTACTGCCCACCACGCCAGGAATGTCATTCTCTCTCTGAGGTGCATCTTGGTTTTCCTTAGTCTTCTCCAACAGCTGCTCAGTCCCCAGCGACAGGAGATGCACCTCTCCCACAGTCAGCCCCACGTTTCCAGGCTGACAGGCTTTAGCAAGAGCTAAAGGATGGATGTCTGTGCTGTCAGAGAGAGGCTGAGGAGTGGGTGAGCAGGGATTAACTGTGTGTCGCCTCTTCCTGAACAAGTGGGAGCGGACGTGGAGTTATCAGGTGGCAGATTCATAACAAATGAAGAGGAGATCTTATCTGCATAGCTTGTAGATTAGCCGTGAAACTCATTGCCCCGGGATATCATGGATGCCGAAAGATTATATGGGTTGAACAAGTGGTTAGACACGTTCATGGAAGAACAATCTCTCTGTGGCTACAGATCACAAAGGTATCACTTCTGGCTCAGGACTCTCTGAACCACAAGCTGCCAGGGGCTGGGAAAGCATCCCAGGGAAGCGTGACACAGACTTGCTAATGTTTTTATTATAATAATATAGTGTAATATTATAGTGATACTAATGCACTATGGAATTTGGTCTTTTTCTCTCTCAGGACATCCACCACCAGCCAGCAGTGGAGCCAGGATACGGGGCTAGGTAGACCTTCAATAGACCCTAGATAGCCCTCCTCAGCCTCCTGTACATGGTGTCAGCATGGGTCAGTGCCAGGCTGATTGCCTTTAGCCCTCCTGCAACCACACAGTGCTCACATCACCAAACTGCCTCCTTGTTCTGCAAAGGAGATGGGCAGGGATGAAGCCTCTGATTCTGCGAGGGTTCCTCACAGCCTAGATCTGCATCTCAAATCCCTGCCCGTGCCAGTGAGAAGCGTGGTGTTAAGCCATGTGTTCGACTGAGCTCTGGCTCTAAAACACAGCATGTGGATCTCTGAGTCAGTGTTGTCTTGGCTGTGGGTGTCTGGCATCTTTCATGGAAAGCTATTGATTGGGGCAAGATGGAAAAATAGCTGGTTTTGTGTCTCAGGAACAGATTATTTTTTAATCCATCTCTTATCTCCTCTCACCTGATGCGATAACGGTGACTTTCCTGTTATCTCCTCAGCACTCCCTGAAGCAGCACTGTCTCCTGTGCTCCTGGTCCATGGAGAACTGCTCCTATTCCTGGGACAGCCAGATGCCGTGACACGTAGGTCTCAGACGCTGCCCTGCTCCATCTCCATGAGAAACTATAGACCCTCTGTCCACATCCTGGGAAACAAGCCCGGCTTACCTCATACCGGCATTTCTGGGACTGAATCAGCAGTTTTGGAGGCAGGAGAACATCGTGGGCTTGACCCAAGCTGGTCCTGGTTCAGACAAGGAACTGTGACTGCATTCCCATCGGTGCCCCCATCGCCTTCCCACCTACATCTGCCAAAACTCCCAGCTGGGGCAGAGCCCTGGGGACAGGGACCAGCTTTGACCCCTCCAATATGAAGGGGGGGGGGAGAAAAAGCAAAACTTATTTTCCATTCAAATATAACTAATAATAAAACGAGGTGGGGGGAAAAAAAATGCTGGAAATATGCTAAGTAAGCAGAAATCTGGCTAAACAGAAGGTTTCCACGAGGCATGGGGAAATCTCTGAGTTGCCGTGAGTGCCTTATTTAGTGGTGTGTGTGCTTTTTGTCCACACAAGTTCCAGTCACTGCAGCCATCAAACATTTTTTAATAGGAGCATTAACTTAAGAATAGCTAACAGTAATATTCCTAGCTGTGTGGAAACAGCATTTTATTAAATGCTTCACACAGATTTTGTATAATAAAGATGAATATATTATATCCTCTGCCTCCCCCAGAGTGAAACAATAATAGGAAAATAAAAAAAAAATAAAAAAAAAAAGCCAATAAAATGAAACATAAATAGAACATAATGGGACTAGTAGCGAACTGAACTGACTATATAACATCTGCTATTGTTTGCCTGGCAAACAGGGGCAAGCAGGGGGAGAAACCAAGAAAGATTTGAACAGCCCTAACCTCCTTCCCCTCCGCTGCAAGAAGGCAGCGCTGACACCCCGAGCAGACCCGCCTCGGAGCTGACAGAGGAACACTGCCAAGCCACAGCTTGCAAAATTGTCCTGGATTCATGTGGCTTCTGTGCAGGGAGAGGTTTTCCACAAGCCTTTCGATGCCGGCGTGAAAATATTCCCGGGGCTGGAGAATATCTCCGTGCAAACCTTCCCTCATTTAAAAGCTGGGATGTTGCCATGTGCTTTGCCCTTCGCTATTCTCCGGTTTCTGAGGTCTGGTCACCCTGTCAGCTGAGCTGAAACAAAGCCCTGGGAGCCGGGCAACAAATCCTGCCAACTGAAGAGGTACAGAAAGAGCCGACATCTATGGGCAAGGCCTCAGCTGGCTCCTGTAGATCATAGCCCGTTATCCGGGACCTTTGGAGAAATCGGGATAACTCGGGGATCACACTGTGAGCAGAGGAGGAGAGGAGGGAATGGAAACAATAAAAAGAAGGAGGAGAGATTGTTTTGCCAGGCAGCTCCGTTGCAGGTATCGATCCGGCCACCTCGCAGGGGCTTTCAACCCAGGGCTCTGCATCTGCAAAACGCAGTCTGGGGTTTAGGACCAAACTTGAATCATAGCCATCCTGATAACAAACTGATAACAGAACTGGCTAGAAGCTGGGGGAAGGAGAAGAAAAAAAATAATAAAAAAAAAAAAGAGCTAAATGCCTATAAAAGTCATTTTCTCTTTTATTTGTTATCTTGCTTGTAATGATCACACCATGTTTCCTATCTATTTTTACAGTAAGTTGTACGCTGATCTCTAGAGGCCCCTGGATGACTTATTATTAACGATGTCTTCTTATTATGGATGGTGATTTATTATCAGAATGATTCTATTTGTACTGAGCATGTTGTTCTGCTGCCAGCACAAAGCTCTTACCCTCCTCACAGCAAAAGGTCGTGCTCCGGCGGCACAACGTGCCCAGCTCCACAGCACCGAGCTGCTGGGGTCCACGGGTTTACACTCACACACGGGGCAAAAGGGCAAAGAGGAGAGTGGTCCCTGGGCACCCCCAGCACCACAACTGCTCCTCAGCCACGGGGTGCATGGGGCGCTCCTTCTCCCACTGCTGGACTTCACTCCTCCTTACCCTCTGCCTCCATGCCCTGTACGCAGCCAGGTCACCATGTAAGGCTCTGTATACACCCCAAAAATAATCATAGCTTCTGTAATCTTTACCTTGTGTGCCCAGTAACAAGAGGGAACGGGCACAAACTTAAACATAATAAATTCCATCTCAACCTGAGAAGGAACTTCTTCACTTGGAGGGTGGCAGAGCCCTGGCAGAGGCTGCCCAGAGAGGTGGTGGGGTCTCCATCTCTGGAGACATTCAACCCCCACCTGGACACGTTCCTGTGGGCCCTGCTCTGGGTGGCCCTGCTTTGTCAGTGGGTTGGAGGAGATGATCTCCAGAGGTCCCTTCCAACCCCACAGCATCCCGGAATTCTGTGTTATTAGTCAATAAGCGTTTAACCTCAGGAAACTGAAATTGCTTTTCCACCCTGTCCTGGAATTCATGTGCCCCGGGGCTCACAGACACTCCCCAGCTACATAGAGCCAGGGATCAGGAAAATCCAGGTTATAATCTGAAATTTGGCAATGGGTTTGCAGGGCACAGGAGACTTTTGACACCCATTTCTTTGCTGAGAGTGAAAGAAGTAGCAGGGGCAGGTCAACAGCTTTCCAAGCTGAAAAACTCCAGGATCAAAAGTTCAGGAGAAGGGCTGCCGTTGGGGAAGTTGGGATGGATGCAAGTAGCCCCTCCACGGCTGCTTTGCCCTTTCCGAAGCTGCGATAAACCCCCGGGGTCCCTCCCTCCGTCCGTCCGTCCGTCCATCCGTCCCCGCTCCCTGCGCGTTCGGCGCCCTCCCTCTAGCGGCTGCTGCCCCGCCGGCGCCTCCGCCGCTTCCCCCCCACCCTCCACAGCCAGGGACCCCCTTCGGGTCCTGACCATCGAGGCTACTTTTTCCATACCTGGCCTCGCAAGACTTAAAGCCACCTTGGCCTTTCAAACCAGCCTCAGCCTTTCCCGAGGGCAAGGGATGCCCACACCGGCCAGCCCCTCCGCACGCCCCAGGCTGAGCTATTTCTGCTGGTTGGGGTGATAATATCACCCTTTCTGTGTCCTACTCATCCCCCTTCTTTGCTCTTACTGAGGAACCAGTAGGTCTTGGTTAAATTTGAACACTAAGGATGGCAGATGCAGGGAACCTGCCTGGTTTTCTCCTACACAGGCAGAATCCAGAGCGACCGACGTGTTGTTGCGTATTTGGCATTAGCAAAAGGCCTGCTCTCCACACCTGTAAAAAGCAGCAGCACTAAATAGACCCCGAGGAGGTTTCAAGCAGGGGAAAAAAAAAAGCCATGGGAGAACTCTTGAGGCTGTTCACTACACATGCTTTAGCCCAGGCAAAAAGCTGAGGCAGTAAAGATCCGCCATGGTGAGTGACCGCAGATCAGCTGGAAAGGTGCTCCCAGTGCCAGTCAGGAGGAGGTGGGCATTCGATGCCACAGGGTGTCACAAACCCAACAAAACAGAGAAGGGAGATGGACTGGGCCCCAGGATACTGAGAGGTGGAATCGCTGAAGACGAGACATTTTTGTGTTGATATTAAGCCTCAGAGCTCAGAGTGTGAATCATTTCCCAAAGAGCGGGAATGGGGGGAAATGCCTGCTAGGAGAGAGGTGTATTTTTGGTTTTAACCCCAGCCTCCCACAGGAAGCTCTTCTCTCTCCATCACGCTGGCATCCAGCGCTGGAGACAGGGAGAGAGCCTGATCCCACAGTGACCAGTGGAGAAATGCTGTAAGCTGACAGCAGCTATTGAGCAGGACGGGAAACACCAGCCACCCTCACAGGGTGCTAAAAGTACCCGTAGAAAGAGCCATGCCCCATCCAAGCCCATCTGAGGAATGTATCTAAGGTTGCCAGGGAGGGACAGAGAGGTGCAAAGCATCCATCCCATCAGAGATGACCACAACCAAGCGTTGGGGAAAGAACTCTTTTGGAGGCAGATCCCAAGCAGGACACGGAGCACAGCCTGGCACAGGAAAATGATGCAGTGGAGCCCAGCTGTGGCTGGGAGAGGCTGTAGAAGTGGCTTGGTGAACCCTGAACGTGGATGGAGGCCACAGGAAAGCGAGAGTATAGCCCTGCCTTTGGTGCTAGAAGCAGAGAAACAGAGAAGAGGGAAGGTGGAATGGCCTGTACAGGCCAGAGGGGCAGGGGTTTGCTGCTAAGTGGTGCCGCAGTTTGGAAAGAAAAGAACAAAGGTCACTTGAGGCCTTGCAAATTCGCCTCACAAGTGAGTTTGAAGGCAAACAAACTGCTGTTTGACCCTGCCTCTAGCTGTTACCTCTTCATAATGGGACCCGAGAGGGATGAGGGAAGCAAACACAGCAAGCCAAACACAACGAGATGGGTTTTAGGGACGCGTCTCGTTCCAGCAGCACTTGTCTTAGTTTGAAGAGGTCCCACGAGCTCCAAAAGAGCAGGAAGCAAAAAAAAAAAAGGAGTGATGGAAAAGCAGGAACACTGAAAGAAAGAAGTGAGAGGGGATAGGGAGGAGCAGCCTCACAGCACTCCAAGTTGGAAGAGATCAGAGCCAAACTCTGGCTTCATGTCTCGGTACTGTTTTTGCAAGAGGTAGAAATATTAGTTTTTAATTAATTTTCTTATTGCAGTTGCTGGAAGGGGAGGAGGGAGGGGGAATCACCTTCAAGAAAGAAATACAAATAACTGCTTTAAGAGGAAACNGATTCCCCACATCTCCTCTTGCTCCCCAAAAATGAGCCCTCGCCTCCCTGGCTCTTTCAGAGCTGCCACAAACGTTACTCGCGTTTGGCAGCCTGGTGAATTATTCACGCGTGCCGGCAGCAGCGGAGATATTACGGGTCTCGGAGGAGGCAGAGCAGCTCGGCTGTCATAGCCCTGGGTGGCTCCGTGTCGTCCCCCACAACACATCCAACAAAGTTTTCTCGGGCCCCGGTACGGGGGGGGCATCCTGTGCGCCGCCCCCCTCTCCCCTGCTAAGTGAGGGAGCCCCCGGGCCAAGGTGGGCATCACCCCAGGGGGTCCACAACCCAGCCCAGAGGCGGCTATGAAACCCACTGCTGCTTCTAGCCACCTCTGGGCGCAGCTGGGCGGGCCGGGGACTACCTGCCCATCCCCGTAGTCTCAGGGCGAGCTCCGCGGTTGCGGAGCCCCGGTCCCTCCTCCTCCAGCCTCTTCCTTGGTGCCGAAGGGGGCTGGAGAGAAGTCTGAGGCTGCGCCCAGTCCCAAAATGAGAGTGACCCAGGGGACAACCAGGGTCTGAACACAGGGTCGGGGCTGCCCCGGTCCGCTCCGGCGGGTCTTCCCTGCTCGTCCCGCCGCTCGGCCTCGCCTCTCCCGGGACGGGGACGGGGCAGGGAGAGCCTGAGAACTGCTAAATCTCTGCCGCCCACAGCCCCTGGCACGGCTGGGAGGCCTGAAATGTCCCCAGCCGGCTCCATCCCACCTCCGTGCCCTCCAGAGACATCCTGCACATTGCATGTATGGAATTTTAATTTTTTTTTTTTTAAATAAATGAACAAAAATCAAGTTCTCGCCTTGCCTGGAGCTGGGACGGGCAGGTCCCGGCTGTTGTTCCCGGGGAGCCTGAGTCCAACTGGATTTCTTGGAGTAGAAATCGGAACACTGGAGTTTAAAAGAATAAAAAATACCTTCAGATGTTCGTATTCGCTTTTCCCTCGCAGGAGGACACTGTCCCCGAGTGGAAGCCGGGGATCTGGCTGGGGAGCCAGCAGCAGAGACAGGCTCTCCAGCCCCGCCTCAGACCCTAAGGGAACCCCAAAAACTCGCCAGAAGTGGGGCTAAGGAGGATCCTCGGCCATGCTAAGAGGAGAGGGGACGTGCTGCCCAACGCCATTCGGGATAGGAGCACCCCCGCCGTCCTCCCGCGCCGTGGGAAGCGGTCCTGGCAGNTAACTGCTTTAAGAGGAAACTTTTGCTGCTGTAATTTATTGGAAGGCAAAATGAGCTCCGATTACATTATCCACCCGCACTGTGCCGGCAACACGTACTTCGGATATTGCTCTATAATCCAATGACTGCTCCTGAATTATTAACACCAAGTTGTTATTAGAAGAAGTTGCCTGGCTTATTTCCGACACTCTCCCACCCCCCAC